>VZSF01009340.1:75794-200361 GCA_013398295.1 Chionis minor
TCCCCCTTTTTTTTTTTTTTTTTTTTTTTTTTTTTTTTTTAAATAGGTGTATTTCCACAAAGGGGAAAATAAACAAGAATTGAGCTGCAGTGGTCAGCAGCTGAATATAGAGAGGATTATGTTTAACCTGGTGGAAGCCCTGTGAAAGAACAGCCTGCTTAGCCAAAACAGGCTTTCCTCTCTGAAAAACTCAGTCATCTTATCACCAACTTTCATCAATTCCATTTTAAACAGGACAAGCTTTGAAAACCAAGATTGTTTCCAAAGATTATATGTATGTATCTATATATCTCTATCTTTCACAACTCTGGGATCCTCTTGCCACAGGTGACTGCTTCCCCATACCATCCTAGGGGACTTATACAAGCATGATGTGATTACTTGGTCTTGCCAGTTCTCCATGACTTCAGGAGATCCATTGTCCCTAGCTGAAAATGAGCTTTTCTGTGCACAGCAGAGATCTGCTTTCTGATGGCTTGCATGCATATGGAGTCTCTGACATCCAATAAATGTCACTTTTAATAATATTCTCATCATTGGAGTCAACAACGCCATCTCAGTCCTCTATCCAGCCAGAGACTTCCATGAAATTTGTAGGAATTGATCGCTTCTGCTGTGTCTGCCACTCTTCCGTGTTTGCCTGTAATGGGTCAAAGTTGTCAGGGGAACAGACAGACACACACACACACTCACCCTTTCACACACCCAGACTACATGATCACGTAGTCCTAGTCTCCTGGGGAAACCAGACAGAAGCAGATATTCATCTCCTCATTGTACGTCTCCCAGAGTACAATTATCCCCTGCAGGAGAGATGACTTCTTGTGTGGGTAGATTTCCCTGCCTGCGGAGTGCTCATACACTAAAAACATGAGATGAAGAGTACCATGTGAGCTCCGAATGCAAGGCAGGGATGAAGCTTGTTTTGAAGCTGACAGCTTGTTTGCACGCAGATCACTCTAGGAGATTTTTCCTGGGTTTCCTTTGAAGAAGCTTAACAAAACCTCATAGGAAAAAATTCTGAGAATTGCCAGCTTACCTACCTGGTTTGCAGCTGATACTGCGAAGTATAACTGAGAACTCATCTGCAATCCAAACCTTCCCCCAGAGACGCCTCTCTGCCCGCTTCAGCATGGGACAACTGATGCCAGATGGGAAAAATATATGGGACCAAAATTACTAGCAAGGACATACTGCATGAAATAGTATCTACCCACCTTTTCATTCAATTCCTTGTTCGTGCTTACTCCTGGCTTTGAATTGGAGTTTCTCAGTGATGTGCTTCATGACACTTTCAACCGTGCACAAGGGAAAGAGGGTAAGGAAGGAAAAGGAGATGATACAGGAGAAAATAACAAAAGGTTTCCAACCCGCAAGTGCTCTCGGAGGACCCTGAAAGCCTGCTGCTGTGCTTATACAAGTGCAAAACTTCCAGACATGGTGACAGGGAGACAGATCTTCAGCGGGAATAAATGAAAGGGGTCTGAGGGAATGTGGGAGACATGTTAAGAAGTAAAGATACCAGCACAAGAGCAGAAGATCCTTCCAAAACACTGGCAGGGTGCAAAGTGACTGAGCGGCACACCAAGAGTGAAGAAACAACAGCCCAAGGGCATTGGGTGAAGTAGGTCTGGTCCTGGGCTCACGTGGTGCCTCAGGAAAGGTCATGGCATGGTACATGTGTGGAGCAAACTCAGGGACAGGCAGGCATCAGGGTATGGGAACTCACCTGCCTCTGCCTCTTCATCCGCATCCATTATGGAAAAGTCCATTGTGAATTCCTGCCCAGTGACATCCCCATTGACAGAAGCTTCAAAAGGGCAGGAAGAGGAAGGAGAAGGGAAGGATTTAGACAGATTTGCTCAAAGCTCAGCTGGAATGGCTGAGTGGGTGCCCTGGGTGGGAAGTGCGGAGACAGTGAGGACCCCTTCAGAGAGGTAGGTTTGGGCACCGCAGGAGGAGAAGCCTGGTTGGAGACCTTGGAGGGAGATGGAGAGAAGGAGAGAAGCGCATGAAGGAACAGAGCCCAAAGGGTCCATGTGACAGCACACGGGCTGTATCTCTGATCCCCTGCCACGGCTCTTTCCTCCAGTGACCAGCTCATGGCTCAGTGTCCTTGAGGGCCAAGCTCAATTCCCGCATGTTTAGGGCATAGGTGACCTTAAAGCTGCATTACCTTGGCTCAGGAAAAGGCTCTCATTACCCCTGCTTCCTTTGTAGCTTACTTTCCTCCCAGGGGCTGACAGCGCTGCAAACATTTCCTCCTCAAAAATGAAAGGAAGAAGCCGTGAAGAGACCAAGCCCTGAAGGGAAATAATAAACAAACCCGTGACAGCATCACCTCTTTGATAAAATGCTGGGAATATTTTGAGAACTCCTCAGAGAAACGTGGCTGGCCGCTAGCCTGGAGGAAGGGCTCCCAGATCCCCTGTGCCCCCAAATTCCCAGCTTGCTTCATTTGGGCTGGTCCTCCCCCACTGCTTCCATGACCCACAAGTATAAATGGGGCTGAGGTGGCTCTGCTAGGACTGAACAGGGAGGAGAGGAGAGGGAAAAACACTGAAGAGGAGGAAGAGGAAGAGTTCCTTAATGAAAGAGAGGAGCAGAACAAAACCTGGAAGACAAATTAATCTCAGAGATGCCGAAATGCGGAAGAGGTGCATAAAAGGGCTGAGTGGAGAAGAGGTCATGGGAAGGGAAAATACCCAGCCACTTAGCCAAAATGATTGAATAGCAAATGCTGTATACAAGCTGTCTCCATCAGTGCACAACACTATCTTCTGCGTACAACTTCTCCCCGCCCGCCCAGGGGCAGGGTGGTGCCGCTGTCTCTACTTTAAAGGCACACAAAGGCTCATGCCCAGACCAGCAAAGGGTCTCAGGCGTGGGAAAGCTCTGCGTTGCCGCTCCTCACTTCCAGGCACCTGGCATGCACACTACAGGAGAACCACAAGTGCCCTATAGCACAGATAGGGAGGGCCACCCCTCCCAAAGCCAGCTCCCCTCTCCTGCGACCAAGGGCGGTCCCCAAGACTTTCCATCCTGTGTTATCCTCATCTTGGTTGTAGATATGAAACACATTTTCCTTGGTTCTACAGTTCAAGATAGATCTGAGCACCCTGGTTTTTATTTATTTAAATCCAGCTGCCCTCACTGAGAGTGAGAGTCAAAGTTTTAGAGTCACTGAGCTGAAATTAAGCAGAACTGTTGCTGTCTTCATGCCTTCAGGGCCAGGGTTTCCCTTACTTTTCTGCTTTCTATCCCATGGATTTACCTTCCAGTAAGCCCAGCCTGAAAAGAAGGGAAGCTGGAGACCACATCACCCTTGCAACAGCCATTGAGCTTGAGGCAATTAGGGGTCCCACAGCCCTTCACAGGACCACTTAGCTTACGAGTCTCAGCAGGGCTGATAAAAGCTCCAAGTTCTTCCGGCCAGAGGTCCTCCAGATGTGCTGGAGCAGCACTGCTGCTCCTAAAGATCAACGGAACGTCTGAGCTGCGATTTACTGGATTGTGGCTCTCCTTGTGAACCAGGTGCTAGTACTGTTCCACTGGCTCAGGGCAGGTTTCTTGGAAGGGCAACAAAGGGTCCAGAGAAGGGCAACAAAGCTGGTGAAGGGCCTAGAGAACAAGTCTTATGAGGAACAGCTCGGGAAGTGGGGTTTTTTAGCCTGAAGAAAAGGAGACTGAGACCCTATCACTCTCTACAACTACCTGAAAGGAGGTTGTAGTGAGGTGGGGGTTGATCTTTTCTCCCAGGTAGCAAGAGACAGAATGAGCAGAAATGTTACGCCAGGGAAGGATATTAGGAGAAAGTTCTTCACCAAAAGGGTCATCAAACATTGGAACAGGCTATCCAGGAAAGTGATGGAGTCATCATCCCCAGAGGTATTTAAAAGAAGCATAGACGTGGTGTTGAGGGACGTGGTTTAGTGGTGGTTTTGGTGCTGTTAGGTTTATGGTTTGACTTGATGATCCTAAAGGTCTCTTCCAACTTAGGGGATTCTATGATTCTGATTCTGTGATCAGCGTGGCTTCTCCTGTCACATCAGCTTCTTCCCTTCTGAAGGGCCAGTACGACTATAAACATTTCCTGAGTGATCACAAGGTAAATGAGAGGAAAGGACTCAGACACGCAACAATTTGGCTAGAGGTTACCTAAAGCAACACATCAAGAAAGGGAAAGCAAAGTTAAAGGGCAACAGAAAGTCTGCCCTTCTGCGCTGGGTGGAGTTCAAAGGTTGCGAAGGAGCCAGGAGGTTTAAGTGAAAATGTAATTGTTTCAGGGACTGAGCTGACGCCAGCCAAGACACAAAATTCAACTATTACAAGTTGTCCCAATGACTCATACCTGAGGGGTGAGTGTTACCTACATTTAAGCCATTCACGTTAGTTACGCATGCTCCGGGTTTAAGGCTTCTGGCTAGGGACAGGGTAGTCATAATAAGAGCCTGACATGTGAAATGACATGTTTGTGTAACTGATGCCCAAGTGTGTTCGGTGCAGATAGGACAGGGAAACCAGCCTGCCTTTTTGACTCAAACTATGTCTCTTTTAGCTCTGATAGCCCAGGCTGAGCCTTGGCTGCTGCCTCTGGCAGGGAACGTCCACCTGGGGCCATTTCCCAGTGATGAGAGCCCCAAACCTGAGCATCTGAAGTTGCCTGCAAGGTTATCTAGAGAGGTGTTGCTGTACTCACAGTACGACTTAGAAGAGTTGAAGATCTCCTGGGACAAGCCAAGCCTGCCTGGCAGGGATGTTGCCTCCCAGCGACAAAATTAAAGAAAATTGTTAATTATGAGACAACATCAGTGTTTCTCCTTGGGACAGTGAATAATGTTTCCCCTCCCAGTGTAAACTGACAAACTCCTTTCAGTTAGTATGTAAATGCAGTGTTACTCCGGCTCCTCAAGAGAGCTGGTTTCAACCAACTCTGTCACAACTCAAACCAAACCAAGAAGAGTATCTGGGAGCTGAAAAGCTACCTCATCCGTGTGGTTTTTATGGCTCCCTGTTGCAGCATTCCTAAAGAGGGTAGGGAGGAGTTAGTGGCCGTTGTGGGATACAGAGCGCAGGGGCAGGCAGACCTTTCATCTGTTCCCTGTGTCGTTCTTAAGCCTCTACGGAAATGGGCATCCTACCACAAAGGAAATAGAAATACAGAGATTTGTCAAGTTTTTGTCTTTGCCCAGGCCATAGTTTCCTGGGAAGGAATTCAGCTCCAGTTTAGTGATCTCCAGGGCTTGACATAGTTGCACACACATAGGACACTGAAAGGTATCTCCATGGGGTTTGGAGCTATGACACAGGGCCTGCAGGAGACCTCAGCCGTTCTGGAGTGGCAGCCAGAGCCAGGCAGAACTCCCCAGGGCATCTCAAAAGGCTCCAGACCCCTACACTTAGGCATCTGAATTGAGCCCATAGTCAGTACAGTCAATGAAGCAGTTCAGTTCTTTGCAGGTGGGCCCAGTGAAAGTTTGTGCTGTCGCTTGTCAGCCTGAGCAGAGTCCTGGGCTCCCAGACTTCCCTCAGTGGCTATTTGCCCCTCTTGCACTATGCTTGTCTTACAGCCACAGGCTGCAGGGCTCAGATACAATCAGCTTCTGCACCCATCCCTTGTGCTGGCTCTTCCAAAACTCTTGCACACTCTAGTCCCTGGAGGCAGCAAAAAAGTCTTCTCAGTGTTTCACCTTTTGTGTCTGGAGGCTGAAGAACACCATCATCTTCATCTCAAGTCTGGAGGGACAAACACCATCCCAGTGTCAAAAACATTCATCACCATGGTACATTTTTCAAGCTCAGCTGCTCATGCAGGTAAGCAGATCTGGGCTGTAGTGCCTGACATCTGCTGAGCACTTGGAGGGTCTGGGCTAAGAGGCAGCAGACATGGGTGAGAGGTTTGGCAATGCGTCACTTTCTGTCCCTGTCGTTCAGAGATAGAGGAGACTCCGTTATCTTGCATTTCCACCAGGGACAGAGTGATGACTTCCAAGAGTTAGTGGTGTTCCAGGCACTGAGAAGTGGGTAAATGCTGAATGTCCCAGATTAGAAGAGGGTAAATCCTGTCAACAGGTATATGTCTGCTCTTCACCCACTACTTCTCCTGGAGCAAAAGGGTTTTTAGGATGACAACACATGACCAGTCCCTCACCTACCTCTCTACCTCACCCATTCTTGCACATTACAGTAACACTACATACGATGAGAATCACAGGACTCAAAGACACATTTTACCTCCTGGAGGTGGTTAGGTGGGAGCACAAGCACAGTTCTTATGTCTCATAACTTACATTCAGGTTTCACCTCTTATAGCTGGATTGCAGCTTTTCAGTTGCCACCAGAGTAACACAAGAGGGGTACCATGTTCACCCCACAACACCCAAGTTACTGATGTCAGCAACCATGGCACTGACTGCTGGGCAAGCAGGGGCAGCAAGTAAGGTGTCCTTACCTGTCCTGGAGGCAGGAGGAAGGCCCAACCCTAGACTCCAGGCAAGAACTCTCCTCCTCTACCCTTGGGCGTGGACAGCTGCATTCAAAGGGTACCAGTTCCTCCGTGTGCCACCAGCTACAAAGTCTGTTGTCACTTAGCCATGCAGGTCCTGAGCCAGCTGGCCTGGGCTGGACTCATGGACTTAGATGCAGATGAGCTGTGTCTCAGTGCTTTAGTTAAATGATTTTATGCAAGCAAGCAAAAGAAGTCAAAGGCACTTCCATCTGAGACAATCAAAGTACAGGGGAGCAGGGCACATTTTATATGATCATTGCGGGTCCCTTCCAGATTGAGATATTCTATGATTCTGTGATTCTACAGCAGGTTTCCCAGATCCCAAGGAAGGATCTTCAGACAGTTCCAGGCCAGCAGCAGAAATTAGTAGAAAGCCAGTGGATATCCTGGGGAGGTATGGGGAGTAGAAGATGCAGTAGACCAGAACTGTGCAAATTCCTTGCAAGGACCTAAGGCAATTTGTGATCCTGCAACCAATAAAACCATCATCTTGGGCAGGATTTCTCTTATTATATTTTCAGAGGTGTATCCTAGTTGGCAATCTATACCCTGAAACCTTGTTCTCCTTTCTGTCCCCCTCCTATTTATTTATTTCTCTTTCATTCACCTCCTTTGTTAAATTCCCAGCTGCAGCTGGACAGGTTCTGCTGAGGAAATGCTTTGTTAATAGCCATTTGTCCTCAAATCGACTGGCAGATAGACATCGAAGAACAACTAACTCAGGCTTAACTAAACTTTGTCCTCTGGAGCAGTTCAATGTGAAGGCTGCAAGACTTTTTTTTTATCTTCACTGCCACTACCTATCACCTCCCTGAGCAAAGGGGAGATGAACTGCGGCTGGTGGGGCAAGAGTTCAAACAGTCGGTCCCCCAACAGGGTTCTTAGGGAAGATTTTTCTTCTTCAAATATAAATACTACTCAGGCTGTAAGAGAGTAGATAAGGGAGTAGAATTTGTTGCTGTGCAGGATGAAGTCTTCGTCGCCCTTGCCTGACACTCTCCCAGGGCATTTAGCAGTGTCCCAGCTTGAGAAAGGACAGGGTCCTCAAGGCGAGCATGGAGGAGAGCACTGGTAGGGCAAAGAGAGGGCTGGCCCCTCTCGCAGAAAGGAGCAATTCAGGTAGTGAATCCCTATAAAATGCTAATACTCATTGACAAAGGATGTCCCCAGGGCAAAAAGTAAGAACAGATCAAAAAAAGACCTCGGGGCAAATGTATGCAAGGGTGGTTACTAATTTCCGTGTTCTTGACACAACCTCCAGCTAAGAAAGGCCCTGTCATGCAGTTCCCCAGACGTGGAGAAAGTACAACCAAAGGAGAGATCACACCACACTCCTCCTACCTCTTTGGCTTTTCCACTACAGCGCTGGGACCTGGGAGTGGTGGCCCACTGGGACTGCATCAGGCTGCAGGAGCTGGGGGTGAGATTTTATGTCTTGCCTGCGTCCTCTAACAAGCAACAGGACAAGAGGAAATGGCCCCAAGTTGTGCCAGGGGAGGTTTAGGTTGGATATTAGGAAAAACTTCTTTACCAAAAGGGTTATCAGGCACTGGAACAGGCTGCCCAGGGAGGTGGTGGAGTCGCCATCCCTGGAGGTATTTAAAAGACGGGTGGACGTGGTGCTGAGGGACATGGTTTACTGGTGTTTTTGGCAGTGTAGGTTTATGGTTGGACTCAATGATCTTGAAGGTCTCTTCCAACCCAAGTGATTCTATGATTCTAAATACACAGACAGCAACAGGGAGGTCAGCAAGCTGGAGCTGCAGCCGGCAACTGCAGTCAGCTCAGGCACCAAGGGGGAGAGCTGAGCATGAGAAGGGAGAAACTGCAGCAGATGAATGGCAGCCACATCCTCTCACGTCCGAGTGGGGATGAGGGGAGGCTGGTCTCCAAGACCCCTGCAAGAAGGACTGTTTTAAGAAGGCACCTGAAATTCCCACTGCGACCAGTGAGTGATGAGGGGCTTAGAAGAAACCCCACAACAGTTTAGGCTTACACACCACTTGCACCCAGGTTTACCAAGATACTTTGTGTTCGTGCAGATACCTGCTCAGTGGGATTTGCAAGCATATCTAAAGGGATAGGGCCAGATTCCCATGGGTTCCACCAGTGCAGAAAATCTGTTTGGAGATATTTTCCACTTGCTTCCCTACAGCTACTGCTGATGTACCACTGAGTACCTTCCCTAGTAAGGGAAAGGCTCCAAAATTGGTTCTGTCTTCCCGTGCATGTTGATGTAACTTTTTAGTAAGTGTTGTTTATGTTGGATTTCATACCCTGCATAATTTCATGTTAAAAAGTTTCTTGAGTGTCTGCATATCTCGTTCAATGTCCACTCTGTGCAGCTGGTTTTACTTTGAAAATACCAGACACCTCTGTACACCTACCATTTGTAAAAAAGAACCCAAACAAACAAACAAACCAAAACCCCAGACCCAAGGGATACAGGTACTGCAGGGCTGCCTGGAACTATGGTAAATATGGTCTGAAGGGTTTTATTCAGCGGTGCAGCAGCTCTTGGCTGGGATGTGTTTCTGTAGTATATCTGCCCAGACCTACTCAAATATGAATGCAGACTTTGAGCCCTTCATGCAATCTGTGCTGTTTCACTTGCAGGGGGAGGGCTTTGATGCTCTCAGAGACATGCTGCTTTCAGCAAGCAAGACAAATTGATATCAAGATGAGTTTATGGCGATCAGACGTTGATTTTTTAAAATTCTTTAGAAATTTTAGGAACAACAGATCAAAACCAAATTTTTAGCCCTAAACTTGTCACACAGTTTAACAAGGAAACTCTAATTTTCATTCCTTCTTTAGACTGCTGTTAGAGGGCTGGTGGAAAACCTTCAATAGTCATCCCAGTTTTGTAAATAGAAATATGTATTAAAATCTTTCTTGACTAAAGATTGACTCCACCTCTGCGCTCTAACTTAATAACGATGAATACAAAACTTTTCTGACAGAATATTTCAGCTGCTTTATGAATAAAAATGTTACCCTTTAAAATGACTGAGCCTTTCTCTCTGTGGCTTTCACACCTTTAACGCTATTGAACTTTCATTTTCCAGTGTGGCTTTTTTGTTGTTATTGTATGGCTAGATATGAAAATATTTTCCATCTGATAAGCTCATTTGGCTGGATAATCGTTCTCCAGCCCCCTGGAGCGAGATGGTTGTGCTCACTTCTCCAGCCAAATTAATCTTTTGCAGCAGTCACAAGCCACATGGCAGCAGCTGGGTCACAGACACATTTGCCAGGAGTTCCTTGATGTCCTCCTCACGTGCACGCTCTGCACCAAGAGAAACCCTCATGAGGGACATTGTACCAGCACTGAGTGGGGAAGATTGAATAGGAACCACCAGCTCAACAAGGAGTCTGTGGTGCCAGTAAAGAATAAACAAAGTGGTTTAATTAGAATCATAGAATCATTTAGGTTGGAAGAGACCTTTAAGACCATCAAGTCCAAAACACATGTGTCCAAGGTTCCTATAAGGCTACAGAGGCTTCTAAAGAGTTGAATGCTCACAAACCTGGAGGCCCTGGAGACACCAGGTTTGTGGGCGTGCTGGATTGGGCAGTTTGCTAGGACTTCTTTCTGCCTTGAGATATAGGATGAGGGCAAAATCCTTGGCTGCCCAGGACAGCATCCTGTTCAAGCATGACCTGAGTATGCGGAACTACCAAGGACTTAAAGGAGGCAGCAGGGAATACACCAACATTCATGGCCTAGTCTTTGCCAATGTTGTCCCTCAATAGAGCCTGGTCCTTCACCCTCTTTCTAGGAGGGCAGGCCAGGAACAGTCCTTCTTGCTTGGAGGTGGTCAGCCAAGTGCCAACCTCCTCTTGCAAACCCAGCACCTACCACCAGCAGATGGAGAGCTGAAACTCACTTTGGGATAGGTGAGCTGCACAAAGGCAGGCTGTACTATTCGCTACAGTGCCCAGCAGCGTCGGCCCTTTGATTCATGATGCCACCTTGCTCCCACGAGGAGAAGCAGAGCAGGATCTGGAAGAGATCAGCACTGCTGTTGTCACTTCGCAGACGGACTAAGCAAACAGAGCTAGAAGAACATCCCAAGGCACCAGGAGAACAGGGAACCAAGAGCAGGTTTCCCCCAGGCCACAGCTGATGTGCCACCCCATTACAGCACCTGCAGCAAGGACCAAGAGAACCTGAATACTTGGCCACTTTCAGCCTGCCGTATAAATCTCATAGGTTTTAAAGTCAGAAGGGACAACTCCTACCAACTTGACCTTTTGTAATATAGAGGTCTGGGAATTTCCTCCAGCAGGACTTGCTCTTAAGAGTACAGCTTGCTGTTTAACCGAGACGCCTTTTTGCAAGAGAGCCGGTCTTAATTTGAAAAACTCACACAATAGAGAATCCACAACATTTTTTAACATTTTGTTCCAGTGACAAATTACTCTCCCTGTCAAGCATGAATAGTCTAAATCATAGATTTATTTCTTCCTACAAAGTAAGTATATTACAATAGCTTGACAGCTGGAGTTCATCTGACCTAAAACCCGGATGACTACATTTGGCCAGATGAGTCCTACCTCTCCAACGACTCCAAAAAACAAGGCATTAACTACAAGATGATTCATTGTCTTTGAAATTTAAGTCTGGAGGAAAAAAAAATAAAAATCTCTTCATTTGCATGGACCTGCCAGCTGAATAACGCCCAGAAGCCCTCTCAAGGCAGCTACATTGAAAACAGAACCACAACTCGCAGCAATTTGAGGGTACCTGCTTGCAGGGAAAATGCCACCTTCAGTTAACTCCATTTTTTGCTCCTCACACTTCAATAACGCTTCCAGAGCTCTTGAAATCTGGCATATCAAAGTGTCCTGTGCAGTGCCCTCCTCACATAGTTAACAAAGAGCTGCCCTAATTATGCCTCATATGGGCCAGACCCTTCTGGAAGGTGAGGCTAAGTTCTCTATAACTTCCCCTCCACTGATGGCAGGCTGAGCCTGCCCCTTTCTACACGGTAATAGCTGTCTCCTCAGCAGTGTTTGGTGCTTCTCTGACAGATCACAGAAAAGCTGAAGCTTTACATAGTGGGCATATGCCTAAGATAAAAATTCTGAACTAAAACTGGTCTTTTATTCCAGTTTTAATAGGGATAATAATGTACAACCACTGAGGCACAAGTAAGGCAAGGGTACATGCCAGGTGAAAGCAGGAGTGAGTGCACCAAAAAAAGAAACACCCTCCACCCCCACCCCCCCCAAAAAAACCACACACAAAAAAACCCCTACAAACCCAAAACCCACACCTTGAATCAAAAGTTATAACATCTGCAGTACGAATTTTAATACATTGATCTAGTCTGTTGAAGATACCATGTGGTAGAAGAGTAGAAAAAGGACTAACAGTCCTGAAGGGAAATGGGAATTGACCTCTGCAGCTATGTTAGCTGATCACAGCAGTATACAAGAATTCTGCACATATTTTGAGGGATAAACTTTCAAGGTAGAAATAGAATAAAGCAGCATGCTAACCGCCAATAGAGCATACCAAACAAAATCAGCAACTTTCTTGCCAAAAGCCACTTGATTTTTAGATGGTGAATTGCAGGAAACCACATTCATCCAGACTCCACCGAATTGTGCAGTATGGCACCATATGGGAAGTCATGAGTTATTTTAAGGCAGTACAATTAATACAGGAAAAATACAGCAGGACACAGATCAGCCAAAGAGCAACAATAATTGTATTTACAGAGGACACAGGCTGGAAGAAAGCTGTTTGTGTAATTCTTTAGCACTAGGTTCAGGCCTGTAATACTTTTCCTTGCGTGTCATAGCTAATAAAGAAGTGGCAAGTGATATAGGCTGGGTGATGCTGGACAGTATGCTGAATGCAGGGTAGGACTGCGTACTCAGAAGAATGGCATTAATTGAAAGATTAGTAAGAGAAGTTAAATGTTACGCAGGGCAACAGACAAGTGCTACCTTCTTGTTCCTTCTGCCTGAAGAATAAGATGCCTGACAGCAGGACATCCCCACCCAATACCCTATGCCTTGGCCTTCGTACTAAGTACAGGCACCTCCCACTTACCCCAAAAGCCCAGCCCAAAAGGGAAAGGAATAAAACAGAAATGGAGCGTGCAGATGTATTGCCTGAAGGGTTAATTCCATTTTGCTTTTACAGGCTGAAAAGGAAGAGGGCTTGAGGAAACTATTGCTATAGATGACTTCCTTTCCATGGCAAAGTTTACTGGCAGCTGCTTAAAAATACAACCGACACCAGCATTTTACAGTGTTGATATCAACACTTTATTTTTTAAAAAGAAAAAAAAGGATACATCATTTTAGTAATTGGAAATGTGTATAAAGTTACATGTTTCAAGGAATTCACACATTAAAGAAACAAGCTTTGAAAGAGTTTCTCTAATGCAGTGGCATGGGACCTACAAATTCTTTCACAACCGATCCTTCTTATTTCAAATACTCTGTAATAATATGGGCTTGGGAGAGCCAGAGATCCCCTGAAATGCCAGAACTGCTAGTACAGGAGGTGCCTGACCTCAGTCCCTCGTCTGTGAATACCAAGAACACCCCAGTAATTCTGCAGGGTACAAGAGGAGATGTTCTTTTACAACACAATGCTGTAATCTAAGGCCACCTCAGGAAAATCCAACAGTATCTCAAAGTTGTCAGAGTACAAGCAGTTCCCACACATCTTTAAATTGACTCACCCCAAGCCTGGTATTTAGTAACAGCTTTAAGGAATATATTTATATAGAAATCTATTTAAAAAAAACACTATTGTGAAATTTACATGAACACACACAACTTTAGCAACACCATGTTTCCAGTGGAACTTGGCTATTAGCTACTTGCAGTTTATATACAAAGCTGATTAATTAGAAAGGCTGCTATGGGGAGCCAAGCTTTCTTTCCAGGTTAGCCCCTGGCTAGAACAAGGGTTTCGTATGTCTTATGTTCCAGGAGTTGGCAATACTAAAAATTGTGATTAGAACACCCCGGTGCAGTGGTTTGTAAACATTTTGTCTTAATATTAACTTAAAATCCAGTGCATTCCAATGCTATGCTCTGACATTATGGATCAGCTGATTGATATGATGTTCTAGGAATTCATGGGAGATGTAAAGAGTCTGGCCAATAAAAATCATTTAGTTCATTCCTGGTGTAAAGTTAATGAATTTAGAGCAACACCAAACATAAATTTGATCTATAGTAGAATCACAGGCAATTTTTTTCTGGGTTGTAGGAGCTGCCATTCCATGTTAGCAAAACAGTTTAAGTTTTGCACAATCCCCACTCTGCAAATGGGGACATGGGTTTGGAGGGAAGCAGTTTGCCAAGTTCACAGGCAAGGCCAGCAACACAGTCCAAATGAGCTACAGATTCCTGAACAACTTGCCCATGGTGGAGGTGTTGGACAGCAACGCCCACTTCTCTCCTGACTCCTACAGCCCTCAACCCCGTTCTACTAGGGAAAGATTACATGATACTGCTTTTGGGGAAAGGCTCACAAGAAAATGCTTAAAGCAAATGCTTCAGGGATACACTCACACACAAAAAAAAGCTAGAATATCTCAATACAGGAATAAAACACCTTCCTGTTGTTCTTTAAGCTCTTCTTAACTTCTTCCTCCTCTTTGCCAGCTGCAGTCCTGAGTAATGAATGTCTGCCGGATCTGGGCTTCTTCACACCCTTTCCTTGTGCTTCACGTTAGCCAGCTTAACTGTTTCCTGCTCAGAGGCAGGTGGGGAAGGCTCATCATGACATCCAATCATCAGCTGGTAAACCATCACTCCCGCAATGGCCCCAAGGAATGGAGCAACAACTGGAACCCACCACCATTGTTTACCAGTCCTGGATAACAAAGAGAAAATGCACAAGCTAAGAACTACAGCCTACACATTAGCATATTCATGTTTGGATCTGGAACAAGGCAAGATCTGGTCACCTCCCAACATCACCATTAATTTGCAAAAGACAATAGTACCCGCATCTGCACAGCAATTTCCAAGGCATGTGTTGCCCCTTACTGCAAGTTCAGGTGCCAAGCGATTCAGAACAGCTTCTTCCAGGTCTTTGAAGACTGTCACTCCACCAAGAAAGGAAAGAAGCAGTTGCAATGCCTGAACTAGGCACCTTCACTTTCCTTCCACTGCTTGCAGGACAGCACATAATCTGTAGCCCTCATGGCTCTCTTAATTTTCTCCAGCAACAACAAAATCCTAACATAAAAAATGTATTACATTGTCTAACGCTAAAAAAATGATGATAGGCTTGTGTTCAAGGTGCACTTGAACTTCTCATGGATGCTGCTAGATTTCCTCCCTGATAGCAAAGTTAGGTTATTTGCTGTCACTGCTGGAAACTGCCAAGCTTCTACGATTTCTTAAGAAATTGGAGCAAACAGTGTCTCTCAAAAATGTTTATAAAATCCAAAGATACCTCATGGATGGTAAGACTATTTATGATGCCAGAGCCACCACCTGCTTGGACTTGTAAGTTTTTTTTCCCCTTGATGCACAAGGTTTTCATTGGCAAGCACTTACCAGAACACTTCAGTGCCCCAGCCAGCAATGGCTGTGAAGAGACGAGGCCCAAAGTCCCTGGCAGGGTTGACAGCGTAGCCAGAGTTGAAGCCCATGGAGGTTCCAATAACGAGGACAACAAAACCAACTGTGAATGCCTCCAGACCCGTGGGGACAGGATTGTTGTAGGGATCGACAATAGCCAAGACACAAACAATCAGGGAGGCAGTGCCAATGAACTGAGAAAGGAGGGGAAAGAAGAAGAATTTAATCCAGATTAATCTTTTAACTAAATTATTTAACTCTTCTGAAGTCACATTCATTTAGGACTGATTCCCTAAACTCAAAGAGCTGCACTAAGTCATCCCATGGCATTATCAGTCCACAGTATGCTGAGCATCCACAGGAATGGGATAGTGCAACGTTTTCCTCCTGGCAGCCCACAGGCTCGATCAAGCCCACACCTATTTCACTGCCCATAGAAGAACTATGAATAACCATTTGAGCAGCCAGAAAAGCTGAAGACATCTTCCTGAACATGCTTCCAATCTGCCACAGCTGGGTCACTGCTGTCCCTTTATGATTGATGGCAATTTTAAGGAGGAGACAGTCACTTCCAACATCAACCACCAGCTGACCTCTGGGCTGTGCAACAGCCACAGTAGTACAGTGGGAGTGAGGAAGAGCCACGCTATTGCTCTTCAGGGGCTGAGACCAAGCGGTATTCTTTTCACTGGTGCTCTGGCGAGTCTTGTGCAACCAGTTAATCCCCTTAATACAAGTCTCCTTGCTGTAAGGGTGCCTTCTGGCTTTGCTCTTCCTATGGGATAGTGAGACACCTGTGTCAGCTCTAAAAAACTTTCAGGATATCTACTCTCTAAATTTCAATTCATTCTCTAACTAAAGGAGAGTCCCAGAACTACCTCAAAATAGTCCTCTTCAAATGCACCTACATCATCCCAGCACCCTCTTACCTGGTCAAAGAATCCGTTCACAATGTTCAGATGCTGAGACGGGTAGGTGGCAAAGATACCAGCAGTGCCATTTTGTCCTGTTACATACAGCTGGTTGCTGCCAAAAGCCCAGATGGCATCTAGAGGTGAGGGGAAATAAGACAAAAAAAAAAAAAGATAAAGAGATCAGTCATTTTCCAATACACATCAGAGAGAGGACCCCGCTTGGAAGATGACTAAAATGTAGGTTCCACAGAGCCATGAGTGTTAAGACAGCATTCCCTGAGCATCCCATTGCTATGTATTGCAAAACCATTTGCTGTAGAGCACTCATTTGGAAAACTTAGGGTGTGATCCACCACAGCATTTTACCAGCCAGGCTCAGGTGCAGGTGGCCTGAGTCCCAGTTCCTAATATTTCTTGTTTTCCAGGCACCAGGAAAGAATTAGACCCAAACAGCAAACACTAAGCTGACTCCAAATCTCTCCAAAGGTACCCAAATGCCTATGGTATCAGTCTTGGTGCCAAGACATGAGATACTGCAGCAAGTAGGATTTGGGCTGATCTTGCACTTTCCTCTAAGCAAGTATATAACTAGTTTCACCTCTTAGGGTTGTCTTGTACAGCAGTCAGCCCCTTGCCTACCACTATGCAGAAGCTGGATAACTAACCTAGGTCGGCTGTCTAGATTCCCTCCATGGTTAGTGGAGAGAAAAGCAGACATTTTCTGAAGGTAACTTTTCCAGGGTTTAGGCAGCTAAAATGGTGTTAACTCTTCTGAAGAGAAGAATTCAGCCCACCAACTAGAAAGGTAACTGGTGTCAAACTGAAGTCATGATGTTAACAGAGATAAAAGTGGGTCCCCCTGCCTCTTTCTGAAGTGAAAAGCAGTTGGTGCTAGTCCTGGGGAGGCAACTTCCTCCCTCCAGGCAGAAGCTGCAGTGACCCAGATGTTCTGCTCAGCTAGGGGCAACACTGCTTCTGTTGCCAGAAACAGACACCAGGAGGCAAACTCTGAGTCAAAATGTTACCCTTGATATTTGAGAAACAGCAATTTACAGCTCAAAGAGCCAGTTCTTGCCCGCTGGATATTGATTGGCCTGTGATGAGGAACAAATGCATGAGGAACTGGATTTCTAGAATGCTTTTCAAGGTATAGAATCACTCTGATAAAGGTAGCAAAAGCTGCCAAAAGTCCCGTTGCCCGGAAGCTAACATGAGACAGTGCAGAAGACATCCATGGTGAAGTCTTAATTTTCTTGAATGATAAAACAGCTGTGGAACAATGCACAGCTATAAAATCTCCATTACTGCTAGTGTTTCATTAGCATTTCTGAAAGACCTGTTTTAATACAGGTAGTACCTACAAGTGAGGCCATCCAGTGGTCCATGTTACAGTGATCAGTACTCAAGGACAAAGACTTGCACATTGACAGTGCTGGTGGGCCTTCAGACTGATTCAAATCCATCATCATCATCATGAAAACAAGAAAGCCTCCCCAGGAACACAGTAAGGAGGTTTCTTACATCTCTGCTCTACAAGGAGATGCTTTTCTCTGATTTGGGAACCAGGCTCGCTGCAGTGAGTCATGAAGAGCATCCATCTCACCCCAACAAACACAAGACATTTCTGCACTTACCGTAGTACAGCCCAAAGACTATGCCAGCTCCCAGGAAAGCCCCAAGTGTTTGAGCCAGAGCATAGATTGGTAGCTTGATCCAGGGCTCCCGGGCCAAGAAGCACATGGCAAAAGTGACAGCTGGATTCAGATGTCCACCTGTGGAAAATTTCACAGTTATTGCATGGTTACTTACATGCAGATTTTGAGTCCCGGAGATGAGCCAAGGGACACTGGTTTCAATACCAGTGACACAAAGGAAAAGCACAGCCATCTAGGCCTACACAACAGTCGTCACAAGCGAAATCCAGCCACAACATACCTGATACCTGTCCTGAGATCAAAATGCCGAGCATCACAGCAAAGCCAAAGGCCAGGTTAACAGTCAGGAAACCTCCATGAGTCCCTCTGCTGAGCACGATCTGAGCAACGGAGCCACAGCCAAACAGCTAGGAGGAGAAGAAGAAATTGAAATTAGTCTGTTTCCCATTAGGGCCATTTGCTGACCAGTGCCTACAACTGCTTCACTTTTGCTTGTATGCACCATCACAGCCCACCCATGACTCAAAGCCTTCCAAGCTTCAATCTGCAGTCAAAGTATCTAGATATTATCTCCAGGGGCAGCAGGGAAGGAGAAAGGACACAGAACAAACTTGACTTCTGGCAGGGGAAACAAAACCGGGACCCTAATCAAAAGCAAGGTCAGACCACAGTTTAGATCTCCAGAAGACTGGAGGTCTTTGTCCCAACATCTAATTTTCAGGTGGTAGGTGGGAAGAATCAGTCAGACAGTGTTCTGGACTGACGTATTTACAGTTCAGATGGGGGGTCTGAGTCCTTATTGTTGAAAAGGCTAATTGTTTAACTCAGTAGCACATAGGCTGGCAGAGGACAATTTTGCTAATGCCTGGAATTAGAGACATGACTGAAGAAGGTCAAACGCAGCCTGACATTCATGGAGTCCTCTTCCAGGTAGCACTGGCTGACAGCGAGGGATTGGGGCTGCTTCCTTGAGCTGAGGTACCTGCAGGTCTCCCAGCCCCAAGGGACACTCTCTGCTGTGGGCGCCCTGAGCACAGCCCACACCATCCCAAACCAGTCATATCCTTCCTATGGCAAAACCATGTAAGAAGAGATCAGGGCAACACAGCTGGCCTGTTTCTGCAGCACCAATGTGGCACAGGCACCATCAAGAAAAGTGCCTGTGCCACCAGCACAGCCAGAGGTTTGTTCTTCTGATCATGGGTGCACCAAGCACCTTGGGGGACAAAAGTTCTTTCTGCTGGGTGATAAGGGGTGTTTCCTAGTAGCTAAGACAGGCATGTGCTCTTGCTCAAAGACACTTGCTCCAAACAGGTAATCCTTCTCCTCCCAACTACATCCAAAAACCATCCTTCCTGCACCCAGCCTTAACAACCCAGACCAGATTCCCCTGGCAGTTCAGTTCATCACTCATCCATCTGGAGGCTTTCTGCCCAGCCAAGTTTCTCCACTACCCACTATATAATTTCAGAAGCCCCAATCCTGATCATCTGTGTGCTTTTATCTTCCACTGACTCCGCTTGAATTGATTCCTGGCGTATAGCAGGCGTTATCACATCAGCAGGTACTGAGATCATCCTTAAACTAGGCCAGGGATTACATCTTGCTCCTGAGATCCTCAAATCTAGTTATCAAGGCTTGCCTTATTTCTACTGACCACATGCCCATATCTACACACTCATCAAGACTTTCTGCTTCTGCAAATTCCATCGCCCCAGAATTACTCCATTGCCACAGAGGCAGTATCTGCTCCTAGGGAGTAAGACACCAAATAAGCTGAAGGGGTACCTCTCTTCACCTCTCCTGCTAATACTGGACATGCCCATTGAGCAATGCACAGTCCAGATCAGGGGCAAAGCCAAAACACACCTAACTCATCCCCTCCCATCCCCTTGACAATGAGTGAATTACTAATAAAGCAAACACGGCACTCAGCCTGCTGGGAAGGGAGCTGCCAGGTAGGCTGCAGGGTGATTCACAAGGTGGACACTCTGTACACAAGTGCCTCTTGACAAGGAGCCAGGTCCCCAACACAGGACCTTGTGCAGAAAGAACAAAAGAACCTGTAGAACTTGTTAGTTAATGAGAGGGGATGTCCAGCACTGCTCTCTGCTGGGTGCAGTCAGAACAGCCCCTTCGATGTCCTGACCCTGAGCTGCCCAGCTGGAAAACCATGGCAGAGGAGACACCCAGGCCAAGGCAGAAAACATGAGTCTTGTTTATCGTGAAACAAACAGAGCCATCATTCCCAGCTATGTCCAAACCACCGAGGGAAGCGTAGCTCCAACTGAGCAAATAAATACTGGCTAATGACCAGGGTGACATCTGTTCTTTCCCTTACCCCAGAAGGGCCCCAGCATGCTTTAGACAGAGGTCTGAAGAGAGTACTTGGCCATGGCATTCAGCTCTCTAATGCCACATGGCTCATCACTGTGACCAGGGAGGGGGTAAGCCCACAAAAAGCTGCAATGGGCATATGCGTTTGGGAGAGTTGGCCCCAGGTTTTTCCAAATGATAAAGGTATTTGCGTTATTCACTTTGAAAGAACTGGCAGTTCTGCAAGTGGATGGTGCTTGGCTCATGAGCCACATACCTTTTGGTTGCAGAAACCACAGAGTAAAGTTCCCCCCCCTCCATCACCGCGTTCACCCACAAAGGTCTTCCCTTAACCTGCAGGAAGGCCAGATCTGCTGTTTCTCAAGAGAGTGTTCCCCATTGTCCTCTCCCCCCATCCCACACCTGGCAATAGCTCTCCAGCTTTTCCTCAGAGGAGAGTCTATGGGCCATGCGAAAACACCCTGGAGCCACTCCACAGGACCATTACAATTATTTATCAGATAAGCCCTGAGCAATATTTGGTTTAATTCAGTGTAACAGTAGAAAACCTGACCCTCAGCAGATAAAAAGAGTAAGGTGATATTTAAGGACAGGCATGAACTTTGATATGCATGTGTGCAATTCCATCCTGTGCTGGTGGAGTCCACTAAGCATGAACATATATTCTCATGCATAACATCCATCCATGGCATCTGACTTTGGGGAACCAGTTCAAACCATGATCAACCGTGTTTTTGTGGCAAGTGGCTTGACATTACACAGTTTTCACAGTTTTGTTGTGCTAGTGGCTATTACAAATTTTATTCACACCATGTCCACTTCTGCTATTTCCTAGTTTTCCTTCCAGTTCCTTTTCCCGGGTCTTATGAGACAGGAGACCCTCAACATCCATTTTTTTAATTCTTCCTTTCCCAATGCTTGTGGAGGACCGTTTAGGAGCAGATAGCTTGAGTTGACAGGCAAGGAAGGTCAAGTAAAAGCAATTCAGCATTTATGCCAGTGGCTTTAAAGTCTATGCAATGGATGTAGAAGTTCTTAGTCAATATTACAGCATGGTGGTCAGAGACAGTGTTGCATATCCAAGGCAGAGATGACCCCTCAACTCTTGATTTTAATAACCTGCCTCCAACACTTCTTTCACTTTTTTTTTTGGGGGGCGGGGTGAGGAGCAGTGGGGTGGGGTGTTTCTGTCAGGAATAAGAAAACTCAAACATTACTGGAAGAACATCCCAGCCAATGAAAACCAGGTTAGTGCCTCACGTGGCAGCGTGCATAGCAGTCAACTGTTACACCCCCATGATCCACTAGCCAAGTTCAAAAGCAGTTTTAAAGTGCTAACAAAATGTTTGAAACAAAGCATTACTCTGATGTATTAAAGCTGCTCTCCTAGGAATTGAGGTCAGTGCAGCCATTAACCAGGTTAATGGAAGCCTGTGCCCTAATTTCATCTTACTGTCTGTAGCAGATCTAATGGTTTTGCCTGTCAGCAGGGATGCTTCTCGCTCCTGTTTCCTCATGAGCTGATCCACCTCCTTCCACTGTGAAAAATAACAAAACCCATGTTCTGCCAGATCTGTGAGTTGAACTGGTTCAAGGGTGTAGGGGCTGACAAACTCCAAAACCTGTAAAAGGCAGGGGACAGCCAGAAGAAGCAGCAGCAAAGCCAGGAAAAGGTCGCTGTGTGAAACTTCACACTCAGGGGAAGCTTAAACTCTCTGATTCCAGGGCATGTTTGGAGACTGGCCCTTTGGCTTTGTCACCCAAGGTAAAAACACTCTGTCTCAATGTCTGGAGACAAGAAAGCTCTGGAACTAGTCAGGGCTGGTAGGAAAATACCTTGGAGGACAAAAAAAGTTGAAAAAGCCAATGAAGAAGTGAGTCCACCGGAGTTTATAGGCAGACCTTGTGAAACGCAGCTCCATCCATGAACTTGGGAGACAGGTATTGCTCAGCATTTCCCTGCACAACAGCCAGGTTTCCTCCCTTCCTCACCTCCTCTTTTCTTTGCTGGTGCTTTTTGACACGTTCAGGGGCAACACAAAAGTCCTGGACGCATTTGCTTTTGGACTTTGAACTCACTGATCTCTAAATCAAGGTGGGAAAGTTTTGCTGACGTAGACCATGAGGAGTGTTATTATCCAAGTTACAAGTTGCCTCTTCATCCAGCAAATAAACCAGGGATTAGGCAAGGATCCTGCTGTAAATCTACCCTAATCACCTCGGTGGATGGGCAAGGCTGCTCAGCGCTCACTGCCCTTTGGTGAGTGGGGAAGATGGCAGAAGGCCAGTCAAGCCATGGGTCTACTCTGAAGGAAGAGACCCCAAGATATTGATGGAAGATTTTAAGGTACACCAAGGGACCTCTCACTTCATATCAGAGTGGAAATTCAGACTATCCTACAGTCGCTTCCAGGAGGGAGGCTGGGAGGGAGGGAAGGAGAGAAGGAGGGAGGGAGGGGGCAGAGGACTATCACTTTACAGACAGTTCAAAACAACGTCCCAACTCTTTCTCTGCAACTCAGAGCAAGAAGGGGTTAAAGGCACTGTAAGTCTCCCCCATGGCCTCTTGCTGCCCTCCCCAGGGAGCAGGACCCATCTGGGTACATCTGAAGATAGATCCATCCCCATTCCTGTTTCTGCTCAAGCAGCGTGTGGAGATCTTCCTCAACTCCATGGCCCATGTGGCCGGGACAACGTCCGTCAGCCACAAATGGAGTGCAAGGAACACCGTCATTTTTGCCTTTCCTCAGAGCACCTCTGGAACAACCAGACTGGTCAACATTTACAGTTTGCAAAGCAAGGAGAAACACTCAACCCCACAGCTGGGCTTCTTCCCCAGCACAGCTGCAGCCACCCTGGACAGAAGCAGTCTTATGAGGAAGAGCAGCCACAGATGGTCTGTCATGTTACGGCTCTTACTGCACCACGCATTGTCCCGGAGCCAGGCAGGGCTGCAGGACCTGAGAGATAAGAGGGTCTAAGGAAAGTGGCGTTGCACATGCATCACGCACTACAACAACACTGCACAAGGCTGGAGAGACAAACAGCTCTTGGCACAGGAAACCTGAGCAACCGTCAGCAGAGGAGTTGGACATTAGAGAGGAAACTCACTATTTTACTTTGTTCCCCCCCACACAACCATGGAAACCAAAATGCTTATTCTGATATCCCTGGTATCCCTCAGATCAGGAGGTTTTAGCTTTCAAAAAGACCTGTACTTCTGGTGGGGTTTTGGTCACAGGGTTGGGCACTGTCAGGGAAAAGCTGTCTTCCCATCAAGGCCAAGTCTTGGAGCCTGAACTGTCCTGTTTTTAGGAAGGAGAAAACTCTCTGATCCTACACGGGCACAGCAAGGAGGGACAGTTTTGGACAATGAATGAAGAGTTTTGAGCTCTTCTGGTGGAAGAGGTGAGGGAGAGCAGCAGCGCTGCCATTTCCCATGCCTCCACACCCATCAGCACAAACCCTACGCAGGGAAGGACCAGCGGCGCTTGACGTGCCTATAGCAGAGATTTCCACACCTTTTCGATCCTAGCAGTGCACGAAGGAAAAAATGACATTTTAAAAATTACCAAAAATGCCCCACAAAAATCACACTCTCCAAGGGCGACAGGCGGGGTGCAAGCAAATGGGCACAAACCAAACAGCCACTGCGGGAATGGCCGAGCCGCCCCAGGTGGCGGCAGGACGAGCGGCAGCTTTAGGCTCTGCACTGCCAACAGTTCAGGGAGGCTCCGCTCGCCTTGATCATCCCAACCACTTTGCCACTTTGGTTTCTGTGGTCTGCAGCACACTCATACTCCAAAAAAGCCCCCACCTGGCCACACAGCCAAGACAGCCCTGACTGAAAAGCAGTTAGGAAATTTTTTTTTATTCTTTCTTTGTGCTTCTACAGCAGTGAATCACAGTTCGTCCGACTTGGAAATCAGTTATAAACAGCAAGTTCTTTCTCCGGCGAATGTAAAAATCAAACAGAGCCAGTTTTGGTATTTATAGCCAGCAGAGCAAGGCAAACAGATTGAGCCTTTAAGGGAGGCACGGAGGCCTGCCACTGGAAATCTAGCTTTAGTGAGTTGCTACAGTAATAACACAAATAGCAAGTGACTGGGAGGATGCCTTCAGCGTTTGCATTGCTTAACTATTGCCAGCAAGCAGTGCTTCCGACCTAGGAATAAAGTTCAAACCTAGAGTGCCACTTGGAAAGTGCGTTTTGAAGAGGGAAAAAAAAATTAATTTTAATTATCAAAGGAAAAGTGGAATCAGCATTACTATTCTTGTAACAGAAAGGACACTACCTGTGAACTAAAACCACATTGTGCAAGGTGCTGTCCACAGCAAAAGCAGGTTGCAAGTAAGGAATACCCCACCTTTGTGCTATTCAGGGCTTGGCTGCCTTAGTTGGATTATTTTTCTTATTTTATCTTAAAAAAAGAGGCACTATTTTGTTTTAATGTTCTGCTACCTTTACAACCTCCTTAAAAAATAGGAAAAATAAAATCAGGCACTAGGTTAATTCTTACAGGCAAAGAGACTTTGCAGGGGTCTGAAATCCCTTTGCTCTAGAAGAGTTTGAGAGCGCTGCGGTCGTTATGCAAGTGAAAGGGAGGAGGGAAGAAGCTGAAGCCGTGCCAATATCCACGGTGGAGCAAGTTTTACATTACACAGTGAAATTTAAAGTAAGCTGCAAACTTTAAACTGTCTCCTTCCCTTCGGCTTGGGAAGTTAATTTCAGTGTGAACAATATCATTAAATCCATCTCGAACATTGTTCTGCTCTAGACATATTTGCATGTTTGTGTTCAGTCGGTTCCGTCTCCCATGAAGATTTCATGGATGCCATGTCTTTCCTCAGGTATTTTATTGTCTGAAGCCCATAAGAGATATTTACCAGGCTCAAATACAGCTAAAAGCACACACATCCAGCTCAGCCTGCTGGTAGGGTGGGCAGAAGGGGCTTTTGCAAGGTGCAGAGTAACGATCTCTCTCCTGGGACAGTCCCGTTCATACCACTACCCAGACCATTTGAAAGGGGAAGAACATCATCTTCAAGGCCCTTTCTGTTTTAGCCAGGTGATATAATAAAAAGATGCGAAAGAATCAGGGTGGCAGGGAGCAAAAAATAAATATTTCTTAGTAAAATAAATAGAATTTGTAAAAGTCACTTCGTTAACAGAAAAATAGACTGGGACAGCTCGAAGGCAGAAAGGGGTTGATGCCAACAGAGCAATACTGGAACGCACTTCCCTCTATGTATACCCTGTTTTTGCCTGCTGACAGCCCAGGAGCATTCACAATCTTTGGGACTTCCCCATTTCTCCCACCAGCCCACCCCATCTTCTCCCACACACGCACACTGTACCCGCAATCCTCTACGCACTGCAGTGGCTGCAGGAGATCCCAGGTCATTTTTATGAGACTTACAAAATGGAGTTGAATGTGTCACTAAAACCAGCATTTTCTTGCCCTCAGATACCAGCTCAGGAATTCCTGGAGAAGGTAAGGGATCCCTTGTGCACTTACACATACACTTTAAAACACAGCAGGCGTGATGCTCCTGAGGACAAGGCATGTGTTGCCCAATTCTGCCAGTGCATCATCCAGCCTTGCTGATGGGTGCCTATTATCACCCTCATTTTGGAGGCTGGTTATGATTTTGGGCCAAACTCTTCCTCAGGCTCTGAGCACATCCCAGCTCCTCTCTGCCCCAGAAAGGTGAGGCTGTAGGGAAAAGTAACTTCTGTCATGCCAGCTAATACAGTTGGAAGAAAGAACAATGTTTTTTGGATCAGAAGCCCCTCTGAAAGCTCAGATCCACATGGCTAAAGGCATGCCTTGTTTCTCCAGCAATATTAAACTACTTAGCAGGAGACAGTGCTCCTCCTTACAAGTCTAACTTTCCTTCAATCCTGAGACTAACTGCAGCAACATCAGTGATTCGTAGACAGCAACTTTCTACCTGTTAATCACTTTCTTATCAGCTTCTACCCACCTTAATCCCAAATAATCCTTCCCTGAAAAATCAACAAGACTGGTTTGCAAGTCACCAAAGCTGGGTCACTCTGACAATAAAGACATTAATTGCACTGTGTGAAGCTGCTTTCTTTTAAGAGTGGTAGCATTTTAGGGAGACTCAGCTGAGCCCCCTGTCCTCCCACACAAGACCCAGTAGTCTCCTTTTTCTCATCAAAAAAGGATCTTATTTATTAAAGCATAAGATAGTGTATGGGTCCTTTTGTGTTGTCGCCAGGAGCACGTGCAGCTTCAAACATACTTCAGCTTTCAGCTCCTCCAGTTATTAGTTTTCTCCCCAAACTGTCCTGCCATCGGTTACAAAGAGGTGTAAACCCACAGTCACTCCACTAAAACCAGTAGGATTGCTCTGGCTTTACGCCACTTCAGAGGAACTTTGACCTGTGGGTATTCACTGTGTGAGCACCAGCTCCTTTCGGCTCCAATACCAACGCAACAGACTCGTAGCCTCTTGGGCAGTCCGGCATTTTCGGGTGCAGGTGCCCAAAGCCAGATGCCCCCGTCTCGGTTTTGCTGCACCAGCATTTGCTCCCCGCTCCTCACACAGAACCGTCCCAGCTGTTCACATCTGCCTTTGACTTCAGAGCAAGCGGGGACGCCCAAAACATCTTTAAACCAAGTCACTTTTACAGCCATCCACCCTGCTTTATCCCTTACATCCTACCCCTTTGGAAACCAAGCACTAACACCGGCAGATGGGTTTTTTTGCCGTTTGCCACTCAAAAACACATCGACTGGCTGCTCGGCCCTGTCACACACACGGCAAGTGCAAGCTCCTGATCAGTTGCTGGCACAGGCTGCTGCGGTGTCGTGCGGCCGCGCTGATAAGACCTTGGGGAACGTGCAGCTGACAGCAAAAAAACCCCACCACTGGAACAGTTTAAATCCTGGCTACTTTTTCTCCGTAGGATGGACAAGGAAAACAAAGCGAGGTGAGGAAAAAGCTTTCACTTCCCCAGCTGGTAACACTTGAAGTATTTCAGTGCCAAGAAAATATTCCAGGGCAGAGGGAAAGGAAGTTTTGCACGGTCTCTAGCAAAACACTTGATGCTTACACAGACACTTGTTGCTCCCTGCACTTTGCAGAGACATGGAAGCCCCCGCCAAGCTCTTCAGAGCCCACCCTTTGCCAGCAACCCCAAGGCTCATCCTCTGGCAACTTGCATGAATTTTTTCCCTGAGGATAAGGACTTCTCTAGTTCCCACGGGGCAGGTTGCAACAGAGCCGGGCTCACGCCCGGTGCGGACACTGGCAGCAGCGCAGCCCCTTCACCAGGACAGTTTCCCCCCACACCCAGGGGCTGTAGAGCATCCCTACACCAGAGCATAGACTCACCACCAGGATCAGCGTCCCCAGGCACTCGGCCAGCGCTTGCCGGACTAGTTTGTTTCTGATCCTCAGGTGCTCCTCAATAGTAGCAAGAACGTCCTTTTGCCTCCCCATCGCTGTAGAGGTGCCCTTCAAGCGGTGTCAGGGAAAAACCAGCAGCTGGCAAAGGCTCAGGAAGGTTTCTTCCCCAGCAGAGATGCCTTCGCTTATAAATAAGTTCAGTGATGGCTGACACACCTCCTGGGTAACCACACCCCTTCCACCCGCTCTTCAAACCCAACTTTTTTTTTTTTCCTCCTTTTCAGTGTGAGACAGAGTGGGTGGTTTTCTTCATTTCCTTTATTGCTTGCACAGGTGATCAAAGGATTCAGGATTTTCAGAAGAAGGTATTAAATGTCATGAAGATGTCCTGCTCAAACCCCTGCTGTTTGCATCACTTACCATCTAATCCATGGGGCCACATCTGTCCCTCTTCAGCTTCAGAGGAGGTCCTAAAAGCTGAATGCTTGAACCTGAGCAGTGCCTTAACCCACTTGTGCAATCACAGTACCCTGTTTCAGCTGGCTTTCCCTCCCAAATTCCTGCAGGATGGCAAAGTGATGAGTGCTCCTCTGCTTATCAGGAGGCTGCAGGTGCTTTTGCAGCAACATCGGGCTGGCAGGAGGGTTTAGTCCCCCACATCAGTACGGCAGGCTGAGACCAAGGCACCTCCTAACTCCAGTAATTACCCAGCTGAAACTGGTATCAAAGAAGCAAGACTGGACCAGACCTTTCTCCACAAAAAGCTGCATCTGGGTCCAAACTCTTGTGTACCGATACAGCTTCTCTCCACCTCCCAGGGCTTTGGGAGAGCATTTCCAGCCCAGTCCCCATGAAAGCCATGAAGAAAAGTGGTGGGAGTTACCAAGTGCAGAGCCAAAGCCTTGTCATAGGACCGTGACGAGGAGACCACCGAGTCACTTATTCTTGCAGGAACCAACCCTTGCTGCCTTTTCATCCTCAGTAATGTCCCGTATCACCCTGGGACAGATCTATAGGACAGTCTGAATGAAAGCTGTCCCAGTCTGCAGCATCTGGGGTGAGAGCCGCTACCAGGATGCATGCCACTCATGGCATCTGGTTTCTGTTAAGTGAGTAGTAAAAATTCCCGGGGCTTTTTGACTCACCAGGGCTTGATGCAGAGCAGCAGGGCTGAATTTGCAGGACTGAAGGGGACCCCTTTCCTGGATTTGTTCCCCCCCCAGCTCTGCAAAGACACAGATGCCTGGCTTTTCCTCTTCCACTTATTTAACCATCAACTTTCCTGGTGGAAAAGCAGAGCTTTTTAGTGCAGTCGTGAATGGGTCTTTATTTCATACAGAAATTGCAGCCAGCCAAATGAGTAGAGTGAGGAATGTCGTTAAGAAAGCAATAAAGTGTGAGGAATAAAATGCAGGGAAACACTCGGGTCTAAACATAATTACAAGGGCAGGAAACTTTCCTCACTACTTTGTGCTCAGGCCCAGTCTGTTATCACCAGCATCAGTGGGATCCTCTGAACTACAGACAGAGTTCCCTCAGCCCCGTGCGTGTTCGCTGCAGCTGGGGTTTGCAAACCAGCGCTCAGGACACCCCCTTGCAGCCCTCTCTCCCTCTCTCTGCCCTCACCCTCTTGCTGTGCATCACCCAGGCCACAGAGGATCCACAGGGGCTCCTCTGCCTCGCTTTCTCCTGCGCTCCCCCCTGCTTTGTGCTCCCCTCTGTCCTCTTCACCCTGACTCTCTATGGAAGCCATCGCAATCAGGAATGAAGCTGTGTGTTGGTGGTTTTTTTTTCGTTTTTGGCAGTTCCTAAGTTGTCTGTGGCTGTTTTGCCATTTGTTGAACCACCGATGTGCAGATGCTGCATTCTCTTTATTTAGACTGTATCCCAGATCCCGTTCCTTTCCTGGTGTGGGCACAGGGGCACAAGACCCAAGAGAGACAGGTGAGGAGCAGGAGGCATGGGGACGTATGATGTTCCCCAGGAAATGTTCCCCCATTTCCCTGGTCTGCATCCTCTGAGGCCCTCTGGCTACAACTTGAGGATACAGAAGTTTCCTCATGACTGGTGGAGGGAGGGGAGATGCCTGGGCTCCCAGGTTGATGAGAGAAGATGGTGGTAACACCAGCATCAAAGCTGGTGCTTGGAAAAGTCTAGACAGACGCAAGCCCAAGGAGCCAGGGTGGGGTGGGTGCTCCAACACCATCTCTGCAGCTGACTCACTGCCTGACCCTGAGCAAATCCTTCACCTTTCCACGCCTCAGCTTCTCCATCAGTAAATTAGAGAGAGGGACCTTGAATTCTCTTCCCGGGGCGTTGTGAGGGTGAATCACTGCAGCCCAAGATCCAATGACTTAAAATGAGCAATAGGGACTTATGCAATTGCTTTCCCAACAGACAGCCATGTTATTATCTAGGAAGGCGCTTGGGGAAGGGGCAGTGATGCAACGCTGGAAGAAGTGGAAGATCTTTTCAGAAGCAATAACTAACCAAAGTGTAGGTAAGCACTGAAAGACTCCAATTCTGGAGCTTCTCTGTGCCAAGGCAGGAGTTGTCCTGCCACACCATTCAGGGGAACTCTAGGGGTGCACGATCTATGCACAAAACCAATGAAGATGTATGTCAGCAGCAGTAGGTTTCCAAACAAGCCGATCTCCAACAGTAATTAGTGCACAGGCTACTGATATCCACGCTCGTGGTTAGAAGAAGCCCACAGGTCAGTAAAAGTAAACAAGGAAGGATGTAGAAGTAAGACTAACAAGGTAGGACCTCAGAGCTGCTGGGCTTTCCTATTTTGGCGTGGGCACAGTGAGATGTCCACGCCTTTAGCACTGTCGTGCATGAACATTCAAAGATTATATTTCACAGCACAAAAGATTGAAAAAAGGAAATTTCCAAATCTCTGTTACAAAAACTCATACCTGACCTCCTGGTGGTTCAGTAGCCAAAGCTACTGAAGCCCAAGCAAGGAACTTCTGTTGTCAATCACAACCTGACTCAACCATCAGGTGTTAAAAAGCCTACGGTGAACTACCCTTACCAATCTGTACAATGTCAAAAAATCAAGGCATTGGGGATGGGGGAAAGGGGAATATAACACTTTAATTTATGGAAACTGCTGGTTGCCCAGAAGAAAACTGAAAGAGAAAAAGGAAGCTCAGCTCAGCAGGGAAATCAGAGACAACATTGTTCTGTTGTGCTTGTTCCATAGATCTCCATCTTTTCTTCCAAGATCTTCTGGGACCCACAAATATGAGAGTAGCTATGGACAGATCAAGATTTGAACACATGCCCTCTGACTCCAGTCCAACACAGCACTTGTCTGTAAAGTTTGTCACTTTCTTATTCTTTCTCTTTACCTCCTGCAGAAGCGTGTAACATGCCACAAGAAACTCACTGTACTCAGGCTGTTATTTCTAGACATGATCCAAAACCAACACCCAGGTTCCAAGTTTGCTATTTGCATTGCTGCTTGGCTCGCTCCCCCATCAGTCTACTAGGGGAAAAACACAGGTGAAATTTTAAAGGAAGAATCGATCCTTGGCTCCTCTTCAGCTGTTTTCCTACTGGCTCTAGTGACAAAATAAACTCAGGCTCATAAACTCCTTGGCTTCTGCAGAGCTCTGAATCAGCCTCCAGCAAAGTAATTTTTCATACTAAAAACCAAGTTTGACAAAGTAACCATACTTTTTCTTAGGCAGCTGAATGGATAAACCTGTATCGATGGGTTCCACATCTTGTCTAAGCCAAATTAATTCACCCATCCCAGGATGCATGGTGCAATCCAATGAGAAGAAAAGCGTGAATCACACAAATCTGTAATGAGTCATTGCACTGATGGCTGGGTCACCTGGTGCAAAAGCCGTTATGCCAAGAGAGGTCACTGGGTCAAAGCATGACAGGATTCGCCCTTGTGAAATCTCCCTTTGGAAGATACTTCTGTCCATCACCTTCCCGTGATCTACTTGACAGAGCAATACAGTGACCTGTTCAGGAGATTTCATTAGAAATAAAAATTATAGCCTGCCTAGCAAGGCAGGGTAGGAAGTGAGTGGGTAGGAAGTTTATAAGCTTTCTAAACGATTCTAGCTGGAGGGTTGAGCGTGGTGATTTCAACATCTTACCTTGAATCTCCAGATTTGCAGAGCCAGGTGTTTATTTCATGTCTGGGTCTGCTTAGCCCTCCACCTTGAGATAGAAAAGTGGAGAAATTCCTCCCAGGAAGAGAGGCGGTCAAGGTTTGTTGATGGCATGTGAGTTTGAAGAAACTTAAGGTGAAACTGCAATCCTAATTTAGGTTCCCTGGACAGCTAAGAGAGGCCAGGAATTTGGCAAACTGTATTTGGGCTTTGAATTACAATATAGTAGTGGCAATAATATTTAAAATCCCTGAAAACAGCTCTTCATGAAGTCCACTGCTTAGGACCAAGTGGTGCAAAAGGTGACCCTGAGCTGGGTCTATACCTCTTATTCACAAGTGTCCCATAGGGATGGATCCTCCAGAGTTATACTCGAGCATGGACACACTGCCTGTTCCCACTGGAAGTTCCTTGTCATGTCTGATTTCCTCCTCATCCCAAAGCCAGTCCCAGTTCACAGGAATAAACATCATTCATCACATGCCATTCCTGTAGAAAAGCCATTTTCTAGTATAAGCAGTTGCATACCAGAATAACTACTGTACACTGGAAAAGCACCAATTGCTCCAGAAGAAAGCTTTTTAATAATACATCTGAAAGGAAAGCTATTAAAAACAGCTCTCCTGAAACAGGGTTTTGGCAGGAGCTTCTCCCATAAACTGCTCTGTGTAGACAGTTGTTCTTCGGAGAGCTGCAGAGCCAGTCCTGACTTGGAGACACTGCTGCTGCCGCACACCACAGCAGGAGAATTCAAAGACCCTGAAGGCAGAAGACACATAAATGGAGTGAAACTCCACCAGCCCAAAGTGTGAGTCAGGAACAATGACAAGAACTTTCCCTACCAGGTGAGGACATGTCCAGGAATCAAGAGTGTGCCTGCTCTCCAATGTAACCACAGGTAGTCCCAGCACGGATGTCCCTGTGCACAGGAACAATCACTTCAAGAGCAAAAAACATCTAGATGTCATTTCAGATGTCTAATCCGTGTGATCACTTTAGAAGCGTCTCCGTGTTGGCTATAAAGGAAGCCTAAAACAACTAGTCCAGCAGGAGACAGCTACACATAGTTGGTGTAACCCAGTCCCAGTCTCTAAGGAGGTGCAGACCTGCAAAATGCAGAGCTATTTGTACCATGGATGGCGTGAGGTATTTGCAACAGGAGTAGGGAAGTTTTAATACTGCTTCGCAATTCACAGCAGGGGCCCTCTCTGCAATAGCACATGAATTTAAGACCATCCATACTCAAGAAAAAACTGGAAGTGGTAGGGGTGCAAAGAAATATCAGAAGGACAAGCAGGTGAAGGGAGTCTCTCCATTCTAGTATGGGCCAAAACTACTCAAATAAGGTAACACGGTGAACCCAAGGCCAAGCTGGGATATGTAAGTACACCAGGAAACAAAAGAACTCTTTGTGTTAGCACAAGTGCAACTAGGGATGAACCAGCCATGGATAATTTTAGGCTGGAGAGTAGAAACCATAAGAGCATGGATGTCCTGTATGCATTTTGCAACTCCAGAAAGGTATTTTCATTTCTCAGAAGATATAAAGATAGAAGGTGTAAGAGGGTTAAATCTGAAAGAAGGCATGGAGTTCCCTGAAGCAGTTAATTCTTTTTCCCTGTTTTCCATACTCTGACCCAATTCTGTACCCCCATGTCTTGCTTGCCCTCATATGGTCTCTGCAAAGGAATTCCTGCTAACCTGCACCCTGAGAGAAGACAATCGGGCTCCTGAACTGAAAAAGCACCTTTGCAGCAAACTACTCTCTCTGTCTCTTAAGACTTCAGGGCTGTTGAAGGACCTTAACTACAAGTTCACCTGGACACTCCCTTAATCCACCTCTGCAAACGCAAAGAGAGCTTGCCTACACTTGCTGCAAGTAAGAACAAAGTCTGCTGTCCTCTTTGGGACATTCACTCCTTCAGCTGATTTTAAATCAGCCTGAATCCTGGGGGAATTTCCATACTGGGCTATTTTTTTCCCCCTGGGTAGTTTAAGTATTAAACATCATCCTTAAGCAAACAGGCATTAAGGAACTCCATTGTAATGGGCATTTCTGAGATTCCATAATGCAACAGGGATTTGGAACGGACAAGCCACCTGAGACGAGCGCCTGCGGCTGTGGAGATAACAGGGCTGTAAACAGAAGGGCTGGGCTCTGCAGTGGATGCAACACCCAAAGTCTGAAGAGACATAAGCACCCACCTCCCAATTCACCAGGAGAGTCCCTCTCCCAAAGAGAGGGACAATGTTCTTTTCCTGAGAGCTCCTGCATCGACAGACATCAGCAGGCATGGGACATGAGCTGGTGTGGAGCAATGGCTTTTAAACTGGTTCTGGAGGCTTCAATGAAGGATTGATCTCATGGCTGGGGAAAAACAAAGAATTTAAAATGCTGTTGTAATGAGAGTCACTGTCTTCCTCCCCCTCCCCTCGAATGGAGCTACATTAGTTGACTGACCATATGGCTGACCTGGAATATCCCAAGGGTAAAGAGCCAACATTTCCTTAGAAAAATGTCCTGGCCTCTTTTTCTTGGCTTGCCCAAAAGGAACAAAAGCAGGGATTTACACACTGAAAACCCTAAGAAGACTCAGCAAAAGTAGATGCCAAAATAGGGTGTAGGAGATAGTCGCAATTCCAGTCCTAAATTAGAAGCACTAAAATGGGGCTAATCTTGTGCCCAGGAATACATCCATTAGTTTCCATGTGTGGACACAGGGAATCCAAGCTCCAGTCTGCTTCATGACTCGAAGCACGGATGGGTTTTATCTTGAGAAACCCACTGTCAAATCAGAGTGGTTTGTGGAAGCAGAGGGCAGGACATGGCAGGGGCAATCCCTCCCTCCCCAGACAGGCAGCCTAACTCAGACCTCCCTGATCTCCCCATACCCCTTACATCCGAGGGCAAGTCCAGGTGTTGAGAGCAGCCAGCCCAGAAGCCACAGGAGCTGCCTGCCCTGCCACAGAATGGGTGTCTAGGGATCAGAAACCGGCAGACAGGAACAGATGCTTTCCCATGTGTCACCAGTGCCTTCGCAGCCAGCATTGCTAGCAGCTTCCAACTCCAATCTCCTCCTCCTGGGGTTAGACACCCCTTTCCCCTTAGCTGAGGAAACCCCCAGACTTGCCGGCTGCCAGCACCCAGTGAGGGCAGGATGGGACCTGAAAGCAGCACCAGGTAAAGGCAAGCACAGTGTCCCAAAGGGACAAACAAGGATTCTCTCCCTCCACCCACCAAGAGTCCTTATGTCTCTCTCCCCTCTGGAATGCAGAGGGGAGGGATCCCATCATTCTTGCAGCCCCACATGTCCAGGCTCCAGCCCTCCCAGCAAATACCAATAGTGGACTCCTATCCCTACCAGAGCTCCTGTCCACTTCCAGACTGGAGAAGAAGGAACCACAGAAAGGCGACAAGAGCAGCAGTGCGCCAGGGAGCGAGAGGAGGAGAAGTTACCCCTCCTCAGTCTGGCAGCAGCCCCAAGTCTCCCCATCACAGGCACTTTTTGGCACTGTGTGTTTTGTGGGGCAGTAGGAGCAGAGTAATGCTGTTAAGGTACCAAAAGGGCCACCGTTCAGCAAGGGATCTTGCCACACACCCTGCTTGGGAAACCGTTTCCCAACAACATCTGTCAATGGAAGTCTGTTGTATGCAGCTGGGGCTTCCCAGGTGGGAGCTCTGGATCTTCAGGGGACAGGCAGCAACTCTCCTGCTTTGTGAATGATGTACCCATTCTTCAGCTCCAGGCCTTGGATAGTGTAACTCCCCGGCCCCTAGTGGGAGGTGCAGATCATGGGTCTTTGACATCCAGCCTTGTTTCCTGAACCCACCGCTCAGATGTTGCACCCACCCCTCCTGCCACCACATCCTGCAGGAAGCCCACGGAGACCTGAATCAGACCTGAGTTGGGCAACTGGGTTCATCAAATTGGATACCTATTACTGAAAGGCAAGATAAGATCACTTACACTCATCCTGCTTGTGGCTTGGGGAGTATCTATTGTAGGCATCCAGCTGGGGCATCCGCTCAGCCTTGCAAAACCCTTACGAAGAGGCACCAACCCTGGCTCCACACATGCTCTCCCACCCCTCCCACAACGAATACACTCAGCCGGCAGAAATGACGATGCGCAGAAGGAGGGAGTGGGGCTTGGCATGGCCATCACACCACTCATTCATCCCTCTACCTGGCACGCCAAGTCAGCAATGATGGGGGAAGGGTGGAGGGGCAGAGAAAACCTGGTGGGATACCCAAGTGCGGACCACTGGGGAGGAATAAGACATGCCAGTTGTGCGTGGGAGGTTTCCATAAGAGATGTGCCGGGAAGACTTAATCCCAGCTGCTGCCAAAGAAGTCACAGTAAATCTGACGCGAAGATTATTATTAACCTATATAGGAAATTTCTTTCTTTTCTTCTCCTCTAGGAGAGCAAAGGTGTGTGTGAGGGGGAGGAGAGGCAGCAGTCTTCCTCAGGTGAGGTTTGCCATCCCAGCACATCTGAGATCCTCAAGAGGCGGGAGCTGTGCTACTTGCGTGCCCACCCCTGGAACACGTGGCTTTGCAGCATGAAGCAGAGTGCCCTGCAGCTCTTCCCCTGGGCATCCCTGATGGCTTGTGGACACAGTACCAAGGTGTAAAGGTGGCGGCAAGAGCTCAGCAGGCCTCCAAGCACAAGCTTTTTGGAGTCAGGTCATACAGAGAGCCAGCAAATGCTCTTGGGTTTTCAGCCAAGGGCTGTGAGCTCTGAGCAGCCCGTAAGGATCCAGATCCAGGGCATGTGGGAGGGCAAAGCTGTAGCAGAGGGAATGACCTTGGTGGTGGTAGAACCTGCTTCTGGGACCACAGTGCTTTGCTGCTGTGTCTCATATTGTTCCCAGGAGCAGCAGACCATCCTGGCTCCTTCAGAAATGGGCCAAGACTCTTTGTTAGTTTCAGTCAAGAGACAAGTGGTCTTCAGTAGTCTGCGCCCACGTACAACCCATGCTACCTAAGCTGGAGAGGTGAAGTACCCCTCGGCTAGGATGTACCTTTCAGACGGATATCAACTTGGGGATAAAGACCTGTGTCCTAGAGGAGGCATCATGTCTTTACTGCAGTGGTGTCCCAGGCTGGAGGTGCAGATGTACGCTCAGGCTAAACAAGCCAGTGCATTACTTCAAGTGGGACCACAGCACGCTCTGCTGAGAGTGGGCAAGGAACCAGGGCCGATTGCTGGTAACTCATCCCTAGGACTTGTATCTAGAAAGGAATTAATTTTTACTTATTGAAATGGAGTTTCGTCAGAGTCTGGGGAGGAACGCTGCTCCCTTGACGCTAACCCTGACCATTTTCTGCTCTCTGTCATTTACCGTAAGGTTCTTCAGAGACATTTCTGGAATGTGCAGTGCCCTGAGGATGACTCTGGGCCATGAAACTCTAAACCAGCTCGTGGACGTCCACGGTAAATGATCACATCTGTCATTATTACCTCCAGCTGCTGGGGTTGTTGAACTCGGGTTGCTGCTCTGTCTTTCATCACTATTGTTTTCTCCGCTTGGTAAACAGGCAACTTTCCATCCTTGTTTCTGGGACAATGCATCATTCAATGGATGTGGTCCAAACCAACACCTTACGGTTATTGTTAACTTATATAACAAGAAATGCTGGGCCAAATCCTCCATGTGTGTAAACTGGGGTGTATTTGGCTTTCAGTGGCAGAGAATTTGGGCCCTAAAACTTGTTTGCCCTGGATCCTGGGATGCTCCCCTGCTTGCACTGTGCACCATCAGCCTGTGAGCAACACTACAGGTTGTTTGAGATGTGTTTGGGCTCTGCTGTAGCATGTGTAAGAGTCCTGGTCACTGCCTGGGATTATACTTCAGCTGTTGCCTCTTTCATGGGAAAGAAGATGGAGGAAAGCAGAGACACTACATGTGTACCAAAGTTGAGTTTCACTGGCTACAAAATTCAGCCACAATGAAGTTCAAAGAGCCCTGCTCGGGAGTCTGCATGGAATTCTTAGTCCTGCAGTTCCCAACAATAGTGATGTTCTAGTTCTGCATCCCTGTTCCCCACCAGGACTACCAACACCATTGATGTATAATTGCAAGAGCTGGAGAGCCAGTACAGAGCCCTGCTGTCCTGTGACTTGTCTGGCCACCTGGACCAGCTTTTGAAAGGCCGTGGCAATGAAAAGGTTGTCACTGCAATGTCTGACCTCCTCACTGACATTGCTTACGTAGTAGATATCCACTAGTTGGAGGCTTGCTGGAGAGTGTGGAAAGCAGGTCTTGCATGACTGCAGACCAACAAGACAGGATTATCTGCACCCAGCCCTGACAAGTGCAAGGCTGCTGGGTTTCAGGTTTTTTTGCTTTTTTGAAGGATGTTAAAAATTTTTAAAAAGTGAGGACAGCAGCAGGAAATTCACCGGCGGGCTAAAGTAAATAACCTGAGGGGTCAGCATGTTCAGCCTTTCAGAGAGAAGATGGAGAGGCAGCTTTATTACAGGGTGCAAATACCACTGTGGGGAGAAAAATACAAGGTCTTTAATTTCCAGGAGAACGGCATGTCAAGCCAAACGGCTTTTAGCCTTGAGCCAGACAAATACAAATGAGAATCCCGGGCATGGGGATTCTCACTTTCCCCATGCAGTGCTGCCTACGCTGGGGCAGGCTGGCTGGTGGGCTCGGCAGGGGGATGTCTCATGGGGAAGAGGGAAGATGTCAGTGCAAAGAGCTGGAAGACTCTTCTGGGTGCCCATTGATTGCAGGTGCTACTGCTCCAGAGCGTGCTCTGTCATGTCCCCCTTCGAAAGGAGCATACACTGCAGCGGAGAGAGACTGGAGCAGAAGTGATTTGCTAGCCCGAGGCTCAGCCGGGCTGAGCCTGTGCTGCACTAGTCATGTTGTGTGGCATCCTTGAGCTGCGGGGATCCAGAGCCAAGCCAGCATAATTAATTGTGCAACACCTTTATGACTGGGAAACCTGCCTCCCCTCCCTTACATAATGGCAGCCTCCGGGGTAACTCATCTCTTGCTGACTGCAGAGCTGCATGGCGCAGGGCAGCCTCCCAAGCCGGGGGACAGGCACTGCCCCAGCACAGGGCACGGACAGCCCCCAGCCCCTTTGCATGAAGGACAGGATGCATTTGCAAGGCTGTGCGCTGGGGTGAGAGTCACTTCTCCAATCCCACACAGGATGAGAAATGTGCTTAAACACCCCATCCAAGCCCGAAACAAGAATTTCAACCAACCCATCAGGTCTAGCTGATTTTTCTCCTTATCCCCTACATTGCAGGCTCCTACAGTCCTCTTCCGCTCATCTTCCTTCACCCCTTCACACCGTGCGTGTGCCATCAGATGCAGCCAGACTGCCCCACATCAGGAGGACACAGCCACACAAACACAGCCCCACGCACCCCCTGAGACACGGCTAGTGCCCAGCACCCGCACGCACACGGCCAGCACAAGTGTCCCACCAGGCACTGCCCTCCTCCTCCACCGCCTGGGCACACACATGGCAGGGCTACTGGTCCCCCTGCCCTCCGCAGGCAGGGGTAGGACGGGAGCAATGGCCAGCACAGGACAGGCAGGGGTGGGTGTCCTGTAGGACCCATCACAGGGCAAGCACTTTTGGGCAAAGGGGACAGTGGTGTTTTTGCCTGTGTGGCCCAAACCTCTGCCCACGCGGGCGCTCCTGCTGTGCCTTATCGGCACGGCCGCCAGCGCAGCCCATTGCTCCGCTCCCAAGCTTGCCTGTAGCATTGCCAAGCAGGCACTGCTGGTGGCTGGACGTTTTCTGCCTTGTTTGTTTGTATGTATAACACCTCCTTGTGCCACCACAATTTCAAGCACTTCCAAAAGTAGGCTAGTAACAAATCTACACTTCTCCCCATCCTGATATCATACTCATAAAAGCCTTGGTGACCTTGTCTTGGATCTGGGACTTGAGATGTGATTGGGAGGCAGACGTAGGTAAGAGCTTCTTCCCACTGGTGAAAATCCACCCCAGTGTGGCACAGGTGCACCACAGGTGACCTCAGCAGAGGCTTGGCAGATTCTTGCTACCAAGTCTCGCCTGAAATTTTGAAATTCATCCACCCGTTTTCTGAAATTTTTTGCAGCTCCTAGGGAGGACAAGACCAGCAAATAAAGGGTCTGAGGTTAATAAAGGGAGTGATGGGGATGCCTCCACAGGAAGGCAAAGAAGGGAACCAGCACTAATTTAGGGGTCAAGGGGCTGAGAGCCTTGAACTGGGCAGGTGGACCTGGAGGAAGGCAAAAAGACTGAGGTAGACAGGAGGAGATGATGCAAAAACAAATGAATCCAGGGAAACAAGCATGTATTAACCATGACAGGCTTTGCTGCTGAACTCCAAGAAAGCCATGAGTATCACCCTGTCCTCTGCTGTCAGCAAATACTCATGAAGACCTTCAGGCAAAACATGTTTCAACCCCACTTCATAACAAGACCAGGGCCTCCCACCATCCTGTTGTCCTGGGCTTCTGCTCTGGTGGAAGTACAGGGGGTGTCATGAATCATGAAGACTGAGTAAGACCTGGGATTTGATGAGCTGGGTGCGTCTTTTTTAACCAGAGAACTGCTGCAGATACATGCATTAAAATACATTTTTTAAGGCTTTAAAGTCTAGCCCTCTATTAAGAAGAGCCAGTGTAAGGTTCACCCACACAGCATTCATTTTAAAAATACCCTTTGAATTTACACATAAGTATACAGTCCCCACTTTGTTTCCCTCCTTTGGTGTGTGTAATAGGCAGTGCTCAACTGAGAAACAGCACTTGCATCTTCTGTTTTCCTCTTGCTGCTCCTCGCTTGTCTTCAAATAGCTCCATCCTGCTCCAAAGGGCCATCAGGACATCAGCTGTCTTGGGTGAGGAAACACCCTCCAGCTTGAGCAGTTCAATCAGGTCCCTTCACTCCTTGGGAGTGGAGCATGGGAGGGAGGCATTACCCCCTCTTCAGATAGACACAGAATAAAATCTTGTAGGTCCCACATTTGATGCTGTCCAGGTCCATTGTATCAGAGCACCCAGCGATGTACATTCAATCCCAGCTCACATTGACATACAGCATTGTACACTGACAGCAAGACAGTGAAGATAAAGAGCGGTTAATTCAACCCTCCCGGAGGAGGTCAATCACAGAAGTCACTGGTGAGCAAGGTCAACACTCAGAGAGCCTGCCCGTCTCGCTGGCATATGCCTGTCTCTGGCTGAGATCTCCAAGATGTACAGCAGTTCCCAGAGGATAAAGCAGACCCATCCAGTACCTGTGTGCACTTAGCTACAAAGTGTGAGGACACTCAGCTGTCCCTCATCTTCCCTTACCATTGTCATGCAGACCTCCTTTAACTGGGCAAGAGACATACACAAGTAAGTAATGAAGTCCAATCAGTTGGCATTAAAAGAAACCAGGATCATGGCTGACAGTCTTGGGGGACCAACATCTGACTTGTTGGCTTTTAAATCCTCCTGGTGATACTGATTTCAATAGGGCCAACACTGGAGTAAGAAGGATGCTGCAGGACCTACAGTGACCTTGGCCCTAGTGCAAGCTGTAGCAACAGCAAACAGATAGAGATATTTTTCAAAGCTCCTAAATGACTTGGGTCCAGAAGTGGGAGGTAAGTATAGGAACTGCATCAAACAAGCTGCTTAGACTTCTCACCCGGGGAACTTCAAAGACTTTACAGAGGGTGCTCACATCACCTTACTCAGTGTCTGAGGTAGGGTTACACCCCTAGAAAAATAGACTTAGATGTTGTGAAACACGTGCTGGACATGCCCTGAAAACAAAGGCCATTAGGCTGGGCACCTGGGACACAATTCAGTTATCCAAAGCTAGGTGTCTCTGAGATGCCCTGAGGTATCTAAACCAATCGGCAGATCCAGCGTGGCTTCAGGAAAGCCTTGTCCTTCCAAAGAGAAGCCAGAGGCCAGAAAGGACATCCAGGTCATCTCAAAGAGACCTGAACATCTACATTTAGGCAACAGAATCAAGCCACAGATGTGAGACATTGGTTTGAGTTTGTAAATCCCACACAATGTCTAGACATATCTTCCTTTACCCAAATACTTTGATCTATATCTGGTTCTTCATCTGGCTGATGCGCACTTTTGCAAAGACTTTGACTCCTAAATCATTTGGATGGTTTTGCAAAGGTTACCTCTGGGCAACTGTCCTGGTTTGAGGTAAAACAGGACCAATTTTGTTCAATAACTCTACTTTCTAACTAGGCCTCTTCTAACTGCTGAAATTAACGGCATGTCATGCAGAAAAACCGTTCGCTCCCAGAGGGATAAGACCCATCTTTGTGATTGATGCCAAGGCATGGGTTGCAGAGAGGCTCTTGCTTATGCTTATTGCTAGAACAACCTAGGGCAGACAACTTTGTTATTTGCCCCATTGGAGGGCTGGAAGCAGAAAAGCACAGGGGGGTCCCACCTGTGGGTAGCAGCGGACAGGACAGGTGACCCAAAACTGACCAACAGGGTATTCCATCCCATCTACATCATGCTCAGTGTGAAAACTGAGGGATCAAAGGGTCAGCTGTCTTTCTTCAATGGCCGGCATCCAAGGAGGACTCTGTCAGTTTGTCTGCCCTGATCCTGATCCTGAATCCAGATCTGGAATCCAGTTCCTGTCCATTACTGAGTCCAGTCTGGGACTTCCCCAGTGCCTACTGGTGACGTGATTGTCATCCTGGGAGCTTGATATGGTTTTGTATATATTTCATTATTTTTTACTATTATTATTTTATTCTTTATATTTCATTAAAGTAGTTTAGTTCTTACTAAACTTACTTTCTAAGTTCTTACTAAACTAGTCTGTCCTCTCTCTGCTGCTCTGAGAAAGAGAGACTGGTTTATTAGTCTCCGGCTCTGCAGGAGAGAGGGAACATCTGTCACTCTGCCTGTTTGGGCCAATCCCAGTTGTCTCCAAGATGTCACATGTCACTGGTTTGGCTCTATCTATCTCATCTGTTGCACTGAGGTCTTAGTGATTTGCAAAGTGTCAAACAGCAGCAAAAGTAGGAAAAGCCAAAGCAGTAGACAGGTACAACCTGGCAGGAATCAAGGTCTCAGTTAACCCTGTGGGACTCTGTCCTGAACATTGGCAGGCAGGATTTTGCCCTTCACATTTTAGCCCCGACTTTGGTGTCTTCAAAATGTGGCTGCAGCAGGTTTTGAGAAGAACTAAGGCACTGCAAACCCTCTGACAAGAGTTCGACCTGCCTGATCCTGATATTCCTTTCTGCCTTAGTTTCCCCTTCTGCACAATAAAACCTTATCTACCTCATGTGGGCTATGCAATGATGACTAATTAATGTTAATTAAGTGCTTTCAGATCATCCAATTCAAGGACCTGTATGATTGCAAAATATTAATTACTGTTTACTTATTATCATGAAGTCAATAGCAAAACCAGCTGCTTATCTGCCTTAGCATGACTCAGAAGGAGGATGACAGCTGATAAAGATAGAGGTATAGAGTCCAGTTAAGCCTGTACCGTGACATACGTGTATGTGTGTGTGTGTGTGTGTGTGCGTGCATGTGCTAAGGCACCTGACACAGCGGGGCCGAGGCCAAATTAGGCCATACTCATGTCAAAGCCATGCAAACTGAAAGTCCATGGAGATGAGCAAAAACTCATCTTGCCAAAGATCCAGGTGGCAAAACGGATGTCTAGCAATGATTCACGTGTTCGAAAATCATGTTCATGAGAGAGACCATGTGCCACAGAGAATTAGAATAGTCAAAGCTGTAATAAACTACTGTGAGTGACTAAACAGTTCTTGCAAGCATAGGCTAGCCTCACCATGAAAATATTCACACTTGAAAACGTCGTTTTCAAAGATAACAAACCATAGGTGAGGGGCAGGAAAGAAAGAGACAAGGAGAACATCCAGGAATGGAGAACTTGATAGACGGATGGAGAGGAAACTGAGCTTAATATTTTGTCATATTTTGTCAAATCCTTACAGGATGATAGAAATGAGTTTTGTGTTGGCCTTTGAACCAGCTGGCAGTCAGAGGAATGGAGCAGAGTGGATATTCCCCAAACAAGGACCACACAGATGATATCCTCTGGTTAACAGGTCTTCAGGGCTGACTATGTTGATGGAGAAAAAGAGACTGAATCTACTGGCAAAGAGAAAATTCCAGGCAAGCTCTAGTAGACAGATTTAGGAAGAAGCCTAAAGAGGAATGAGGGGCACCAAGTTGGGTGAGCTTGTTGAGGCCTCAGAGGAGGGGTGAAGGACTCACACTGCTGGATCAAGAGGAGTTGTGCTTTGCAAGGAGCACTGGGGAAGGGACTGAAGAAGAAAACATGGAGTCCTAGAGCCTGATGGAGGAAAGCAGAGGTTGGGTTTAGGAAGTTCATGCCATGAATGATGAAAAACTTTACTTTACAAAAGTTTTCAGGCATTTACAGGTGCCTCCAGATTACTATCTGACCTCAGAGGACCTACCAAATCCCTTAGGCATTCTAGCATCCTTAAAGACCTCAAATTGCAGCCTAGCATTTACACTGACATGTAAAATGATCTTCCCTGTGAGAGCTTGAAAGAGTGACTTGGAAGCCTGTGGCCGTGGCTCCTGCTTGGCTGCTTGCAGAACACCAGCTGCCTCTGAGCCATGGTGACCTTCTCTGCAGGTCTCTTTAGACCCAGGTGCATATACTGTCGGCAGCTCTCCTGCTCACAGACCCAGGGAAGTACACGCAGAGAAGCTGGATTAACTTCCCTGGACAGGTCCTCAGGAGAATAGGAATGGTTCTGACCTACAAAAGCATGATCCACAACTCCAAGCCCACTTGCTTTCAGGGGTCTTTATTTAATGTAAGTGACTATAAAGTAGTAGTCCGAGGGAGTTACACAAGTTGATGCTACTCAGTAAGGTGAAAGATGGGGCAGCTGATGTTCCATGAAATTAGATGCAGAGCAGGAATGTGCACAAGTCAGTGGCAACAGCCAACAGCTTTCTTCACACAGAGAAAGATCAGCAGGACCCAAGCTGTCTTATGGGTGGGGGCCCATGGGGCCCTCAAGCTGTTTCCTCACTTCCATCTAGAGCCCAAAACCAATCAGACCTAATTTAAAAATGCAGTGATACAATGTCCTCCACACACTACAGAACAAAGCCATAGGACTCCCCAGAATCCATGTGTTGCAGTCTGGAAATAGTGGTGCAGGACTCAGTGCAGCACTCTGAACACCCTTGTGTTTCATCCAGCATTCACCATGGTAGAGAACCAATGTCAAAGCAACCTTGCAACATGGTATTCTATGATTCTATGATCAAATACTATTTTTTTTCTGCTCCTGCTTTGTGACTCCCCACTGGAGATGTAAACAAGCAGTTCCCATCAGAAAATCACTGCTGTTCTCTGACGTGCAGTGGTATAATGATGTCTCCTCTCAGACCCTGGTGTTAGGATGCTGATTCTATTCCCACCTCCAACAAAGAGGTCTTTGTCTAGCCTAAGGAAATACACTTAAGCTTTAGGGTATCTCTGAGATACGATCAGTCTGGAAGTTCCCAGTTTGATGGGGAAGTCTCCTTCTTATATTGCAGACATAAGTTCAGAGGAGTCGGGGTATTTGCCCAAAGCTATTCAGAGAGTCAGGCACTCAAATGCCTTTTGTCTGACACCTGAGCCACCACACTAATACCTTATGAGTCTATTGTGTCCATTCTCCTCTTCATAAATTGCTCCCCAGTGACTCCTGCCTATGGTGGAGTCAGTTTGTGCAGCCTGAACATCACAGAACTTCAGCAACCTGTTCTGCTGGTGGCTGTGGTGCTGTGGTGCTTTCAGGAGAACTGTTTTCTCTTGGTTGCGACATTGCTTTTAGGAATAATATTCTTCCTTATTACTTTCCATCATCCCATTGAGATTCTGCTGAATCTTTTGCATTGTCAGGATCCCATTGTGCATTTGGGATGAACTCAACAATTCAGAGAGAAAAAACCAATTTAAGTATGGACTGATTTTTCAGGGATATTACTTTACAAAGCTACAGCCCTTCTTGTTCCCATCCATCAAGATCCTGGAACTACGTATTTCCAAAACATCTCAAAGAACCAACTTTTAAAGCCTTGCCAACCATTTCTGGGGCCAGATTTCCAGAAGCAACCTACAGGTATTGGGTTGCCTGCTTACAAAAACCAGCTGCTTATCTCCATGTTGAGTGCTTTTAACATCTTTGACTGAAAATCTTAACAAGTGAAATTTATTCTTACATCCTCTTGCAAGACCTGTTTTATAGCCATGAATAAAACTGGGTCATGTCCACATTATAACACTAGCTCAATCATAAAACCTAAGCCAACAGATTTAATAGCTTCAGTTTAAGTAGGACTAAACTGTGGTAAACAGAAATAAATAGATTAAAAGGTAGATATTGTGCCCTGCTCTAGGCCTGGAGTCTGATTCTCTTCTGTTTCTTCTACCTGGAGGTCCTAAAAGGAGACATACCAGTGGCCATAAACACTACTGACTCCAGGGTGTGGAACTTATAGCAGGGATCATTAAAGAGGAAACTTTCCTGATCCTTCTATGAATTCAAAATCAAAAAGTAAATTGCAGACATCTAATCTGTCTCTTACTGTCCAAAAAGAAGAAAAAACAAATAAATGATGAGTCACAGCATCTTCCTGTTTATGCTTCTTTAGCTAAGAGGAAGTAGATTTCCATATGAGCAGCTCCACCCCATCTGCATCTATTGTCTTATTTGCCCTGGCTCCCACACTCACTACTTTTACACTCTCTCACACACCCCACAGCACTGCATCTCCTTCCCCATCTCTATGTTTGCTGAACAGCTGACCTCACTTTGTCGCAGAGAAGCTAAGCCCCCTAAGTGTCCTTGCAAGGGACTCTAACAGAAACAAGGTGTAATCAGTGCCACAGGTTCAGTGGACCGACATTTAGTGGACCTATTTGTGTTGCCCAACACAAATCTGCTTATGAGGGCAGACAAGATCTAGTCACATTCTGTCAAATGACATCTGCAAATTGTCCTAGACATTTGGATAAGCGGGTATCATGCGAATATCTGAACTACTTGTGACATAGATCTCTGCTTTAGGTGGGTCTCCTGTCATGGTGAAAGTTGTAAGGTAAATGCACAGGAAGGTGAGGAAAGGAGAAGAAAGGAAATACAAGTGGCCTTGTGAAGGTGAGGCCACTTAGTACTCATCTTCCACCATCTATCAGATCCCACAGCTTCTTCCTCTGTGAGTTTTCTACTGGACCTGACTAACAACTTCACACTGGAAGATGCCTGTGTCTCAAAAGGGACAGGACTGATGGCTGCCCTTAGGGTGTCAGGTAGAAACACTCCCCTGTGTTCTGCAGGTTGGAGGGGCCACAGGAGAAAAGACAAGGTGGACTTTGTTTTTCTTTGTATGTACCTCAGTTCAAACTGAATTGTCCTCCACCAGCCTTCCCACAGTACTTGTACTATTTGGTCTTGTATGGCAGTAGCAGAATAAAGACAGTAGGCTCCAAAGAGGGGATTTAAAACATAGATAATGGGTCTCAAAAAAGGGGTAGTCAGCAAACTTGGGGAATTAACCTCAGGGGAAAAAAAATCTAAATCAATAACACAAGTGCAACTGAGCCTGTGTGCTACCAAAAGATATTATGGATGCGTTTACTCATCACAACAGATCAATTAGTGCATAAGAAGGCATTACTGCCAATAACCTAATGTGATAATTGACTATATACAAAAGTCTAGTCCATTGCAAATGCGATAAAAAGGGTTTGCTTAACCCACCCGTGAAGGTGTTTAAACTAACTCATTTAATTTCACAACCAGGACAGGCTCAAACAGAAGGAGAGAGTCTGTTACTATGTTTCATCTGACAGGTAATAATTTCTTATGATGTGTTGACTTAATTCTCTTGCAATCACACGCACATGCCCTTAATTAAGCACATAAAGGCAAACTGTCCTGATGCACAGGGGAGAGAGGAAGTACACTGAGAGATGACAGTGGCAGCATCAGACACCAGTTGGTTATCTGGGAATTAGAAATGAGTTGCACAACAAATGGAAACACTGTCATGCAAGCAACGATGAGTGTGATGGAAGAGCCCAGGCTGGCAAGGATAAACTTCCTAGGCTGAAGAACCTGAAAAGGACTAGAAGCTAGTGAGATGTACAAAGGGCTCTATAGAAAGGTTCTTGAATTACTTTGGAAGTAAGTGGAAGATGCAGAAATGCAGAGCTGATGTTTACAGGAAAAGTGAACAAATACCAAGCGATTGAGTGGAAGCTGGTATGCCCTGTGTTGTGCTTCAGGTGTAGGAAAAGGTTAACTGGAACAAGCTACCAACAACAGAAAGTGTTAATAAGGGGTGGGAGAAGAGTCCAGAACAGGAAAAACACAGGTTGAAGCCCAGTGGGCTGCAGTCTTATTAACCAGGGGTACTTAAGGAAGCAGCTGGAGACACTTCAGACACATTAGTAATTATCTCTGAGATCTGCTGGGATTCCCGTAGGACTGGTGCAGGGTAAACACAATATCTGTCTTTAAAAAGCAGGTCCAGAAGGACACCGGGATCCCCAGCTTCATCAAGCCACCTTCTGTACTCAGAAAGATCCCACCTGCCCTATTAACTGGTCTGTTTGTAACTGCTGGGAATGTAATGAGATGATAGCTGCAGCCCAGATGGTTTTGTTGAGAAGAAACCACGTCAAATCAAACCTGTTTCCTGGCAGATTACTTCATGGTCTGGGAAGAAACAGGAGATGAGATACCACTCTTGGCACTGTCCTGCGTGAAATCCTAACACAAAATCAACAGCGAGTGGCTGCAGTTCTGGTTTAAAAAAGTCTGCTCTTGGAAACTTTGTTCTGCAAAGCACACTCTCAGGTCTGGGAACATCTCTAAAGGATGCTCAGAGAGGCCAGCCTTGGGCATCCTTTTGGTCTGTGTTTTACTGATTCCCAGGCAGAAAAAGAAGAGGCTTACCAGTGTGCCTGGGAGAGCTTTGGAGACCAGGCTCAAGTAGAGTATAAATGACTTAAACCAAACTAAAAGGCTGTAGTGCCCAGGGGGAAAAAAAAGGTGGCTATTGGGTGGTGGTTATGGACAGGAGAGCCGGAACTGGGGCGTGGGAAGTAATTATTTTTCTTTTTCCAGTGCTGATGCAGCTGGAGCTAGAGCTCAGTGTCCAACTGCAGGCACTGTGCCTCTGAAACAGCACAAGCAAGCCAGAGGAAGTCAGGACAGATCAGCAAGAAGGCTTGGAGGTTTCAAATGGAGAGGTTTGGTGTGAGTTGCAACCTGCCTGGAGCACAGATCCCAGCTTCCAGAAGCCCAGGATGAATATGACAAGCATTGCCCATGGCAGGGACATGCAGGCAGGGTTGAGGCACCCACGTGAGCTGGGGAGAATGAGGGTGCTGCAGGCACCACTGGGGTGCTGATGCTGGTATTTGTGGTCTTCCAGCTCCAGCACGTGCTGGTATCACCGACCCTCTTTCACAAACCCTCCCTGAGGTTTCCCACCAGAGTAGCTGCATTCGCTGGGGGCTTTGCACATTGCTGCTGAGTTCAGGGGGAAACAACGCTGTGTGTGCACGGGCTTTGCGTGGCAGAGGCGTCACCTTTTCCCACATAGACCTGGACTTCATGGTTTCTCCCAGTCCGTACCCATTTATAGCACAGACCTTTCTCCCTGTGCCTGGCCAGAACAAACCCAAGGGTGCGAGGCCCTGGCTGGGAACCAGAGAGATGCACATGTTCAGCAGCAGGCATCTCGCGGGGACTGACAAAAAGCCTGCAAGAGTAAGGTAAGCAGGGCAAAGGGAAGAAGCAAGGAGTCACCGCCACCCTGCTTGTCCAGTTCCCTGACTAATGCCCCAGGTGACAGGATGCAGGTGATTCAGTGAGGAGGGATGGAAGCAGTACCCCTCTGCTTGAGCTCCCCGCAAGGTCCCTGTTCCCCTTGGCACCCCCAGCTCTGCTGCCATACCTGGCTAGGCTGAGACATCAGGTGCCCAGGGCCAGCCTGCCCCCACACACCCATCCCCTCCCCAGCGCAGTGCCACCTCACCTTGTCCTCAGTCACCCCGCGCCAGAGGGACCCTGCCAACTCATGATGCAAGAGCATTATTCATCAGCAGATGGGAGAAAGGGAAGTCAGGTTTTACTTTCACAGGGTTGATGTGTTGGTTTTTTTTTTAAAAAATGACGTTCCTTCCCCCAGGAGATGTCTCCACAGTTGGTGTTGGGTAGGATAAGCCAGGACCATCAAGCAAGATCCTCATCTTCATGGGGCTGAAGGATGTTTTTCCAGGCCAGGGATGCTGTTGCAATAGTCTGAAGGGGTTCAGGCAGCAGACCTACCCAAAGGGTGGGCGTGCACCCAAGGAATAGGTTTATTCTGACATCTAGAGCCAAGCCTAGTGTCATCTGCCCCAAACTTGAGCCACGTGAGCCACCCCACCCCCCCTCTTCTTCATTTATTTTATGTAGGCTGTACCCAAGGTGTTCCCCCATGCCCCTCATTGCTAGGGCACAGTACCCTGGGGATGGGTGCATCTTTCAGAAAAAAAGCCTGAGCCACCGCGGGCCGCTTAGAAGAAGGTTACATGGCTTGCTGCACCCCTACTTCTGAGATGGAAGCCCTTACCACCTCATCCCAATTACCCTCCAATCTTCCCCCAGTTTGCAGGCAGAGCATGTGGGACATCCTTCACCATCAGCTCCATAGCTCCTTGTTCCTGAATTTGGACCTTTCTTCCTTATGTTGTCTAAAAGCACACCGTTTTAGTCATTAACCTGGGAAAGAAAATTCATCCCTATCCACCCAGCTAGCATGGCCACTGGAATTTCTCTCAAGTAACAAGCTAATCAGGCCTGCCTCCAACTTTTTCTTGTTCTCCATGCTCAGTCCAACGTCCCTCTCTCCATCCCATACAGGGACAGGGCTTAGTGCTGCCAGCCACAGTACCCCCAGCCAAGCTGCTTAAAGAAAACGTGCCCCATCTCAACTCCTCTTGCAGAGAGGCGCCTCCATGGTTCATGCTTCCTAGGGCAGCTTCAGTGCCTTGCCTCCAGCTCCATCTGACCATGCATGGCTCAATGAGGTTCCTAAAGACCTCCCACCTCTGCAGCATTGGGTCTACCAGGACCTCGCACTCCCTGGTGCGAGGGAGATAAGACCTGCCCTTGCTGAACCTCTTGAGACCAGACTTCACAGCTTGGAGGTCTCTGTGTGCGTGCTTGCATATTGGCGGGGTATTTTGGAAACTATGAGGAATTCAAGCTACTTTGTATCAAGGTGGACAGGGAAATCCAGACAATCAGGCAGCTTGAGATGTGGCTTAGTTAATTGCCACCTCCCAGTTGAGATGTGGTGCTGGAGTGTGTAGTAATTTAGATGCAAAAGAGTAGATCGAGACATTCACCTGAACTCAATCACAAGCCAGAAAATAACCTTTACATGTAACTTATAAACCTGCTGTACGTAGCAGGTTATAAAAACAAGGATCCTTTGGTCCAAAAGGCAAGGAAACAATTGATGTCTTCTTATGAGAAGGCAACCCCTACACATACAAGACATCAGATTTAGTGTAGACACAACACCTACATGAGGAAAGCAAGCTTTGTAAGATATTTATGTTTTTCAATGAGCTATTATTATGCAAGAAATATCATATGGCTTGTTGGCTGGGAGCAAAGATGTAGGAGGGTGTTATTAGAGCCATTAACTACGTCTGAAAAACATAAGCCTACGTTCTACTTGAGAAAAAAGGTAGACGGAGAAAGACGCTGCTTCAAGAAAGGCACTAGTTTAAGTATGAGAGAAAGGAACTGCAGATTTTATATGGAAAGTCTGTCCTTCTAGACGCACTTTCAGTCCCCCAAATATTTCAAACTGATAGATGGCTGGAAAAGTTTCTACAGATGTTGGTTATCTTTCTGATCCAAGACTCTAACTAGTCTTGGTTATTCCTTAACTGATTGTGATGACAAAACTCTCTGAAGAAGTTTAGTGTGGATTTTTTTTTCACATTATACAAACGTTCTTGTAATTACTCCTTCATTGCTTTTTTATGTAAATCTGGGAGTTTTTATGTTGCATATGGCAAACTCCCTAAAAGAAACAATTGTTAGCATGATGACCTGCAGAATACAGAGTATTTATAAGAATCAGAAAATTATTTGTCTGGCAGAACATAGACACCTTATTTAGAAATTCAGAAAGATCTGAATGATGTCAGGAAGAAAAGATGGTATGATTTTTAAAAAGAAATGACATGTCAAGACTTTCTCAAGGATTAATATCATTGAAAAGCCAGCTTGCATGCTGGAGGAGTTTTATACAAATAGTAAAGTTTGTCTAGTTTATCTGGAACAAAATCTCTGCTACTGTAAGAGCCTAAAAAATCCAGAATGGCATCTCACTAAATTGAAATCCATTCAGATCATTTTAAATACTCAAGAAAAAAGAGAAACAAAAATCATCTCTGTAGGAATGAAAGATTCCACAAAGCCAGGAGCCAAAAATTTCAACAGGTTAACCCCACTAGAACACTTGACTCATTGCAAGGACATGGAGGCAACACAACAGCTTACTTCAAATCCAAACAAGTATGAAAGAATTGTGTTTTCTTTCCTCTTTAGGTCTTTGGAAATAAGTGATCATAAAAAAACCTCTGAACTGAACATGTAAATGTGTCCTCTATCCTCATCCCTCAGCACTCATCACACCCTTTCTGCAAACAACCTCGGCAAGAGGAACAACAGAAATAAAAGAGTTTATCACAGCACAACCGTCAGACTCAGCAATTTCAGTAAAATGACATATCAGAGACTTCTGCACTCTGGGTGAGGCAAAGCATCTAAACCACTGCCCAGAAATCAGAACAACACCTTTATGAATGTTAATGGATTTTTTATACATTCTAGCTAATTCAGTATATCCCTGTTAATCTCATGACTGGGACATGTTTTCCTGGCGATGAAACACAAACGAAGTTTCAATGGGAAAGAAAACCAGTAGGATTTGGTTGTGCTTTGGCTAGTTACTGAGATTTGCTATCTCAAGACAAGTTTTTAGATGACTTATGAATAATAGGCTTAGAGGATTTCTTTGATTTCATAGGGCTTATTAATAGCACTTGTGTTTGTCCATTCAACCTAAGAGTTTATTCTTGACATGCCCGTAAGAATTCTCCAACAAGGAAGTGGTACTACCACCTGTGAAGCTTCTCAGCTACCAATGACGCTTGCAGCAGCTCTTCTAATAATCTGGGTAAAAGGGTGAGCCCGCTTAGATCTGTAATCCCTGCAAGGCCTTTCTGCAGCTACCATGAAACACTGTTTGCTTTCTGCTTACTTGAAAAATAAACCACCCTACAAAATAACTTTGCCTTTGATTATGCTGCCCTGTAAACCCCAGGCAAAGATATCTGGGAAACCCTCTGGAGTGGAAAACTCCTCTCCACAAAGCAGGATTAAAAGAGATTCTGTTAAGAAAAATCAGGCAGCACATGGAAGTGCCCCAAGCGGTGTCCACACTGAGGTGAGACACATTTTTATCAGTGCTGTGACACTAATGTGGGGCATGCCAGAGGCATAACGACTGCCCCACTGTGCCTTGACTTACCAAAGACTTCTAGACACGTCAGTCAAGGATTTGAGAGTCAAGAAGCTTTCAAAACTGCAAATGAACCAAAATACGAAAAAAAGAATTAAAAAATAAAGCAAGCCTCTGCCCTTGCATTGCAATTACAGAGGTCCTGAATTTGCCCATGTGGAGTGCAAGTATTTCACCTTGCCTGACTGGTCCTCATTAATTACCTTGTCCTCAAGCCACCGGCTAAGACCATCAGCTCTTCCACTTTTTCTCCTACCTTTTAGTGAAGTCCACCCCAAAAAGTGCTGCCTCTCTAAAAAAGTTACATATACAGTAAAGCTTTGACTGGCTTTCAAACAGCTCTCCTTACTCGCAAATAGAAATATTGCTGTAAATAACTGCAGCTTTTGCTTCCTTCAAGCCGCAGCAAGAGTTTTTAGAGGAATCTGATCCTTGTTAAACAACAGCAATAGCATCGCAGCCGAGGTTTCTGCCTGCCGTTCCTGGTATTACCTTTTGTCCCACTGCTAGCAGGTAAAATTCAAGACAGCGCAGATTACGGGAGAGGTGGGTGATGCTCAAGGTTTATTTGTCAGCACTGTGAAGCTGGGATCAAATCAGACATTGTAAAAAAGAAGCATCTGAGACCACTGCATTTAACTCACAGAACCAACATGCCAGTCTTGTGCTGCAGGATCGTAGGAAAAAAAAGTAGACTTGAGGAGGTCTGCCTAGCAATTTGACAATACCTGGGGCTGGAGTAGTGGATTAGTATTGCTCAATATACTTTTACTAATCCAGAAAAGGAAATGAGCAGTTAGGTGACAACTGGATCATTGCTCACTCCCTTCTCAACTGTTTATGAATGTATTAAATAACAGTGACCATAAATTAGCACTAGTTAGTTACACAATCATAGAGAACTGGGATGCAAAGTGACCTTGAGAGAGCCAAGAAGGAGTCAGCCCTATCCTTGGGATTATGGTGAGATGTTTATCTATCCTGCTTTTTGAGATTCCCATGCCAGGAATCTCAAGCCTGCCCAGCTGACACATTCCAGCACCTAGCAATTCTACTATCCATAAGATTTCCCTCCATCTCCACTGCTACAATGCACTGTCCTAACTTTCTGTCTCTCCAACTTACAGAGCAGCATGTTTCTTGTGTTTTATGCATTTAAAATTTCATTTGAAATTTTAAGCATTTAAAAACTGGCAATGGGACCCTTTCCATCTCTGTGCAACAGCAGTGGTTTGCTGTCTCTAACTTCAGTGTTGGATCCTAATAAGTTCTTCTGCAAGCACAGATCTTTTTAGAGATATTGGTGGACAGCTCTAAAGCATATAGAAACTTGTTTTTCTTAGTCACCTCTTCCAGACCCTTTAAAAATAGAGCAAAGGACAATAGACCACAGTCCAAAAAATCACTGCTTTAGACTAAACAACCCCAGTCTCATCAGTCCTTCTTCATGCGTCATGTTTCCTCACCCCCCAATCGCTTCAGTTGCGTTCCTCTGGACTCTATCCCCCTGGTAGATATCTTTCCTTAAGGGCAGTGCCCCAGGCTGGTCATATTATTGCTGTGTAGGCATGGTCTACACTAACAGATTGTTGGAACGATTTCACGTGTCCTACAAACAATGCTGCTTTTCATACATCCCGGGGATGTTTAACTTTTCCTTTCTTTTTTTCAACACCGTGATGTTGTTGACTTATGGTCAGCTGATAATTACTATAACCACCTGCAAAGCCTTTTCTATACAGCTGCAGCCTACCCAACTGTTTGTCTGCCTCTCCCCTGTTTGTACAGAGGACTATTCCTGCATCCATACCGAAACCTGCGTCATTCTCCTCGAATCGCATTCCTTCTCTCCAGTCAGAGGTAACGACAATGATGAGCAGAGAGCTGATGGGGCTGGGCATAGTGACCGTACAGTGATCTCTAACTGTGGCAGATGGAACTCCGTAACGCCAACAACAAGGGAAAAAAACATTTGAATTATTCAAAACATTGCTTAGTTCAGCCTCTCCATGGGGGGACTTCATCACCACAGTAGACAACTCACTGACAACTTCTCTTCTCTCTCCAATGGGTCACATTGTTCATTATTTAATTAAATCTCTGCCTCCAAGTGGTAAATTCTCCCAACACCACCTGATTCCTCGATGATGGTCTGCAAGGTGCAGCCCAAATAGCACAAGCTTCATAACAACGTCTGAAAATGAGTGTGCGATTGAATGATGAGACCATGCAGCTCTGGTTATCTCTGAAGAACGAGGAAGTTCAGACAGGGATTCCCAGAAGCAAAAGCAAAAAATGTAGCTTTCCTAATGCTGGAGCCATTATCCAGCACGACCTGCATCACTGCAAAAATCTCATTTTGACGCAACACCAATTTTCACTTCACATTTCACCAGTGCAGGGTAGTGACCCTGCGAGCTCCCAGCAAGTTGGAGCTTCAGTATCTGCCTGGGGCTCTGTGTCTTGGCAGCTTGGTGAGTGAGGTGAATAAACCAGGTGATTGCATGTCTTGATAACAGTGGCCAGGAAACCCACCAGAGGAATCCTGGCTTTTCATACGTGCTTCAGTGAAAACTGAAATTCAACGCCATGTAAGAGCAAGAAACAGGAGGATGGATGATTTTCTCAGGAAATTTTCCAGTTTTACCAAAAGAGTTAATTCCAGATACTTCTGACTGAGTATTTTTACTCTGAAATGTGCCATAGACCAGAGTTGTATGGGATGTGTCATGCAGGGTGTCCTGTACAAACCATTCTTGTTGGAGAGACCAGGGCACTACACCTCCTGCAGAGGTGGTGAGGACAAGCCAAGCAGATCCCTGAGGGATCTGGTAATGCCTGTTTCATGACATTTCCCTCTTTTATTTCTTTTCATGCTGAAGAGTGTTTTAAGTGGCACAAAGTTTCTCAGCTAGTTCAGGTCACAGGTGAAGACTGAGCACAGGTCCATCAAATGGTCTGTATAACATCTTTGCTTTGTAACAGGATCTCCTAATCACTAGAACCTCCCTTATGAGACCTGAACTGACTGAGAAGTGGATGCTTTAGCACCCAGAGCTTTCTCCACTGTGTGTTTTCACGCAGGACATTGTTCACATGCCTGACAATGCCGCCGGCCTCTCGGCTTGCACACAGCCAGGTATCAGGTTCTCCTGCCATTGTGAATTACTTCAAAGGGAATACAAAAGAACATAAAATCCCAAGTTATCCCACATGCACAGCTTCTGTAGAGGGCCTATTGTGAGGGCCCTGGTGCTCAGTGAGATGGATGAGGCAGTCCCACCTCACTGGGCTGTGCCAGACATGCCATGCTACAGCCACCCTTGCCACATCCCTAGCAATCTCAGCAAGAAGGACCTGACTTCTTTAACAGGAGGGGAGGAAGGCTGGAGAGGACTAACGGTAGTACTGAGGAGGCTCTAAGAAGCCGCTGCACCCCATTTGACTGCCCCTTGGGGCAACTCACACGCTGGCCACACAAAGACCCAGCAATGCTGCAGACCCAGAGCCTCATGAGAGGGCCCCGTAGCTATTTTTCTTTGATTTGGCATCTGCATTGGCTGTTTCCAGGCCATTAGCTGTTATATGACAGCCTGGGTGTGGATGCTTCTACTCCTTGGGCACGGATGAGGCTCCATTGATGGATTAACCACCTCAGTGGGCACCGTGAACAGCAGGCATGATTTGTGCGCTCAGGCTGCAGCTGCCAGGAAGAATTGGATTTTCATCTGACGCCGCAGGGGTCATATCCTCAGCTCACAGCCTGAATCACATCCTTGCCTTGCATTCCTGACCCACCTTCCAGCACAATCGAGCCCCCTTGGCAAGGCAATGGCGAGGGCTAACTCCAAACACATCAAAGGGGAAAGCCGTGCCTGAGACTATCACCACAATCAGTGGAAAGTGGGGACTGCTGAGCCCCCTTTAGACTTGGCCCACAGTTAGACAAACCCAAGCCTTGCCTTCTTTCTTTTTAAAGAGAGTAGAGAGATCTTTTTGGAGATGCACATGGATTGAGACCCATTGAACACACAACTGCACGGATTTGCTTTCCTGGCCCTCTAACACTACACCCTCCCAGGCAGCGAGCAGCCCAGAAACAGTGAACCTCCCTCTGCCCCTCCACTTCACCTTCTCCTATGTAACAGGAATCGGGTCTCGTCCCTGATTGGGCAAATGCCCTGCAAATTAATTACACAAGAATTCTCTGATTACATAAAGTGCGTTGCACAACGCATTACATAAAGCTTGGGTCACGGTCCAATCAACCGGCACTCAGCTCCCTTACATCAAGAAAAATTAATCCAAGGAGCAGCAAGGAAAGGAAAGGAGGAGGAGGATGCTCTCCTTCTCTTAAGGAGGCACGCGGCATGAACATGGCAAACACGTCCACAGAGTGAACCTGCAGCCCCAAGCCAGCCCAAGAGGAGCAGCTCCCAGCCAAACCCTACGTTGTGGCTCCAAGGCCACCTGTAGGACACTTGAACTGGAGAGATGGTTATGCGTCCCATAGAAAACAGACCTATGATCACTACCACCTCACCTGTAACCTCGTCTGGCTCTAATCAGGTTGCCTAGGGACAGGGGGCCAACCAAGGTGCCGTAACACACCTTGGAGGGGAGAAATTAGAAACTTCTCTTGAATGCACTGCTTGAAAAGGCCTGGGGTTTTTTTCTGACACTTTTTGATTTCATATCAGCAGGAAATAACCATGGGGAACATTTGAATGCTGACGGCAGTAAAGCAAGTTTCACACCAGAAGGTGGAAACCAAAAAAAAGTGGGAATGTTATGCTGAGTCTAGTGCCAGAGGTACCCCCAAGACACAGAACAGAGGCCAAAGGTCCCGTTTGGGTGTCCTGGTATTCAGATTTTTCCAGGGAAAGATTTGGGATTCATAGATTTTAAAGCCCAAGAATCCCATTAAATTATACCCAGCATTTCCAATCAATCAGCCATAGGGAAGGCTGTTCATTCATTCTCTTGGAAAACTTTGCTCTTGGAGACCCCTGAAACTACCTGTGGTTTTAGCACAACTCTTTCAATCAGTTTCAACAGGTCTTGGGCAGGATTTTGACATCCAAGCACTTCAGGGCAGGAAAAGTCTGCAAAAGTTTCCACCATGCCTAGCAGGATCAGATGGAATCAGCAGGGATCTCACTGAAATTAATTTGTTACTGCTGCTGTTTTTAGTGATAATAGCATACATTACAAAGGAAAAGCAATAAATCCATGGGGAAGATACACTGGAAATAAACAGTGAGGTTTCAGCTGTGTTTTGAAGTACAATGGAAAGGCCCAGAGGCAAAGTAAGGCTGGAAACTGCTTGGCCCATTGTGTCAGATCTGCAGAGGAGAAGTATCTTGTACCGGCAGGGAGGCTGAAAGGTGTAAGGAGAGGACAAATGCCCATTCTGAAGGCTGGTTTTGCTGCTGGGGTAGACTTTCAGGTGGAAGGTGACATTCTGAAAAGCGAGTGCAGAGAAGTCCTTATGAGATATTTCTGAGCCTTGGAGGGAGGCGGTTTCTAACAGCTCTGCCCAGGAGAATGATCATAAGAGAATCCAAGAGCATCTAGGATTTTGTGCACTGGCACCTTTCCCTTCAGTCACAAAATCACTGGCTGTCGACGTGAGGTGGGCTACGTGGATGACACCCAGATGGAGGGCTGTTATACCTTTCTGGCATGTCCCAACACAACTGGCAGCAGATTTAGGGTAAAAAAAAAATCCAAAAACACAGAAACCTTGCCCTGCATAATAAAATCAAAAAGGAAATTGTGAGAGGTGGCAATGGAGGCAGACCACCATTCCCTGTAACCAGCCTTGCCCGAGGAGGGAGTTCCCACCATGTGTCCTGCAGAAATGAATGAGTCAAGGAGAAGTTACCACAGGCACAATGGGGCACACAGGTATGCATGGGCAGGACAGGGAGACAGCCTTCCTCCTTGGGTGATGGGAAGGGGGAGGGTAACCCAGGAGACATTTTTTCATAGCCAGGGTCTCCATGGATCATGTCAAACAGGTCCTCAGGAGTGGAGGTGCCACAGCCAGATCAACCTGCCAAAGTCTGGTTGTGGCACCAGGAGAAATTCATACACTTGGAGCCTGCCTGAGCTCAGCGGCCCCTGTGACAGCAATCGGGTTTGGGGTGGGGGGCAGAGGCGAAGGGGGTTGCTCCTACTTACTTCTTCCACCCATCCTCCTTTTCTTCCAACAATGGTGTTATCTAAGGGTTTTTCAGTACACAAGGGCTTTTCTGCGCCAAGGTTACTTCGCTGAGTCACTAGATGGAAAGCAAACCTGTGCCACGGGGGAGATAATGCGTGTAACGCAAGAGCAAGAGGGCTCTTGCACAAGGTGTTGGGTTCCCGGTGATGACTGGCCCTACGCCTGGCAGAAAGCTGCTAGGGCTTTTATATTCCAAGTAGAACTCCCTGGGCAGACACGAGACGCAAACCGGTGGGACGCTGGGGCTGGCTTTGCCTCCTGCTCGTCCAGTCACGAAACGGGTTCTGCAGCATGACCAGGGAAACCTGGACCTGGAGGTGCGTGCACCAAACCCTCCCTTTATGTGAAACAGCACCAAAGAGGTGCTTCCACGCATGCCTTCCCCAAAAAGTGCCACCCACACCTCTGCCTCACATAAATGGTGCATTCAGGAGATGCCCACTTATTACCAACACAAACAGGCTTTGCAGTGCTGCCTGTGCAAGAGTAGATAGTCAGAGAGCCATGTGATTCGTTTTAAGACCAGGGTTTGAAGCTCTTACTAACACAAAGCTCCCATCAAAGTCAATATAATCAAAAGACAATATAATTTGACAAAATGGCCTCATAGTTGGTCCTGGCAAGCCTTAGTGACGGTCAGGCAATCCAGACCGTCGTTTGACACGCAGGCTGATGCCTCGCAGGGCTTTTGTCGCCGGGAAGCATCACATGACTGCTCGGATGCACAGGGGAGGTGGTACTCTCCAGCTGCAGAGGAACCCTCCATGGGCCACGGCAGAGGCAATGTAGACCAGCACCGTCCTTCCTGCACCAGGGATATCCTGGGTCAGGGAACTGATGACCATGAATACACTTTGCACCAAAGAACGGGGCTCGGAGGAGAACACTGAAAACTCTAAGTGTCAAACCAGTCACCAAAGGCAAGCAATGGAAATTACTAATGATGCATATTTGGCCAAGCAATGACTATGTTGGTACAACATCAAGATCGGAGGAATCCATACACAAATTCCTTCTCTCCTGGAAGAAATCAGACCCAAAACTGAAGAGATCAGCCCCCATGATAACAGACACCCCGACTGTCAGATTCCCACGTCTCTCCTTTGGAAAGCCTTCCTACTTTGCATGAAATAATCCAAAAGAGAAAGTGCAAATCACTTTCATCAGAAGAGGCATAGCAGAGAGCCCTTCACCACAGTGCCCTCTCAAGTTCACTTGAGCTTTCGTGACAGACTTGGATTCAGTCTCTGCAGGTGGGGAGGGAGGTGGACCTGGCTCTTCCGCAACCAGAGGATGAGATAGAGAGGTAAAAAGGTAAAAAGAGGAAAGCAGACAGGGAAGGAAAGGAAGCTAGCTGTAGGAGAGGACAGACCAAGACTATGTACCCTCCCCTGCCCAGAATTAAGGGAGATGGAAACGGTGGGTATTAAGGGCTTAAGCACCTTCATTCTCACTCTGGAACATTTTGGGAATTTGGCAAATTCCCCTGCTGTGCTCTTTATAGAAGCCAGGGCAGTTAATACTGTGTTTCTTAGATGGGAAAAGCCACTGGGGAGGTGTCCCTATCCCACAGCAGTCCCCTTCCCCAGGCATCCCTGGGAAATCTCGCACAGGCTCTCCGTGCCTTGGTTGAAAATGGCCATGATGGAGCTGCTGTGCCTTGGACTGTGCAGGGAGGGTCACAGGGCAGAAGACCACAGGACACAGGTGCAGCTACACTCGAGTCACCTACAGCCCAGTGCAGAAATGATCTGGTTGCTACTACGGGGTCACTAAAAGCACCCACTGGAGTCAGGGTGATTTATGGGGAGCTCTTAGAGAGCAGAGGTAGCCATGTACTGCAAGTCCAAAATCACCCTCTACACTGGACCAGCTGTCCCCTAGAAGCCCCATAGCCCCACCCCTCCCCAGGCTCTCGCAGAATGAAGAACATGTTTCTTCATCATCTTGTTTATGGTGCCCAGTGCCCGGCTAAGGAATGGCAATGGAAAGTGATACATGTATACATATTGGGAGACAGGTAGCAGTGACATTTACAGTGACAGTTACCACTTGACTTAATTATACGGACATCATTGTATACTTCTTGCTGCAATAAAACATTTGCCAGCATTTTTCTGTTCTGTCATATTTATTACTTATCACAAAATTCATGGCATTTTCAGGGCTCTGATCTGCATGCACAAGGTCAGTCACAGTGTAGAGCCATGATGGAATTGGTCCACACCATGGGAAGGGAGTTAGCCCAAAGGATTTGCACCAGGAAAGAGCTTGTTTGCCTAGTCCAACTCAGCCAGTAGACCTCTGGATCTAGTGCCACTCCTGCTGCTCAGAAACTGTGTCTTATAGGGGATCCATTGCCTGGCAGACACTCTTTGCCAGAAAGGTTTTGATCAGAGCAGAAGCAGCAGCATTCACCACAGAGCCCGGGCACGAGCACTGCTGAGCCAACCCAGTGATGTCATGCATGTGGCATGAGACAAGCAGGGAAGACTTTCCCTGCACCACTGCTCTTACTGCTTTCCTGCTGGGGCACAGGAGAAACATTATGGCACTGAGGGCAGGGGGAGGCAGGTTGTCCAGCAGCTCGGTAAGCAGGTCTCTTCTTTGTCATCTTTTTCACCTTTTAACCGTTTTCAATCTATTGCTCATCTGCTGCTAGAGCTTTGGGGCACCACTTGCTGCCCAGCCACCTCCTTATCTTCGTCTCTAGAGCCTCTTTGGCCAAGGCTAATGAAGTGTTACAAGGCAAGGGAAGCTGACATTTTCTTGGAGGCATCAGGCATGGGCAGCCAGGGACAGAGTAGACAAGTCACGGATGTCACAAGGGAGTGCTCACCTACCCTTCCTCAGGTCAACCAGGCACTCCTTCTACCTTCAACTGTTGCTGCACATCCTCCTCTCTCTGCATGTGGGGCTTGGCTCTTTCTTACACTGACATCAATGATAGCAGTAGGGGATAAATAAATAAAGTAACTTGAGAAAGATCAGCTCATCAGGCCAAGTGCAAACACTACCTAGTCATCCAGGGAGCATCTTGAAACACGCCAATGTGAACTGATAGAGATCCTTTTCCAAGGGCTGAGACTACCTGTAACTGGCAAATTCCCTCAGCCAAAACCACCTCCTGCATATCTGGGTGCGAGCAGCGCTATCTATCACTGCATCGTGCACAGCCCAGATCTCTCACAGGCCATGGGCAATTCTCAAATTAGAGAGAACAGAAGCACCAACAGCAGCAGATGTGTTGTCTCCATTAGTCCAGCACGTCAGCAACCATTTCAGGATGAAAGTGCAGGGAGGAACATGCATTTTTATCTTGTCACATTCTTGCATATGGAAGAGCTGAATCCCTGTCATGAGCTCTGCCTAGCAGAGCAAGCCCAGCTGCAGGACCACTGCGTGGATCTCATGCTACAGCCCGCCAAAATGTCACCTTCAGAATATCTCTTGGGGTTCACACCACAAAAGGGCTCTGTGTCTGGCAATGATAACTACAATGATAGAAAAATAACCTCACCAAGGAGTCAGGGCTCTCAAGGCGCTGTAACTTTCTTCACAACTAGTCTTACCTACCCTTATTTTTACCCTGGGGAAACTGAGCCATGGGAAGCCACCTGAACCCCCTCATAGGAAGTGCTGCAATGGGGAGGGTGCCCCAAAAAACAGGTGGTCTCACACCTCACTTCCACTGCAATTGGGCATTGCTGAAGGAAGGGGCATCTTAGGATCACTCGAGGGGAGGCAATGAGGCAAGAGAGCAGCAGGATGAAGCCAAATGGGCAACAGGTCAGATTCCTTAGCCCAGGCTAGGACACACAGCTACGTCCCATTCCTGGCATTATTGCTGCTGACCCCTGTGGAGCAAACATTGACATCCAGAGATCTTCAAGGCAGATGGACTGTAACCATCAAGGCTGACCACTGGCATCACCCAAGCCAAATAGCTCCACACCCAGCAATTCCCACCCCGAGCCTGTCCATCCTGCTGGGTGGCGGTGGTCTCGTTTCAGAACCATGCCAGGTCTTGCTTGAAAGTCTGTGCCACATGGTGCAGTGCCGGACAGGGACAACTGATTCCTACCACCATCCTTGGTGGAGGATGGTGGTAGGAATCAGTTACGGGGGAGCACAGCCAGCTAACAGAGGGGTGCAGCACCTAGTGGTCAGACCTGCTCATCCAAGACATGCTGGGGTACCTCCTCTCAGTCCCACACAGCCTCCCCTACCCCCAGCACTGTCCCCAGCATGCATGAGACGCTCAGAGCAGGGGAAGAGCGAAGGAGCAGTGGTACAGCGTGACTGTGCTCAGCTTTTTCACAAGGGGCCTGGATGAATCAAACATGCCAAGGGTGGAAAACGCCCTGAAAAGTGTAAAGCAATTATTTGTTGGTACACAGAGAAGATAGCTAGGACTTCATGAGCTCCTTGGATAGGCGTTAGTGTGCTCACAACCTTGAGAAGGTGACCAGAGAACCTTTGCTGGCCAGGGACTACCTATTGGTCTTCAGAGCTCATAGGGATGGCCCCACCATGGTGCCCAGCACACCCCCTGAATCCCTGTGGTTTTTTCCTTTAGGATTTTTCACCTTTCCCTGATGCTGTCATCTCAACCATCCCACCTCTGTCTGCAGACTTACCTTTCCCAGGGTGGTCGCTGGCCCACTTGCCCAACACGCAGCCAGGGCACAGTAGGGTCAGAGTGGGAACTTTGAATTCAGGGAGCAGGGGGAGGGTATTATCTACAGATGGGGCTACAGAGAGATGCAGTGAGGGTGGAGAAGAGGGGTGGCCTCTCCATGCTTTTTGCTTGAGTTGTTCCACCTCACATGGCAAAAAAACCTAACGGACCCCCTTGAACCAGAGACCACATAAAGAGCAATGCAGCTCCACGTGAGTCATCTCCACTTCGAGACAGGGAGACAAAGTTGATGTTTCCCACCCCACGAATGCAGGGGACAGCCTGGTGCCACCACTTCATGCCAGGGGTATGAGACACGCAGCCCCCAGGGACTGAACAAGCCAAAGTTCATCCCAAGAGGAGCAAACACCATGGCACAGCTCATACATGGTCCCCAGCCACATGTCTTGTGTGACACTCAGCAGCACCCCTTAGAAGTCAGGGCAGCTTAATGGGGTCAGGGCAAACCTCCCTGCAGAGCCCGGACCCAACCTGCACATAGCGAGCACGGGTAGCATCCGACCATCTGCTGGCAACGACCCCTTGGATGTGGTGCTGATGAAAGCCCCCGTGGATTAAAGATGAATACAGTAACTTCTCACACTGCTGTCACACTTCCACCGGAAAGAGTAAACCCAAACCTACCCTTGCAGTGTCCTTTGCGCTGCTGCTGAGAGAGTAGCACGAGAAATTTTCACCTGCTCTGCCCTTCCCAGCCTTTTCTCCCATGTCCCAGGAAATGCAGCAGGATGCGGAAACAGTTTTTGGGATGACATTGCTTGTGGGACCCACAGGACTCAGAAGCCCACCTAGATCTTCTCTGCTCCCAGCCCAGGACCAGACTGTGGTCACGCAGCCCCCCTAGAAGTTCAGTGGGAAGGTGGATGCTGCCCTCCAGCCCTCCCAGGTGCTTCACCAGCCAAGCAGGTACATGAGCTCAAGGCATGAGTTGGATGGGTACAGCTTGCACAGGGTGTTGTTCTCTTGGGGCTTTGGAGACCTTTTTGGGTTAACACAGATTCATTCTGTCCAACCAGGCAGTCCAAGGGGAACCTGGAGCCCAAGTGTTTAACTGGAGACAGGTACACTACAGAAGGCAGCACGGAGGCAGCTTGGGCAAAGCCGAGAGCAGTGCAAACTCTACGCTCTTCTCAGTGCTACATCTATGCCCACCACCCCCACGCCCAGATTAGGTATTTTCATTGGCAATGCACACGGCCTGGATCCACGTCTTCTTGATAAGCCGGTGTGGGTGATCCCCAAACAGACCTCAGCCCCCCTGGCACCAGCGTGTTGCGACACTCCTGCTGTGCACGATGCGCTCCTTATCAGAGCTGCTCAAAGCCCAGCAATTCAGGGACAAGCAAAACAGTTTTCTCCTCTCGGGAGCCCCAGATGGCTGCTCGAGTAGTGAACTCACCTTTGAAGTCTCCGGCAGCTCTCAATGGAGGCTACTGAGGTTTTTTTCCAAGGAAAGGAAGACCTTCCCAAAGGCTGCAGCGCATGTGTTGGCACAGCCAAGGTCTGCCCTGGCTCATACTGGGACACATTTGCCCCATGGGTACGGGTTCAAGCTGTAAAGCCCAGCCCAAGCAAGGCCTGCCAGTTCACTTGGCCCAGCCAAAATTCCTGAAGAAAAACTAGTACTAATAAATAAAGGTATGCTGGAAGCGCTGGCACGAGCCAGAAGGAGGGTGCTGAGCTTTGCACAGAAACCTACCAACAGCGTTGTGGTTTCAGATGAAACTCAAGACGCGTGAGTCCTTCAGTGGAGTTTCGCCACCGGGTTTCAGTGTCACCCTCAGCAGCCAGAGCCAGCCACCGCTGCAGGACACAGCCGAGGCAGCGTCGGGAGATGGGGGTGACGGCGGGGAGCATGGCCAGCCCCCCAGCCCTTCCCAGGCTGGAGCAGTCGGGCTGGTTGAGGAGGCAGAGAGGAGCTGGTCCATCCCATACCTGCCATAACGGGACGCCCCAGCAGCCTGCAGTTCCCAGGTTTGGGCTCGTGCTCCGTAAGGTGGCAGGGAGGCAGCCCAGCCCTCTCCCGCTCGCGCTGGGGACACAGCGCAGGCACACGGGGGTGGCACCCGGCTCGCAAGCTGCAAAACGCAGTGGGGACCTGGGTGGGCAGCCCACACCCCCCTACACCACCAGCCTGACCTGCCGCAATCCCCCCTGGACCACGGGGCACCTCCATGCTGACCACTTTCCCCATCCCTGCCAGCTAGCAGTGCCGCCAGGAGCTGCAAGCCACGAGCGTCCTCCAGCCACTCCACCTCTCGCCCTGCATCCCCGAAATGCTGTGGGGCTTGTGGATTCAGGGCTGCTCGCTGCTAAGCAGGCTGTTTTCCCCATCTCCCACCACTGAATAAATATTCCCCCATATAACAGTGCAGCCAGGCCAGCCTCTATTTCCAGGGGAAATCCCTCCACTCAGGCAGGGCTCGTCTGCCCTCGCCGCAGGAGGGATGGCAGCTTTGTAGCTTTCCCATTTCCGCAGAGCTGCCCCGCGCCTGCACGCCGGCGCCCGGAGGTGCAGAAGAGGCCTGGCAGAAATGTGTTACGGGACGATAGTTTATCTTGGATCGCTCCTGAGCACCGGGAACCCCACACCCCTTGGAAGAAAACCCTCTTGGCAGCTGTGAATGCTGTACTTTCAGCGCGGCAGCAGGAGTGCAGAATACTTCCGTGCCTGAGAACAAGCTACCTGCGGGATGCTACGCTGCTCTTCCCAGCCTGCAAAGCCCCGAGGCAGCAGCAGCTCGTTAGAAGAGGGGCTGGAGCCATGTCCCTGCTTCCTGCCCTGCCGGCGACTCACGCTGTGGCTTTGGCCCCGTTTCCTCCGCGAGTCTCGCAGCAGACAGCTGAGACATGAAGATAAAGGCAGCCATGTCCCCACACCGCCAGACGGTGGCTGTAAGGCATTTTTATAGCGCTTTCCACCTACGGGTGGCAAAGAGAGCAGCCATGCAGGGAAATGGCCAGGTTTGCCACCCACCCTGGCCCTGGGGAGATGAGGGGGGACGGCCACTGCCTGGGGGAAATGGTGTAAGCATAACGGGGAGCACAGGTTTGGAAAAGGCCAACGCTTTAGCCCCGCGTGCTGGCAGAATCAGTGCTGCAGTCGCACCTTGGGTCGGACAGCACGTCGCTGGGGCGAGCAGGGATGCCAAACACGCTTTTGGGCGCTTTTGTTGAGGGTTGAAATGAGGTTTGTGTCCAAGGCAGGGAAAAGAGCAGGGGAAGGGGCCCTACAAGCCCATCTCGCTGGGAGCCAGCATGAGCAAGAAAGGGAGCCGTCCTCCTGCCTCAGGCAACAGGGACAGCCTCCCCCCATTTTCAGGGTCATTCCAGGGCCCATGACTATGATGTATCACCTCATCCCTGCCCCGGACCCTGCCCTCACCCGGATGCTCCCTCCTTGGCTGCTGCTCACACGCTCCGTGCCTCATCCCACCTCCTTACAACCGACGGTGCGTCAGGGAAAGTATCTCATTGCATCTTTGTGCTCAGCTGCGGCTAATCACTGTCACTAAATAAACTGCAATTTCTGACGAAAAACATCACGGTCACAGGGCAGGAGCTGCAAGTATTGCTCACGTAGGGAACTGCTTTCAGCTCTGCCAAAAGGAGCCAGGGGCAGGAGCTGCAAGGACGGAGACTTGGAGCCCTTGCTCTCCACTACCAGCCGATGATGAAGTGGCACAGGCCACCAGTCACCCAGCAACCTGTGCCAGGGAAAGGCGTGTGGTTCCCAACACCTTGTCATCCCCAACACGTACCCCGGCACCCCCAAAAAAGTGAAGGAAAGATGCAGGCATATCTATACAGATAGAAGGTATAGGGCTGGTATAAGGTACAGCAATACATTGCCCTGTGTCCACCCAAGGGAAGAACATGGAGGTCTATTTTGAAGGGCACAGGTCAAAGAAAAGGTCCTGGGATGGGACTGCCAGGGGAAGAAGGGATGAGGTCCTGGTGCCCTGGCCACGGTAGGAAGGTTACCCTTCTGCAGCCCCAGGCTGGATTGGAAGGGAGCCTGGGATTCGATTGCCCATTATTCCACCTGGCTGAGCCTTTAGTAAAGCTAATCCCCACCAACAAGACCTAACAGCGAGAGCTGGCTCAGCCCTGCACTGCAGGACATCCGATACACCAGGCGGTCCTGCCCTGCAAGCCCTAGTCCCACCGGATGGGGAAAAGCCACCACCACCTGCCCCCTCTGCTCTACCTTTGGTTTGGGGGCTCCTTGCGCCAGGATGGAGTCTGCTGCTCCCCAGTGTCACTACAGAGCTGGCTGCCCACCAGCAATAAGCCACCCCTCATCGCTCACCCAGTAGCACCACCAGGGTCTCCAAGCACACAGGAGGACACAGTTACCCCCTGGCAGCATCTCCAGACCATGACCACAGTCTTGCCCTGCGTTAACACAAGGCAAGTCAGCCTTCAGCAAAAGCAAGCTCAGCTACCACGTTTTGTCAGGGAAGAGCCAGCGAGCTACAAATTCACAGCCCCATGGAGCTGCCGCTGTAGTTGTCCTCCCGAACACTGCACTCCTCGATGTCCTAATATGCACAGAAACAGCAGGCGATTTAGCCAAAAGGGAGAGACTCCAGCTCATAAACCAACACCCTCCCAGGCTCCTGTCGCACCCTTTTCTGGCACCACCCTCAGCCTTTCCAGGCACATCCAGAAGCAACGCAAACAGGAACGGTCTCTCTGGTGCCTTCGGCAGCACGGGAGCCACCAGCACAAGGCACAAGCGTTTCTGTGCTGGCTCACAGCCAACGCAAGCCCCCAGCCCCTTCATTAGTGATGGCAAATGAAGCCCCACAGAACAGATCTCCCTTCTCTTGCTCTCTGGTGGGAAGGGGCAGCAACTTTACAGAACCTGGTCATGATGCTCAGCTGGAAAGCGGCGTAAGGGGGAGATGCATCCCTGGTTTGTTCCCCCGCAAGCACCAGCCACGCCGCACCTCCTCACCACGCTCATGGCTGATGCTTATTTTTTGCCTGGTGGCTGCTGAGTCTGTAGCACCTGACTTTGGTGCAAAGACCTCACGGCACCGGAGGCTGCATCTCTGCACCAGCTCACACGGTTTGAGCAACTTGCAGTTTCCTCCCGCTCCCCCAGCACAGCCCTGGAGCACCAGCAACCAGCATCGCTTCCCCCACTCCCAAACTGCCCTTTCTTTCCCAGCCCCAGTCACTTTCCAGACCACAGTTGTCCCATTTTAGCATTCCCCCACCTGACCTTTTGATTTTCCCTTCCCTGTGGCACACCCTGAACTCGCTAAGTGCCATTCTCCCGCCTTGAGCAGCATCACTCTGCCTTCCCAGGGAAACCACACGCATCAAAAGCTGCTGCCCACCAGAGCCACTTTGCTACCGGCATTTCCCAAAAGCTGCTGCCTGGGCCAGGAAAAAAAAATAAATCACTTTAGGTCCAGAGCATTTTCCTGATAGCAGAAACCCTGGCAAGCAAGTCAGCTCCCAGCCAAGCAGCACAGTCACTGTGGGAACAGCAAACTAGGGGAGGGTATTCCCTTGCTGTGACAAAAACCAGACAACCCCTCCTTCCCCAGCCAGCCACGAAGATTTATGCCAAGAGTTTTAGAAATGACCAGTGATTTAGGATGCCCAAGCAAAATGCTCCCTCAAAGTGCCTTTATTTCCAGTAGACGTGCGCTTCTTGCCTTCAGGGTATCAGCCTAAAGTCCATGGAGACCCCTCTGAAAATACCTCGGCAGCCGTGATGAGCAAGGACTGAACAGTTCAGCAGGGAGGAAAACCCAAAGCACTCAACCTGCTCCTATCATCCCATCATCCCTGTTTCATCAATTTGTTTCCCCGGCTTCCTCTCATAAATCGTGTGATTGCCACTCGAAGCTACCAAGCAGGGGTCTGGTGGCAGAAGAAAGGTTCCATCCACCACCCCTTCTCCTGAGCCAGCACCAGCTGCCTCCCAACAGCCGCTTTTTCAGAGAGCACCCTTGCAAAGCATGAGCTATTCCGTTAGGGAGAAAGCTGCTCAAAGGGTGGCAGAGGCAAAGGCCCAGGAGGATGCACCAGCTTTTGGAAAGGTCTACTAGAAAGCAGACACCGCCGAGCCCTGTCTTGGCTGACCCCGTTCATCCACTAAGCGCAGCAACATCCCTCCACCCCAGCCTTGGACTTGGAAACACCTCCCTATTTGTGCTCACCCCTGGAGCACGGAGGAGTCGCTGTGAAGAGCTTCAAAGGACCTTTAAAGGTAGCTCTGCAAAATCAGCAAGGCAGCAGTGGCAACACAAAGCCCATTGCTACCGCCTCGGCTCCGGCGCTTCCCTCCCTTCGCCCTTGTCTTGCCTCTTGCGACATGACACGGTACGGGCTCTCCAGGGCAGCTCTGTTTGCGCAGCTCTCGCTTATGGACGGGGCCACAGCTAAGCAAACAGCTGCACGCAAGCGAGTGCCCACTCACCACTCTGGAAGTGGAAAACCAGGCCCTACCCTGGCTTTCACAATAGGAATTAGTCACAGCGCACCAACAAGAGTAGTAAATCAAGCTACAGGAGATAAAAGTTGCAACGGAGACCTCATTTGGCCTCTCTTATGTACCTTTTCTTTGGATCCTGCTTTTCCAAGGGACCCTCTGCTCCCAAGGCAGAGCTACTTTGCATTTTGATGTAGATACCAACCATTACTCAAGTCAGATAGCACGAACAACCAGTCCCTAAGAGCATCCCCAGGCTTCCCAGCTAAATTTCAAGGAGGTTTTGTTCACCCACACTGGCCCCAGGGATCTGACTTTTATCAGAAGATAGAACATGACCTAGAACATTTGCAATGTTTGCCTGTACAAAAAAGGGCTCCAGAACGGCTCAAAGGTGTCCTTAAATATTTGGATACCAGGAGATTTGGCGCATTCGTGAGTTACTCTCCTCTGAAAGAGGAGGCAGGAGCCTGTGGATCAACCACAGCTTTGGCAACATGAGGAGTACCGTGAGCACAGCTGGGATAACGTGTTACTTGGGTAACTTTTGCTGACACAGATGTATCGCCTCCAGGTAATGTAAGGAGGGTTAGCAGGGGTCAGTTTTGACACTCTTAAGTGCATGTATTTCAAGACCTTCGCTGAGATACCGATATCTGTCACCAAGTCAGACCTTTATATCCGCAAACATCTGCAGCACAGGTCTGACCCAGGCTCACATCTGGCTGCTAAGCACAGTGGCGCTACCTTGTGAAACACCAGCAGGTTGGTACTTGCACGAGGGTTTGGTTCTGAGTGAGTTCACTTATCATCAGTTAACTTGGCATCGTTATTTTTGCAGAAGGCTAGCCTGGACACTTCCTGGCCCTTGGCTGCGTGCTGCAAGCGGCGGTGCTTTACCCAAGGACGGAGGAGCAGATCTCTAGGAGATCCAGGACACAGTAGGTTGAAGCCATGCACAGTTTTACATCTTTTTAAAGGCAAAGGAGCAGCAACACAATGCCTGACAGCACATTCGAAGCAGATAAAAGCAGAGGTACTGCAGGGCTACCCCTACAGAGTATATCCTTCGCACACCTCACAAGCTACCCCACCATGGCAGCTGGGCTGAGGAGGACAAGGCAGGGTGGATTATGGCACTGCTCAGCAGCAAAAGCTGAGACCATCGCTCCATAAATATTGCCAGGCAGGGAATAAGCCAGTGAGGGGCCACATCCCGTGACAGCTCCTGGGAAGGGGGAGCAGGACCTTCCCGTCTGCTTGGTGCAGCAGCAGGGCTGGAAGAGCTCTGCTCCGCTGTGAGCTAAGGCAGGCTTCGGCACACACCTTTGCCCTAGGAAAAAGCATGGATATACACAGTGAGGAGAGCACCCTGGCCCAAAACCATTTACATCTGCAACATGCAGCAAGGAGAAAAGTGATGCCAGGACAGACGTGGAGGGAACAGGCAGAGCTCAGGCACAAGCAACCAGTGCGGCAACTCAAGTGTTGTCCAACCATTATGCTGGCAAATTTACAGGATCCCAATGTCAAACTTCACCTTTGGAGTGAAGAAAAACAGGCATGAAAAGCAGGAACAATCTGACTACTGAGGAAAATTACAGCCATCGCTGAAGGCAGACTGGGCGATTCCAGCATCTATAGGATGATAAAAGAGAACACAGAGAAGCTTAAGAATTAATCCTCAATTAACTGCTTCTGAAACCTATTGAAATCACTGCCTTCATCTCTTTTGCTAATGGCCCTGTCAGCAGCTTCTTAGGCTGCAGGGGTCATGGTATCAACAGAAAGTGCTGCTTTGTTCTCAGGTTTGATATGTCTTTTGCCCACTAAGTGCTTTTGATGCTTTCATTTTAGGTGTACTCAAAAAGCTCTTGCAAGCAAAGGATGGGCAAAGGATTTTACCCACAGCCTTTCTCAGCCACCAGCACAGAGGAGAAAAAATGTTTTTGTGATTTTAACACAGCAGATACACCCACAGCCCAAAACCAGGGATGCTGCTCACACCTATCTATCCCACAGGATACATTGTGCTTCCAAACTCTGGGTCAATGGGCACTCGGTAGGCAGTATCCCAGCCCACTGCTGCATATCTGCCACAGCCCACTTTCAAATGCTTCAGAGAAAACATTTGAAAATGACATCGTGAATCTCCTCCATGAAGCCTCGGACCCAGTCCAACAGTTGGAGAGGACAGTAAGTCTTGAAGCAACAGATTTAACATCCCATCTGAGATGCTCCTTACAAAGCACAACTGTCTACAGCTATCAAACTGCCTGAACATCCACTCGCCATTCCAGGTTTGATCTATTTTTGGTTTCTGCAATATCTGCTGTCACCAAATCTGGTTTATTTACTCTGCATGTGACTCACTCATGCTTTGCTGATGGAACATGTGGGCTGCCTTCATCAGAAGAGGGAATGGAACAAGCACATTTGGTCCCTCTTATTTCTCTCTTTCCCCAACAGGAGTCTCATGAACATTTGAGACAAGAAATATTCCAGAACAGCTGAGGTCGGATGGTGATTGTCTAGTGCAAGTCCTTGCTCAGAGCAGGGTCACCTACCTACACACAGCTGCCCAGAACCATGTCCAGTTGCGTTCTGAATATCTCCAGGATGGAGACTCCACCATCCCCCTCAGCAAACCGCCAGTGTTCAACCACCCTCACAGAAAAACATTTTTAAGTAGGATTTCCTGCATTTCAATTTATGACTCTCAATCCATCACTGGGCACCACTGAGAAGTGTCTTCTTTACTCCCCCATCAGGTATTTATACACATTGGTAAGATGCCCCTGAGCCTTCTCCTCACCAGGCTGAACAAGCCCAGCTCTTGCAGCCTCTTCTCATATAACAGTGGTTTCAACCCCTTTATCTTCTTCCATGCCCTTCACTGGACCTGTTCCAGTGCATCCACGTCTCTCTTTTACTAGAAAAAGCATGCCAGATGTGTCCCACCAATGCTGAATTAAGAGGAATAACTTGGTCATTTCTGAATGGCTCAGTATTTCTTTGGTTTTGCTAACCAATACAGCAACAGAAGCTGCTAATAACTCTCTATTTCTAAGAAAGTGCCTTCCCAATGCACAACACAGCCAGAATTTTCAGGCCTTGACATTTTCACATGAACACAACTCTGTTTCCTACAATGAACAGGAAGACTTTCAAAAACTTTATCCCATCTTTATATTTTCTTCAAAATAAAAAGGCATTTGTATTCTTGAAAACAGTAACAGGTCCTTTCACTTTTCTGAATAAGGCATATAAAGATAAATAGAGTAAAACATACAGTTCTGGGATTTAAAAAGCTGAAAGCCTTTTCTAGGACTGATTTATAAACAGGAAAGGTTGCAGAGTGAACAAACTCTGCGTCAGTACAAGTCCGTGTGACATCTCTCAGTGGCCTCAGATAGTCCATTTCTCTGTACGAGCTTCCACACTTTTGACCAGGCCTTCTCCCAAAACCTCAAAGTCCTCCAGAATTGCTTCCACATTGGGAACGCAGACCAGTTCGTTGTTCAGAGTTGTCACCATCCTTCCTTTCATGCTGGAGACCTGCAGGACATACACAAACATTGCACAAAGGGGAGCACCTGGTCAGAGCTTCTTCACAACCTCTGCAAGCCCCAAATAGAAGTAAAAGGCTCTCCTGCCTTGTCACACCCAAGCCCTGCCATATCACGACATGCAATTTTCTAAGCTTCACTTTTTAACACCATCATTGCTCATTATTAAAGCTAAAAAACTGTAGCAGTGGTCCTTCCAGCCCCTTTTAGGGTTTACCCTGGAGCTACAGTCCAAAGACTGCTATGGAGGAAGAGAAGCGATAGCCAGGGGCATGGCGGAGATGGGAAAAGTGTGCAGGAGCATGGTGGAGGCCTGTCTAAGCACAGCAGACTGGGTGTGCAAAAAGGACCACATCGAGACCTCAAGTAAAAGCTGCCCGTGCTCTGCTCTGTTGTTGGGTGTCAAAATCTCAAGTGGCAAGAGATCTTCATCGTCTCCACCAGGGTAGAAAAAAAACCCCTCATTTAATCAAACCACACACAGCTCAGCTGCAAGCATGTCCTCCTCTCATTTCACCACAGTGAATAACTGGGTTTCACAACTGCAGCTAGGTTGAATGGCCAATGCCCTCTGGCCATGAAGAAAGAGGAGATAAATCACCCAGAGACTGATAGCAGGAGAGCCTGGGCTGCCAACTCTGAGCCATGAGTCACTGGTTTCTTTGCGTCTTTCCTTCATAGAAAGCAGCATGAATCACTCCAGCGTGCCTCACACCTAGCTTAACCACCCTCTAGAGTTTGCCAGCCCACACAGTGTAGCTGGAAAACATCTCTGCACATCAAATAGGACTTCAGCGCTATGAACCTAGGCTTGCCACCCCAGCATCTTGTGGGCTGAGCATTTCTGGAGAAGACAACCAAAGCCATAAGAGCAGGACAGCCTGCAGGAGACACCAAATGTCTTTGGCAAATGAGGCATCACCCACCTCCCAGGAGGGGACCAGAGAAGAGCACCTGGGACAGAGTCTGTTCTGACCCATGATCATGGTGCTGGGGCTTGTCCAGGGACACACGTTCCCTTCTTAGCTCTGCTGATGACTGGGGGCACTGTGGCCACAGCCCTCTCTTGGTTTCACCCTTTCCAAGAAGGGATGGCATGAGCTCCATTTCTCAAAGACTTTTGGGGCTGACAGGAGTTAGACAAAGCAATTACAATCCAGAAAAGAAAAACAAAACAAAAAAAAAAGCCCTTCAAGCTTTCAGAGCAAAAAGGTAACACAAAGCTTAAAGTAGAGTCAAAAAACTCACCTTAAACGGCTGAGGCTGAAAGCTCAAAGGCTTCCACAAAACTGCAATCACTTCCCCACCATGCTTGTCATAGAAGAATAAAGCAAGATCACTGAAGGCATCCTAGGGGAGAAAACAAACAGAGGTTGTGCCAGACATCCCAGAGCCAGAGCCCATCCCTGATTCAGCCTCCTTACACTTTGATGCTCAGTAGCTCCACACCGGCCAGTACCAAAGCTGCAACTCTTCCAGTGGACAGCCAACAAGGAAAGCAACTGGCAGCCCATGGACAAGTCCTGGGTGCCTCCTGCTGACTCTTCTCCCACAGCCTTGATGGATACGGTGCACTGCTTTCAAGTTTTCTGTACAGACCTCATTGCTGACTACCTCTTGCTGTCCCAGACAGCAGAAGCATGATCCACCACCTCCCACAGGCCTGGAAGAGCACTTCAATCTGTGCAAAGGTATCAAAGCTGCTTATTCCACCAGGACAAACCCCACATGCGCTGCCAGCACACAGTGTCCCAAGAGAAAACACAACGGCAAATATTTTACAGAATCACAGAATGTTAGGGGCTGGAAGGGACCTCTGGAGATCATCTAAGCCAACCTCCCTGCCAGAGCAGGTCCACCTACAGCAGGTTGCACAGGATGGCGTCCAGGCAGGTTTTGAATGTCTCTGGAGTCAGAGGCTCCACAGCCTCTCTGGGCAGCCTGTGCCAGTGCTCTGCCACCCTCCAAGGAAAGAAGTTCCTCCTCAGAGGAACTGAGGAACTGTTACTTTCCTCAGATGAACTGTTACTTTTAAGCAAAACGAAGTCCTGTGAGGTGCAAAGAGATGGAATGGTCAATGGAGGCACTGGAGGAATTTGCTCTCCTTGCCCCTGTGTTTCAGCAGCTGTGTCAAAAGTAGCTCCTTTGGTAGCATTGGACAGGAGAGCTCAAAAAGAGATCTTGCATAAGAAGATGACTAAAGCCCACAGTCTGGTTTCCCCCAAGCCCACGCAAGCTGGATTCCCAGAACTGCTGGTAGGCAGGGGATAAGCACTGCAGCAGAAGTAAACGTATACAAGCAACTTCTCGAAGCCAAAAGTCTGTCTCTGCAGCTCAGCACCCAACACAATGGCAGCCGGAGATATGCTGACCTGAGTGCAGCCGACCAAGACAGACAAGAAGCTGCTCCTTGACACTGGCTCATCTTGGTGGAGATTAACATCAGGCAACAGCACCTGTATACCAGGCAGAGCAAGCAGCCCCCAGCATCAGTAGAGGACAAGTTTTTGCACATGGTCTCACCAGCTTTGGAGCAGTCTTCTGCAAGATATACACACCGTCTGCTCCCTCTTCATTCTCCTCCTCCATCCCCCTGGTTTCCAGCTGCAACTCAGCCATGCTGTTACACAGAGAGGTCTCTGCTGGCATCATTGCATAATGAGGTTTTTCATGAGGACGTGCATGAAAAATAATCAACATCAAAGGCAATCTTGGAAGGAGTCTTGCATGGACATACCAAGATTGCAGTAGGAGAAAAACATGGATTGGGTTGGTATTAGCAGTGATCCCAAAGGGTGGAGTGGCATTTTAAGAGTAAAGACCTGATAAGCAGGGAAGGGTGGAGTTGCCTGCAACCCTCAGAGCCAGACTTATGAGTTCGGACTTGAAAAATCACAGAGGGAAACATGATTAGGCCATCAAGCTGGGAAGATCCTGAGACCTGCCAGCTCATCCCACTTCATGGCATCTTCACGGGGGCAAGGCTGGTCAAGGCATTATCTCGCCAAACTAGCTAGAAAAACGACTATCTAAAAATACATTGAGAAAGAGGCAACCCACCCTGGCATTTCTCAGCTCAGAGCGACAGGTTACACTCAGAGCCCAGTCAACAGGGAAGACTCCTCCTTTTGCCAAAAGGCAAACAGCAGGAGGGAGGGAAAGCTCAACGAAGGCCAAGAAAGCTCGGAGCATGCTGACCGCCAATGTGCAGCTTTCCAAACCAGAGGGGAGCAGAACATGTGAGAACCTGAAAAGGCCCCACTACTTTACAGGGCGAGGTTGAGTGCCACGTGATGCTCCCTAAGAGAAAGACATTTTTTTTACAGGTATGCCTTGCTGGACAGGAGACACAAGCAGGAAAGGAACTCTCCCAGGCTCAAATCATTTCCCAATAAAACCACTATTCAGCCTGATAGCCAGCACCTCTTATACAGGAAGCAGAGGACAGAGGTTAAAAGGATGGCATCTAGTTCAAAATCCCAGCAAGGGGCAAGCTTCTGCACTTGCGCTGCTCCCACCATCAACCTCCTGATAGTGCTTCAGGTCAGCTCCACCAAGCTATGGAGATGCACATTCAACTCTTGGGAAACTGCAGCATTAAAAGGGTCTGGTGTGTGTGTTAGTCACCGCACTTATATTTGTACAGAGGCTTGGGGAGTAAAAGCAAACAGACTTCACCTCCCTTTCCACATCCCATGCTCAATGCCCCATGCCACTGGACTTGCCCAAGCCTGCAAACACCTTCCTCAAGGGAAAGTTTAAGAGAAAAGGGACAAAAGGCAGGGAGTGCATTTGAACCCTTATTCCCTTCTCAAGCTCCTGTATCTTTCAGTGCAATTCAGCTTTAAAGACCCACAGAAGGCCCTCCCTGCCCAGCAGGATCCCTGTCATCAGCAAAAACCTACAGCTGGTTCCCATCTCTGAGAGAAATGGGGGACCTGCAAGCTCAAGGCTGCAATTCAGAGGAGCCTCATTGTCCAGGAAAGAGGTATGTTGCACCTGGAAGTTTAGTGCAAGGTCTGTAAGGAGCCATCTGTGTTGAAGGAATGAAAGAATGGAGAAAGGTGGTGAGTAAAACAATACCCTGATCTAAAATGGGATTACCGGATTAAGCTGCTCGGGCTGAGGCAATTTTGCAATGAGGTAAGCACTCATTGCTAGTTAAGCAACGACATCATTGCTGTTTAGGGGTGGGATTTTTGGCCTAACCATTTATCCACCCATTTATTCACTGCTCCTACTTATACCCACAGATTGGGCTCATTGCATCACAGTTGCTGGAAAAAGAGGAGCTGTTTGGGGAGGTCTCTGCACCCAAAATGCACCTGGCAGCTCTTCCTGGTGTGACGGCAGTTCAAGTGGCAAATGCATCAATCAATGTTTGCTCAGTGCTTAGAACATTAAGTGCTCCCAAAAAGGGATCTACCAATATAAAATCTTATTAAAGCTACTTACTTCCAACAAATAACTACACTTCCGGTTAACACTTTGAAGTCCTTGCCCTGACGCTCACAGGGTACATGACATAGACAGAGCCTTCCCCCATGCCCAAACACAGCAAGAAGCACTGCCGAGAAAACCAGGCTGGGATTACTTCTGTCTCAGATGGGGTTTCAAGAAGGGAAAAGAAACCTAGGCATTAGGTTTGGAATTCACCTGGGAAAAGATATTTCAAATTATCCAAACTGTTCCACCTCTGAGTGCCTCATCAAAGCCACATGCACGTACTTGTCCCTGGGGTTTGGGGCAGCAGCAAAGAAGCGTGGCACAAAAAAAGCCACCGACGTTCTCACAGCTGCATTAACAAACATGCCTTGTCCACCAAACTATCTGAGATGAACGTCTTCAGTCACTTCCTACAGGATGACCCAAGGCAGACCTCTAGGAAGGCATTACGAACACAGGAGAAGTGTAGCCACAGGTACTCTCTGAGCTCACCCAAGGAGCACGAGGGGCTGATGCCTCGACACTCACATATGCATCCACCCCCAAACCTGGGCAGTACGCTAAGGGTCATGTAGCTGCTCTGAAGCTGTAAGAGTGGGGAATTTCCTGCCACCTCTGCCCCTCCAAGGGCATAGATCCAGTCAGGAAGGTTTTCTCAGTGCTACAAGAGCCCATAGAGCTTTTTCAGTTCACCTCTGCCTGTCTGGAAGTCTCCATAGGAGTCACGCCCGTCAGTCAAAACAGAAAGGGAGCAGTCTGACCTGAAAGTTCACCAGTTCCAGCTCCTTCCTGTAACCACAGCTTATATATACTGTAAGAGACTGAGAACTTTTAATATCATTAATTCCTTTCTAACATGCAGTAGCAAGACACACATTCCTACATCGTGGGAGGAAGAAAGGAAAGGGCTGTTAAGTCTTCGAGATACGTCTTGTCTGAAGGTGCAAGAAATGCAAAACACTGCTTTAGAGGGAAGGATGTTTACAGTAAAGCAGGAAACATTTTCCTGTTCATCTGCACAGGAAAGAACTCCCATGTACAAGGTGGGCACCTCCTCTGCCACGAGCTGTGATAAGACATGTGCAGCCAGAGAAAGTTAAATCTCAGTGAAAAAGAGAGTTCACATGCAGTGACCCACAGAGACCAAAGACCCGGTACAAAATGATCTTTTAACAGCCATTATAGATGTGGAGATGGACATGGCACAGGCAGCTTCATCCGATTTTCATCACCATGAGAAAACAGCTCTGGACCCTAGGGAGGTCACCAGAGCCTCTGGGCTTTGTGAGCTCCTGAATGCACGCAGATAGGCATGGCAAGTATATCCACAGGACTCACTGAACGCAAGCGGAAAGATCACCCTCCCTTAACCTCAAGGACAGCCAAGCCACCCTGAAGGAGGACCTGCACTGACTGAGCCTTCGCACACCACATCCCCAGCAAACAGCTGGGGGTTTTGCAGCTCGACAGCCGTCACAACACAGACCCCACAGGAGCCTCATTTGAGACACTTGCACTTAATTTGGAGAATCCCCACTGGGACCGGACCCAGGGTTTGCTCACTGAGGTGCTCAAAGACTGTAGGCACCAGGGATGCTGGTGATGGGCTAAAGCTCCAGGGGAGCCCTCTCTACAGGATGTCTGGCACCTGCTTTCCCTCAAAAGCGTCTGTCTGCAAAGCCTTCTCATCTGGACAGACTCCCAGAACAGGCCTTTTCCATCAGATCTGTCCTGGAATTGAAGAATTTGCCATCTGAATCCCATGACCAGCCTTTCATCTCTACCCAGAGCCTCCCAGGCACCAGAGCAACTCGATCAGACCAGCTCCTGCAGCCCATCTCCTCGGAGCAAGAAAAATTAAAGCAGTCAGGACTCAGCACCTCCCCTCTTTTCATTTTCTCCTGATTAGGCTCCTTGGGGAAGGCACGCAGCAATCCTTCGGCTCCAGAGTGCTCATGCCTTGCTAACCCCTTTGATTTGAGAATAAGGGCCTCTCAGGAACAAACAGGTTCGACAGGAAAAAAGTGGTTCTCCTGGTTACTGGGCCACAGACACTGGGGAAGAAGCTATGCCCTGCCCCTCTCAGCTCAATCAATATGCCTGGGCATTGAAATTGCTTTTTCACAGGGCAAGCTCAGAAAAGGGCAGAGAACAAAATTCCACAGCATCGCTGTGTAGCACACGTCTCCCTTTGTTGCTATAAATCCACCATGGCTGCACTGTCAGCCTCAGCTACAATCCTGTTGCCCAATTCTGTGGTTTGTGCTATTAAGGGAGAGCAAATTACTCTGAGTCAAAGCCAGCCAGTTCTGCATCCAAGTGCCTTCTCATGCAAAATCTCTTGTATGGATTCACCTTGCCACCACACTCCAGCACCAACTTCTTGCTGTGTTTGGATCAACCTCTGGGCTCCCAGCCTGGAGGGTGAGGATAAGCTGCACATTGCTTTAAGAGGCAAAAGCCAAGGAAGGAGAAATGTGAAGGTGCTGGAGAGGCTACCAAGCAAAACCAAGTCAAAGCACAAAGCAGACGCAAAGGTCTTGCCTTCAAGCAACAACACCGGTACACTGAGACACAGAGCTGGATGATTTCTGATGGAGTAGTTTCGATCTACAGTATGCATCACCTGCTTGCTGGTGACCATGCAGTGAAAAGTCAGCTTTTGAGGCCTCTAACACAGGTGGACATGCCTGAGTTACTGGAAAGAACGTGCAGCATCACCACTTTGATTTTTCCAGAAGAAACACCTGTTTGCCCAGAAAGAGATATTCATCAGCCCCTTCAGGTCTGCCTGCTACTGATCTGGAAGCTACAAGAGCCAAGTGAACTGGTACTGCAAGATACTTCAAATACAACCGCCTCAAGGGAACACTGCCATACATATCTGAGAGCTTCTAAAGGAGGAAAAGCCCCCCAGCCAGGGCTGGCAAGGCAGATTTCAGGCTCTGTACACCCTGGCTGGCTCTTCAGAGAAACTCTGACCGGTTGCTGCTCTGTTCCTCCCAAGCACCCTCTGGCCAAAGAATGAGAGACACCAAGTGAACACAACACTCCTTCCAACAAGGCAATGTGACCTTTGCATGTTTCCAGCTGTGTTTCCTCACTGGGATGTTAGCATACTGGATTTAGGACCAGCTGTAATTTGTAACCCACCCAAACCCTACTCCGAGTCTATTATTACCTGTATTATCAAAAATGGACTGTAAAAATTCAGTTTGGATGTCATAATTGACTAGATCAGTTAAGTCATAATTGCTTAAAGGATAATGAAAGCTGCTTTCCAGGGAACTCTCTTCTGCACCTTTCACTTCTGGAGCCATTTGCTGACACCAAGTTGACAAAAACATCCTATAAACTGCAACACACCCTGACGAGTTTCCCAATTTGACTGCCTGAATATACAGTGTGACTTGCTACAAGCCTGTTAACAGCCTCCCCAAGGAGCCTGCTCTCCTCATCGGCTTGTCCAACAGCCTCCAGTTCCTCTTTGAGCACAAAGGCAGCCTGCTGCCAGGTCTCTCAGAGTTGCTTAGCCCTGATCCCTTTGGAGACACAGAGGCTCCGGCCCCAAGCATGCAGCCGCCTCCAACACTTTGGCAGCTGCTGAAAGGCTCCGTTCAACTCTAACCCCTCCTTGCAGCATGGTGTGGAGAGGGATTTCAGGCTTAAGAAACACTATTTCCTATCCAGATCTATGCCTCTTGGTTGAAGTTTCATAGTCACAGGTCAAATCCTCATCATATAGCAAACCGAAGAGAGGAGCTGATCTTGATATTCCTCATCAGATCCAGGCGGCGGAAAGAGTGAAATAGCGAGCAGTTCCCCATCACTGTGCACCCTTCTGCAGGGTGCTTTTTCCCCTCCTTCTTGCGTGTCCTGGACCCCAAGAAACCCCCCTACATACTCTGCAATGTGTCCTGCAGGACCCTCAGTCTTCAAAACCACCTTCCTTCCCAAAGGCAGGAGAGCACTGAGCACGTTCTCTCCCCTCTCTTCTCCTCCACGACCTTCCAGGTAAAAAAACAGTGCTACTTGCAGTGAAATTGTGGGACAATTTTGAAATCTTCCTAAATTTAAAAAGGTCTTGCATGCCATCCCTATCTCTCACTTCCTTGTCCTCCCCGCCTCACTCCCCAAGACTGTCCCAACCTGCTGTGGGTGACACAATGACCACATACGCACCTTGCTAGACCTTGCAGCTTTACTGAAGCCACAGAAGACTCCCACAGACTGGACAGAGATCAGCATGAAATGCCTCTCGGCGTGGGAGGTCATGGAGCTGTGCCAAGGGTTGAGGAAACCTTCAAAGAAATCCTTCCAAGTTGTCTTTGACCACCTACTGAGCTACCTGGGTTAAGGCGAAAAGGGAGCTTGAACCCAAAGGTCTCAGCATCTTCCAGCCTGAACCAGAGTTTTAATTCAGGCACCTCTGAAACTCCTTCTACAAACCTGGAGGCAAGATCAGGCCCTGCAGCTGCCTCTGCAAGCAGCAGAGAAACACTTGGTGGCAATGCAGGATTAGCCAACTTGGGGACCAGCAAATACTAAACGCTGCAGAGCCCGCAGGAGGCAGCCCAGGAAAAGCAGAGACACTACCCAAAACCTATGCTTCTTTTGCAGGCATACCTCCTTCCCCAGCGCAAGGTTGGAGAGAAGCTGATATCAAATCTTCAGGCAACAGAAAGCATATGGGAAGGTGGACAAAGCCCTCCTAGCATGTCAGTCAGGAGAAGAGAAAGAAGAAAGCTCTCTGACCTGCCATGCTGCCCAGGAGGCCTGGGAGGACCAGCCAGGAGCTGCCAGAGCACAGCTGAAACCGGAGCCCCCCCCCATCTCCAGCTCTGCCTTCCAGCAAGGTGCCCCAAGCCTGGCTGCTGCAGGGACCCAAGGAGACAACACATGCTGCAACAAGGGAAAGCCCAGTCAGATATTAGGAAACAAATTTTCACAACTGTGGCCAAACATTGGGATGGGGAGGTGGTAAATCTCCATCCCTGGAGATGGCTGGCATTCCACAGGACCGGGGCTCTGCACAACCTGTTCCAGCATTAATGCTGGCTCCACCCCAAATGGGGAATGGGACCAGAGGCCTCCACAGCCCTCTTTCTGCCAAACCTAGACTACAATTCCTATGTCAGTTCTGACACTGCTCACAGCACTTCCATGGGTAAAGGATGACGGCATTTATAAGTCAAGGCAGGTTTTGAAAAAAGGGCATCAGAGCCCCACCTCTCTGCACACTAACATTTACTCAGCTACTGCACACAAAGCTGGGAAGGGCCAAAAAGGCAGAGGCTGCACATCTGAACTGGCTGTTCATGTCTGGTATGGATCACCACTATCACCCAGCATCTTGCATATCTTCCCAGCTTGCTGAGACTTTGGCACGGCTACATGCTGGAAAAGCACAGGGTTAATAACTTCAGCTACTGGCATTCTCCATACACCCGCATTACAAACTTCCTCTGCCATCATGCATGTAACCAGCCTCAGAGAAACCATCCTGTGACCAATATACTGCCTCTCCAGCTCATGCAACCATTGACCTAACAGCAGGTGCCATACTGGTACAACGCCATGGATTCTTGTACCTCCCCCCAGAAAATATGGGTAGCTACTGTCCACCAGGCACCCCAGTTGGTTCAAGAAACCACAAAAGATCAACCAATGGACTAGAGACAAATGGCTTAAAGACACTTTTGCACTGAAATATCATATTCTCCAGCAAAACCTACAGATGCTTTGTATCTGAGGTCACTCTCATATCAGCAGTGCTTCCAATTCCGTGGAATGGGTGATGCATTCCCCAAGTCTTCCGGTAAGGAAGTGATTTTAGATGCACAAAGAGAGTGACCATCACATGCAAAATACATAAAGATGTCAACAACTAGGTCCTGCAGTGGCAGACAACTAATGGACCAGAATGCCAGAAGGCAGCTTCTCCTTCGGCAGGTAGCCCTCTATACCTCCCCAAAGGGCCATGCTTACTCTCAGCTCCTGGAGGTAGCACTGCACAGGGTCATAATCCACCACAGGAAAGAGGATCTTCATGGCACTGCTGTTCTTCACCACACCCCGGGAAAATGACTTCAGTGGCCGGTCCACACTCTCCAGATGCCGAGGAATCTGGTTTGGATTCAGGTGGATTAGGACATCATAGAAGTCCAAAGGAGGACGGAAGACCATCTGCAAGGAGAAAAGACCAGTGGTACTCAATCTAGGACAGAGGCAAGCAGAAGTGATGAGAGAGCTTTCCCAGGTCCTTATTTGCATTTCATGCCCTTCTCCTTAGAAAACAGTAAACCAAAGCCAAGTTTTTGTAAGATTAATGCCAGAAGTTTGCCAGAACATCCACAGGAAAAATCACAGCTCTGTTGGAGCCATGGGGAGCTCCAACCCACACTGGCCACCCTATTCCCTGTGGGCTGAGATATATCCCAAATCCAGTATGGTCTCTGCTCACATCAGAAGGATTTGACCCTCACTCCTCTATATCCCATGCAAGTGCCATAATAAGGAACCTATTGAGAGTAAGGTGGTTTCCCCATGGCCATCTCCTGGCGGGCAACCTCAGCCCTTAGAGAAGGGAGCTGCTCCCTACCCAAATCAGGCATCGAGCCAGAAAGAATACATTCTTTACCCTACCAGTTTTCCAGGTCAGCAGGAAAATCTAACTGCTGTTCCCAGGACTTGGGGATGGTTCCTGGTGAAGAGCTTTCCACAGGCCCAATGTGGTCCTCCTGACCACAGACCCCAGGAAGCCCGCTTGAGTGCATGACAGTGGGGTAGTGTCCCTCAAGACAGGGACAGATGGTATGCTGAGACAGGTAACTGTACCACACGTGGCAGAGTCCCAGGATGAAGAGGGGAGTCAAGAAGCTAACAGGAGCCAAACAGCACCCAGGGGACACAAGGAGCTGTGTAATAACAGGACAGTCCCGTCTGTCCAACAGGAGTTGCCCCAGAGGGCAACAGCATCTTCCATCAAGCAGATGGAGGGTGAGAGCAAGCCCCGTTAATTGAAGGGTCCAATACCAGACACATAAATATTTGGACAGGCAGGATCTGGCACAGTGGATACAGATGTATTAAAATGGAAAAAAAACCCCAAACTTAAAACTGTGTGTATATTTTTGTGGAATAAATGATGTGGAGATATGAACAGAGGCACGGGACACCACCTAACTTGGTGCTGGCAGAAAACTCACTGCTCAGAGCTGGTTTATAGCCAGGCTGCGAAGAACACACATGAAGAATGTCAGTGACCAGCAGCATGTCCCAGCTCTGGTCCACACAGACCCAAATCCATGGCTTACTGTACCCCCTTGCGAGCAAAGAAACAGACCTCACAAACCCACGTCTGCATCTGCATGAGAGCCGGCACATCCCCAAGTCACTCAAATGCAGATAAAAAAAAACTTGGAGCACCCTCTTAGAAAGATGGGAAGAGGAAGCCACTTCAAGTCACACTGGAAAGGCTTTTCCCTCCTCCCACCCCGATGCTTTGCTTCCAAAAAGATTAGCAGCCTTGGAAATAGCATCCTGTGTTTATCCCTAAGGAACGTCGCAGGCCTGGGAGGGTGCTAGTACAAACCAGAGGGACACCCTGGGAATAAAAAAGGATCTCGGTGCAATGGCCAAGGGGAGAGAAGGGGGAAGGACCAAGAAGGCCGAGGCGAGGGGTTGGGAGAATGCTATGGACAGGCAGCAGCTTGTTTCTGGTGCTAACCACCCCCAGCCCTCACTGTACCTCTTGGGTTTTGGTCCTGGGTCTGCACTGCAACTGCGGCACACAGGGCATGTCTCACACCTAAACATCTCACCCCTTCACAGCCCTGTGACGCACACTGCTACCGCCTCAAGTAGATCTCACCCCTGTAATACATCCAGCACAAAATGCAACGGAACTGGAAGCAGCATCAGTAAATGCTTTTTGTACTGCCTAGACGGGAAAAGAAAAAACCCACCACTCTACGTGGGGTCTTTTCTAATGTGATTCGGTCATATCTAACCACTGTTTGGATTTTTAAGCCCTCTCAGCTTCAATTGCCTAAATCATTACTGAGTACACCAACAAGCTCCCCTCCAAACCACACACATCTCCCTTCAAAGGGCAAATAACTATCTGTATCTCCCAGGTCCATTTGAGTAATGGATGTTATAACTTAAAAGAGAAAGTGAAGAGGGTTAAAACTACACATGGCCTTGCTCCCCTGCTCAAACCAAAACAACGTGTTCCTGAAGTGCCTGTTAGCACCCTACCAAAACCTCTGCCAGCCTGGGCTTGGTTAGACTCAAGCACGCAAGACAGATTTCCACAGTTACACCGAGACAGAGTCTCCCAGAGGCAGCATTTGCTCCAGCCACATACATGCAACCAATTCCGTATGGGAACATTGCAGGTTTGCTCACACCCCTAGAAAATCAGAAAATACAAAATAGATTTTCTACAGTCAATTATATTTCACCTCCAATTGCTATGCAGAGCTGGGTCACCCAGAAGTGGGGTATCACAGCAGGGCACCAGTCTCCCAGCTCCCATCCTTGCTGCTCTTCCACCTTGGGGCAACCACACATGGCTACAGCCTGAATCCTAACACAGGTTAGTAGGTGCTGAAGGATCTAGTGCACAACTCAGCTGAGAGAACTGGGGTTGTTTCGTCTGGAGAAAAGGAGGCTGAGGGGAGACCTTATCGCTCTCTACAACTACCTGAAAGAAGGCTGTAGCGAGGTGGGGGTCAGTCTCTTCTCCCAAGTAACAAGCAATAGGACAAGAGCAAATGGCCTCAAGTTGTGCCAGGGGAGGTTTAGGTTGGATATTAGGAAAAACTTCTTCACTGAAAGGGTTATCAAGCATTGGAACAGACTGCCCAGGGAAGCGGTTGAGTCACCACCCCTGCAGGTATTTAAAAGATGTGTAGATGTACTGCTGATGGACATGGTTTAGTGGCAACTCGCCAGTGCTAGTTTAATGGTTGGACTTGATGACCTTAAAGGTCTCTTCCAAACAAGATAATCATATGATTTTAACACATCCCAGCAATCATCACTGAAGACCAGTATGCTTTGCCAGAGCCTGAAAACCCTTGTGCTGGCATCCCACAGGGTTACCTTCACATCCTGGCTGTTGAGTGGGTCCATGAGCTGCTCCTCCAGGGTGCGGAGAGACTCTGAGGCCAGCACGAGAAGGCGCTGAAGGATCTGGGGAGGGAAGAAAGCCAGAGGGTAAAATTCTGAAGTCCTGGATGTAGCAGGGACCCTGCTCACCCACAGGGCCAATGCAGCTGGTTCCAGCTCTGGGAGCAGGGAACTGTCCCAAGCCAGCAGCCACCATGGGGCAAGGATAGAGGCCCCAGCTCACCTGCACTGAGGGCCGCTCCTGGGTCCATATGGAGTTCCACTGGTCTTTGGGGGTGGCGATGAACATGACAGGGAGGCGAGAGCGAGCCGCCACAAACTTGTTCTTGATCTCTGTGCAGTCAGCGTCTGGAGAGGGCAGGCAGATAGGTGACGTGCTCTGCCCCATCCACAGCCTTCTCTCCCATGTTACCGCAGCCCAGAAGAGGGCAGTACAACACGCTTTATCCTCTCCCATGCTGATCCCACAGTCCACACGCAACCAGAGCTTCATCACACAGGCTTGCTCTGCTCTCACGCTTCCCTCAGCATCCATGCACAGGAAGTTTTGGAGACAGGATGCAGGGCTAGATGGACCTTTGCTCTAAACACACGCAGACAGGCCCACACATGGCACAAGACACAGCAGGTACCGGGACTGACAGGGACTGGGAACTAGTCACATGGGCTAAGGACAGAGTTTGTACCCAAAGAATTTTCTACTTCTCCCTCTGCTCCAAGAAGGAAAAACAATAGCTCTTTGGCCAAAAACACTTCCCATTCAGTTCATTCAAAAAATCTGGAGGGTAGAAAAACATCAGTTTCCAAAACCCAATTCTCTCTCTCAAAAAATGAAAAGTTGAGAGTGCTGAAACCCACTGAAACAGCTGCTCCCTCCAGCATTGCCAGCACCACTCCCAAGCAGCTTTACCTTTTCTTATAAATCAGCTTTAAAAGCCAGGTGTACCTATCTCCCCCACCCCACCACCACCCAAAGCCAGGACAATCCCATGGTCTCTTCTGGCTCCTGGGGAAAGATGGCACATATCCAAAAAATGATCAACAGACAAAACACAACGAAGAGGGGAGGGCTGCAGGTCCACTTGGATGCACCAACAAGTTCCTTCGTAAACCCATGTAAAGACCTCTACTAGGGAATTCTCAGCACTTAGGAGGTAACAAAGCCTGGAGGACTGCAGCCCTTTTCCCTTCCAGGTTTTGAAATAGGCAACTACAAGACCGGCGCTGTAATGTGAGTGATGCAGCACTGCTCTCAAAGCAGACACAGCACAGGAGGCTTTGAAGCTTCCCATTCAAGAGCCCAACTGCTCTCCCAGCTCAGTTGAAGGTTTGGCCCTCAAAAGCCAGGGCAAACCCTCAAACAAAAATGCTACTATGGAGCAGACGGCTTCTAAAGCATGGCAGGACAGGAGTAAAGGAGGGAAAAATCTCCTTGTCCCTGGCAGAAACCATGACGTCCCCACGTATCCAAGGCCCCTGGAGCCAGGCACTGACCAAGGAGGGCTCAAGACTGTCATACCACATCTCCCCTGCACGTTGCCTGCTCACCTGTGAGGCCAGCATTTAGGTTGACAATCAGAGGGTTGTTTTTCCAGTCAAAGGTTGCCAGCAGGTCAAGGAAGCGCAGGAACCCCACCTGTGGAGAGCTGCAGACGAGATAAAACAGCTCAACACAAGTATTTGCTCCCTCGGCAGCAAGAGGTGCGCAGGGGTGACTTAGCAATGTCCAGTCCACAGGTAGCCCAAAAAGGGGATGTCCATGCTGTTAGATGGAAGTCCAGAACAAGCCTGTGGCCCTTCCCCTTCTCTGAATCCCCAAGGAAAGTCCTTCCCCCTTGTTCCTTCCTCCCCAAGTAAAAGAAACCAGCAAAAATGGAAACATTGCCCCCAGTTGCCTCATCTCCCACCACTCCTCCGACCTGGACTCCTGGGGTTGGAGCAAGACAGAGGTTGAGAGAGGGCTGCTCCCATCTCTGGTGCAGCTCCAAGCAGTACCACAGCCAAGCTCTCACTGTGCCTCCTCCCCCATGACACAACACGTGCACGAAGCCAGAGAGCCGAGATGATGGGGCTGCTGCTATCAGGGTATTTTAGGAGACAGGAAAGCATTCTAGGCATTAGACTGTTATTGCTTGCTACTTTAGGGCAGGAAACCAGACCCCAAGTGCAGGGCAGCATAACCTTTTGGCTCCACACAGAGCAAAAACACTCCCTTCAACTTCATTACACTCCCTCTGGTCCGCACTCTGTCGACCTGCCAGGGGCTAGCAAGCAACTGGCCCCACAGGGTTATTTACCAACACGCTACTCCAATTCAGCTTTCAGCGGCTGATCTCTTGTCCTTCTCTTGGGAGTCCTCTGCAGGAGGAAGGGAGGCTGCAGCCACCAGCACCACCGTAACCTCCCTCCCAGGAAACCCAGGAGGCCCAGCACGCTGGTAGACACAACACAGCCCTTGCTCCTGCTTTCCTGGCCATCGAGGAGTACCACCAAGGCACAAGACACCCTGCAGTTTTGCAATCAGCAACGAGAGGCCACAAGGACACTTGCTCCCAGCTTTACCTCCTTCCCCTCTCACTCTGCAGCGCACTGGGTGCAGGAAGCCACAGCCCTGCAGCACCAAGCATCTCCATCTCCTCTGGACAGCTGGTCCCAACAGGGCTTAGGATAGTGTTTTGGCAGCACAGGGGCCTCACACTCACCGCTGTGCACCCTCTCAGCGCCTCCTTCCCTAGTAGCATCCCATACTCCCTCCATCCCAGGTAAGGAAAAAAACCACTACATCCCCATCAGGCCAGCCTGGACTCCACATCCTCACCTGGGTGGTGTGAATGGGGCCGGATGGAGAAAGAGAAATGCCACAAGGAGGTCCACACACTCCTCAGAGAAGCTGTCACTCAGGAGCTGGGCACTGACCCAGCGCTTGGCCAGCCGGCAAGTGCTGCCAAAGACAGGGTGCTGCTGCTGGAGCCTGTGAGGATAGAGACAAACCACTGCTCAACCCACACACCCCAGAACGCAAAACAGCCCACTGGCATTCAGCAACAGAGGAGAGGCAAAAGTTTGCCAGGAACACGTATGCAGCATCATAAGCACAGGGCACTCTCTGCTGGTGTTGAGATTTTGGGGGAACAAAGAGGAAATGCTCCCACACGCCCCCCTCTAATCATGCTGCTCTTCAGTACTTGTCTCCCTGTACCATTGACCCCAGACGTGACAACAGGGACAACTGATGCTGCCCTCACCCACATTCATCCCCCCATCTTCCCACAGAGCCTCTCACAAAGTGGGCTGAAGAGCCACTTCCCAGAGTGAGCTCCTCTCCCCATCACCACCCTCCATCATCTAAGGGTACCTCCACACTGGCTTCCAGCAACATCCTCCCACAGGCACCCCCTGCCTCACCTACCCATGCAGGGAGCTGGTTAGATAGGGCAGATGCAACATCTCCAGCTCCAGCTGCCGGGACTCCTCTGTGTCCTGGTACTTCAGCATCCCTTCTGGGGTGACCACTTCCTTCAAGATCAGGGGCTCCCGGTGGTAGGCTACTTGGAGACGGAAAACGTAGCCATCCTGAGATGGGAGCAGAGGGTGAAGTCAAGTTTGGTGGTAACACAAGCAGGCTGGTGTGTTATGCTGCACCTCAGGGACAGAACAGCAGCATCCTGGCATCAGTGCACTCTCACTATGCTTTTTCCTAGGCCCACCATCCAAATTCTGATTTTGACCAGTGGGACCATTGTCATAGACCCCTGTCTGCCCCCTCAGTAACAAGTCGGGTCTGGAGAAGGTCCCCATCACATCCCTACCTTGTACACGTCAGTGTGGGTGACTGCAGGTCTGCAAACCAGCTGGTGCTGCTCTTGGAGGAGCTTGGCCAGCTGGAGGTGGAAAGCCGCCTTGATGCGCTTGATGGCTTCTTTGTCCTGCGGCCACTGGCCACTGCCTTCCATGTGGCAAACAACTGGGGGGCAAAGGGACAGTGGGAGGCCAGTGAGCCCCATGCAGAAATGAGGTGTTGGATGAGGGTGGCTGGCACTAGTGATTACAGCGGGAGAGCAGGAGGAGCCAGGGCTCTGTTCCTGCCTGTGACCAGAAGTAACGGAGCCAGCATCACTGCCTGCCTCCACTTCCCCCCACCAAATCATCTCTTGCACACATCTCTCCCCACTTACTCTTCAAAGGGGCTATGTAGGCCGGGCAGGGCTTCTCCTCTGAGGGAAGCAGCAAGTTCTTGGTCCTGAGTCGGTTATGGAAGGAATAAATCGGCTTCATGGGAATGGGAGGGAAGACCTGGGAAAGAATAGCCACCCAGGGACTGAGAACAGGGAGCAGAAACCCCACAGCACCGTGCACCCCTTCACCCCAAACTTCCCACCCCAGCAAAGCCCTCCAACACGGTAGGCTTAGCCAATTTGTGCATAGCCAGCCCAAGGGACAGGACAGCAAAAAAGAGACACCACATCACCCCAAGGGCTCTCAGGAGCTACAAAAGCAGAGAATGAGTAATTCTCTCTGTCCCCCCTCACCCCAGAGCATTCTTCCAGCTCCTTCCAGACCCCCAAGCATAGGCCATGCCCAGGGACACTCACATCTGTGTACCGGAGGGCTGGATGGACACCCTGCACAGCCGTCACTGTCAGCGGCAGGTCCTTCAGGTTCCAAAGCTTGCGGCTCAGGTCGTCGTAGGAGCAGATGACACTGACCATGGCCTCCTCACCCGTCCCTGATGCCTGTGGACACACAGGGAGACTCTGTTCACCTCTCCCATTCCTGCACCCATCTCATCTGCCTCTTAGGCTAGCATCACAGACAAGCTCCAAGGAGCCAGCACTGCCAGCCCAGGGAGCAGCTTCTGGCAAGAGCACTCAGCAAAGCAGCGAGGTGAGAGAGAGAGGGAAGACAAGGGCAAGATTGTCTGCAGCTCCCCAGCAGCCACAGGCATCCTAGAGGCTGCTTTTCAATTGACAAGTCAAATTATTTCCTGTGCAAGACACTAAGGCAGCACGAAAAGCTGTACTGCCAGCATTCTGCCTAGGAAGGGAGAAGCTAGGAGTGATTTGGGAGTACAGAGATCACATACTGGCAAGGTGAGAGCTGTGCTACTGCCTCTCCACCAGGTACCACGATGCCAACAGAGGTGGCTGTTAACAGAACGCTGCACTGACTGCATCCTTAGCCTAGGCAGAGCTGTGAACCATGGCACAGCAAAGACAGAAAATAGAAAATATCCAGACCACTGCAGGAGCCCCGGGGAGGGCAGGGCAGATGAGAAGCACCAAAAAGAGAAATGCTGCTGCCCTTGCTGCCTCCATCTCCTCAAAACACAGCAGAGGAGTCTGAACGAGGAGGAGGAGACATCACTGACACCAAACCCCTCAGCTCAGATGCAGCTGAATTGAGTCGCGTGCATCCGACCAGCCGGTGTTTTACGGCAGAGCAGCAGCACCCTCTGCGGGGTGCACCATGAACAACAAACTCCAGTCCTGCCTGTCTCTAGAGCTGGTTGCACCACCCACCTTGCATTGTCCCACATGTTCCTCAACCACCACAGACTACCCAAGCTGCATGCACACATGCATACTGGAGGAGCAGAGACAGACACCCCTATCCACCACCCTACACACAACAAACAGCAAGTTTCTCCTTTGTTCCTTGAGGACTGACAACAATCAAGACCCCTAAACGCCCACCACACTCCAGGAAAGTACATCCCCTCTCAACATGTGGTTTATCAGTCCTGCTCACCCAAGGCTAGCTTGCAGAGACATGGCACACACAGATTTTGCTGCCTCACCACGCAACAGGCTGTACAAACTAGCACCTTATCCCAAATCTGACACGCAGCTCTGCCCAGACCCCAACTGGTCCTCGCACAGAAGATTCTTTCGATCAGATTTGCTCGCCTCTGCTCTTGGAAAGTGGAAAGGAAACAATTTCCTTCTCCATCCAACAACCAGGTAAAAGGCCAGATTTACCAAAGACCAGCAAAGTGGTGCCAAAGTGCTCATGGCTCATCTCCAGGCTTTAATTTCACAAGCTGGAGAGCAGAAGTAGGGAGGGTGACATTTCCCAGCCTCCAAGATGCATCTTTTCTGTCTCAAAGTGACCTTTTTTGATTCAGCTGCACATTCAGCTGGAGCCCTAAGTAGGGCTTGGTGGGCATGATCTACCACTTTGCACCATGACAGGAAAGACCCTTCTCCTGGGTTTCACAGCTAGACCTACAGGATGAAGGCACAGAATTGTCTGGCTCATGTCCTGAAGGACAGAGGACCTGAAAAGTGCTGCCAGAGAAGCACAGTGGGAAAGCAATATATCATCAGACAATCTGGACATAGCGGTCACAAGCAGAGAGAAGAGGCCAGTGGGATGCTTGCAGGAGAAAACGGGGTATGGGGGCTGCCAGAGCAAGAGGACTTCAGTGGCTATGCCTTGGTTGGCACAAAAGGCTTGGCAGATCTAAGGAGAGCACCACGCTGCCCATTGAAGCACCACAGGCAGGAATTTTCCTTACCCTCAATATGTTCTCTTGGGAACCACCCAGCTGCCTCAGGACCACAAACCAATATGACCTCCATATAGTCCTCCCCATACCATCCCCTCCTTAAGAAAACCACAGCCCAGCTTCGTGGAGCAAACATACCTCTTGCCCAGTCCTGATCACAGACTCCAGCATGGCTCCCATGTAGCAGATGGAGGATTCGGGAATGTCCGCATGGCTACGTGGAACGAGACCACAGGGCATTAGAGCTACAAGCTAATGTCAGCCCATCCATCCTGACACTGCATGTTGCTCAACAGGCAAGGGTCAGTGCAAGCATGACAAATCCCTCCGTACAGGAAGGTCAAAGTGAGAACACCGATCTCTGTGCATTCTTCCCATGCCCAACTTACCACCCAAAGCAGCCTAGAAACTCATGCAGCTCCACAGGATTCAAAGCCAAAGTCTCGTTTTTGGCAGAAGGTATAAACTACTATGGGAAAGCTTTCCAATGCTGTAGGGAGACCCAACCTTGTGAACTGCTACAGGGTCTCAGAGGATTTCATGAAACATCCTGCAAGGTCCAGACAGCTTCTCTTCCAGCTTTGCCAACAAGTACCCCAACATCCCCATCCGCACATAAGGGCAGGACCATGCTGCCTCTTTGCCCTTAGCATTACCATGGTCTGGCTGGATCAGGCTTTGAGCAACCTGATCTACCCAAAAGATGTCCCTGCCCATGGCAGGGATTTTGGACTAGATGATCTTTAATGGTCCATTCCAACCCAGACCATCTTATGGTTCTATCAGTAGAGGCTACAGCACCATGTGTTTGCCCTCCCTACCTTCTCTTGGGAAGCAGCTCACAGCATCAGGACAACTGAAATGATCTCCAGATTTCACAAAGTCAAAACCACCCACAGTGTCCCCCAAGGCGTGAAGCTGACAATGGGGTTACCAAGGATGCAGCATAATCCAGGAGAGCAGCAGTGACCCCAGAGCTGCAGCTCCCCCAGTCTTGGTGCTGCTTGGTGCAACTTACAGCTTCAGCAGATGCCTGACAATCTGCTCAGGAATGAGGCGTTTCCGGCAGATTGTGTCGGCCTCCCACACCACTGCTTCACGGATGCTGCCATCCTGGAACCGCCGCAGCTCCGATTTCTCCCCCCAGAAGGTCCGGAAGTCCAGGGCCTGTGGTGAGACATTGGCCAAGCCAGGCCAGGAACATGGGTCACCACTGGGACTGGTCAAACCACTCCCATGACCATCAGCCAGCCCAGCAGCCATCTGCAACCACAGCGTGGCACCAGCTCTGCTCCCTCCTACTCTACACAAGCAGGGCTCCCCTCACCTCAGGGTGATCAGCCTGCGGTCCTTTCTCCAGTGTGCTGGCAGCAAACTCGGGGACAAAGAGGAGCCCAAACGCCAGGGGCCCAATATCCTTGTGTTTTGGGGGCTCAGCGTCGATCGGCCACTGTGGGAAAACACGGAACATGAGAGATGAGGTTGCTAGAGTAGCAGCTGCTGGGATACTGGGCTGCTAGATGAACCTCCTGCTAGGTGCTCTTGGGTGTCCTGATAAGCACAGCCAGGGAAAGCCTAATTTAATAGGTCTACTCAATGAAAAAAACAGTTGTCTTCACCCTGCCCCATCACTAGGCCAGGACTTCTACCCAGACCAAGCTTCCCAGCTGCACCCCACACGCCAGTGCACGGCCTCAGGTCCTGCACCCTCCGCAAAGAGGGACAGGCCCTTCTCCTTCCCCAGTGAGCAAACATCCCCTCCCCATGTCCAGCAGTGCCATGAGGGACACACGACGCCACATGCTGCAAAGGATGCAGTGTCATTGTCAAGCTGCATTACCTCAGGGATCTGCGGCAAGGAGTGAGCCACAAGCAGCGTTCTCCTGGCCAGCCCACGGGTCAGCAGTGAGACAATGAAGGGAAGGGCCGCGGCCACATAGTTCCCACCCCGATCCATCAGCTCATTCAGCAGCTGCATCTTCTTGCAGGCACCCTGCAGCTTGGAGACGTGCTTCAGGCTACAGGAGAAAGAGAGAAGCTGGTCAGCTATGTCTCCCAGCAAATCCTTTCTGAGAAGATCTGCTGGAGGACAGATATAGCGGGGAGCCGAGGGTCCTGACCCAGGAGATGGGCTACAAGAAGGAACACTGCACTCTGGCATCTCAGGATGCACCACAGGAGACGCCAGTCCTTGGCAGAGTCATCATTCCCACAGGCCAAAGCATTGCCCTCCTCCTGGGAAGCCATCTAGACAGTAAAAGTGGAATGGCCAAATGCAAGAGGCAGCAGTGTCTAGCTCAGAGCTAGCAGGGCCACCTCCCACCAGGCCTAGCCCAAACCCAGAAGCAGCCCACTCCTCTCTGAACAGGCTCCCCAGCATCACCCCACCAGCACAGCAAGACTCACTGGAAGACATGGTCAAAGGCTCTGATCATGGGCTTCGCAGTCATGAGCAGCACCTGAAAGCCATCCACCATCCGGTCATCCAAAATTTCCATGGAGCGCTTCGCTTCAAACTGGACCTGAGCAAGGAGACAAGAAAGAGCAAAGAGCATTCATAAGAGGGGAGAAGGAAAGCAAATCCCTCCAGCAGTGGTCACCAACACTCCCCTATCAACCACAGCCACCCCAGCTCCATGGGCACCAGCAGGCCCTGACCTTAGACAGTGTCTGTCCTCAGCGGCAAGAAAAGTCATCAACAGCTGTTGCTGCTGGCCAGACAGCCCCTCCTTGATACTCCTGCCATTAAGGTTTCTCCTCCAAAACAGTTATTTCTGCTAAATAGCTGCTTGGCTTCACCCAAAGGTACCCACAAAGAAGACAACAACTTTCCTCCACCATTGAAAGGTAAGGCAGCAGTATATCCAAGTCTTAAAATTCACTTCCAAGCTTCAGAGATGGAGATGGATCTTAAAAGCAACACCAGACCCGTTCCCCACATCCAATGTCCTCCTCCAAGATGTCTAACCGCCCTCTGCTTACCTCAGCTCTCTCCTAAGACCACATCTCAGGATGCCATCACAGTTTACTCAGTACCTGGTGGTATTTGCTGGCAGTCATATCAGCGCAGAGGTTCACCAGCCCGGAGGGATCCACAAAGACCACTTCAAACGCCTGGTGGAAGTCATCCAGGACAGGCTGGAAGAGCAAACTCAGTCCTTAGTGCCACAGTGCAGCACAGACACCAGGGCACCACCACTTTGTTGCCATCCAACATTCCCGTAACAGGCACATCCCTGCCTGGGCAGCGCTGGCAGCACAGCGAGGCACAGGCGTGAGACCACCCCAGAGAGTTGCTTACCAGGGAGGCATCCACATCTTTTGCTAGGCTGATCCCCGTCACGCTCAGGTCAGTGGTGGCTGTGGGGAGATAGGGAGGAACAAGTCACAGCACCATCCACATCTTCGCACCGGTGACAGTGGTACAGCTATGCGTCAATACCACCGTGGTCTCACAACATTAACAATGCCACATTGCAATGCTAGCCTCCACACTGTGATGGGTCCTACCGACTCCTCTGCAAGCTGCTCCATCCAGCCCTGCTCTGCTGCCTCATTCCCTCCTGTCCATCCCACCCACAGGGTCTCAACATCAGAGAGAGAAAAGCTACAGTACTCCCTTCTCCCACTGTGTTCAGGCTTTGTGTAGAGACTTGTGTAGAGACTCCGCTGACACCAAGCCTATCCCTGCCTCTGGAAATTGCCTCTGGTTTCCAGAGACCCCTGGAAACTCACCCAGGAACTGCAGGGTGCTTCTTAGCACCTGGTACCCACTCATCATCTTGACAATCTTGCGTTTCATCAGCAGGTAGGCAACCAGCATAGAGACTAAGAAGCCGCTGAAGCACCCTAAGCCCTGTGAAAACAGGCCTGAGTCAACAAGAGCTCAACAAGGCACCACAAACCCCAGAGCCCACCCCACATGACTGCTTCTGGCCTCTGTCATCTCCAGCAGGGAGAACCCCAAGCCACCAAAGAAGGCATTGAGGCAAAGCACTGTACAATGAGCAGAGATACGAATCCCCTTGTGGGAAGGCAACATGTCCAAGTTATTCAGGAAACGGGATGATTAAAATAAAAAAGATAAAAACAAACACCACCACACAAAAAAACCCACTCACTACATCATTCCAGGGATGTCAAAGAAGCACAACTGTCTGGTACACACAGACTCATTGCAACTCATAGGGTAGGCTGCAGCTCCTTGAAACCTAACATAGCTCAAATCAGAGTCACGAGCCCACCACACCACACACTGGAATCAAACCACCGCCTTTCCACCCCTTGAAGGGAGAGCAGGCCAAAGGCAGGTTAGCCAGGCTTGTAGAGCCTGCCCTGTCCCCTGGCACAGGACATACCTTGCTGAGCTGCCGCTGGTTCAGCCAAACTTTGAGAAGGGCCAGGCCATCCTTCATGCCTGGGAAGTCAGAGGCTGCGCTAGACAAAAAGTGCAGGTGGGACAGCAGCACCGTGTCACAGAGGATGGAGTTGTTGTAGTGCGGGGTTGGGGGCTCGGTGGCTCCTGTGTGGGAGACAACAGCTCATTGGACCCAACCACAAAGCACAGAAAAGACCTGCAGTGAACCCACCTCCAGGCACTGGGCGGAGTCGCTGGCTGAACCCAGCAGCCTCATGTTCCCCCAGCCTCAGGCCCTACCTTCTTTGGGGGTGCTCTGCTCCATGAACCAGGCTGACCGGATGTTGTTCTTGTTGGGATAGAAGCGGCTGGGTTTGAAGAGACCCGGGGCAGGACAGGCATGGATTCGGACAGTGACCATCTTCTCATCCTTGCCTGTAAGCATCAGGGTGTAGATGTGCAGGAGGAAGAGATGTCAGGGAATAACTTGAGAAAACTGGAAGCATCGCCACCTTGGGAAAAGGAAAAAGCTCCTTCCCGGCAAATCTCAGCAGCAGTGGAAATCATCTCAGAGCAGAATTGCCACATCCCAGAGCCAACAAAAACCCTGAGATCACATTGCTCCTGTCCAAGTCCCATCTTCATCCCCACTGGCCAGCCTGGTACCCCACCGCCCTCCTGTTCACCCTGGCCTTGCCACACCACTGCCTGTCCCAGGCCCAAACCCACTGCCACCTGGGGTCTGTGGAAACAAGCAGCACCCAGCAGCCCACGCATCCCACGTCATCTCAGAGAAGAGCCAGGCTGCACACAGCTGCCTGGGGAAGGCAAAAGGATGGCAGGGAGCAGGGCTGGGTAGAGCAGGAAGAGCAGTGCTAAAGATAGACATGTTTCTCTAGGGTCTGCTTTACTCCTAGAAGTACCTACAGGGCGGGCCACCCAGCAAGGCCAAGGCTGGGCAGCCCAGTCAAGCTGCAAAGGGAGACCTTGAAAACTAGGCTCTGTATTGAGGGAGAGCACAACTGGGAGCATCAGAGCTCCAACATTATCAACACTTGTGATGACAACCCCAGACCGACCCCTCTCCAAAGGGCCTGTTTACATGGTACGAGACCACCACCACCCTCCACCTAATGCCAGTACCCACTCAGAACCCCCACCAGAGCAAGGATCAAGTGCTACCTTGAGGCCTCAGGAGCAGGATGGGCTTGAGATGGTTACTGTTCATGTAGGCAAACTTCACGCTGCCAAAAAGCTTCTCCTTGGAGAAGTGCTGGGCGATGTGGGCCAAGTACAGAGCTCTCTTCCGGTGGTAGCGCTGATTCAGGTTGTCTTTGTCCTGGAAGATTTCCTGGGAAGAGATGGACAGGGCAATCCCACTGCTTCTGTCTGCAGAGCCCAGTTCAGACCAAGGCATTATACCACCCACCGCTCTCCCCAGCCCCACAGGCAGTCGTGTCTCAGACATGCAGCTACAGCCCCGAGGAGCTCCAAGACAGCCAGGAGCACTACCTTGCTGCTGGCTCACCAGGCTCCAGGATCACAGGAGACAGAGCTGAGACATGCAGCCAAACAGAGCATTGCTTTGTCTCAAACCCGATTAGAGCAAGTCTGGACAGCAAGGGCAGGGAGCTCTGGACGGGTAACAGCCTGCAAACATCACCCTCACTGCAAGAGTCTCAGGAGCTGGGGTAAAAGTGCAATGGGGTACAAAGCTGGACAGCATCTATCTCCCCAGCAATGTGGGAGAGGTTCAGCACAGGCAGGAGAAAGAAGATCCCTGTGAGGAATTAAAATTAAAGCAGCTGAAAGCTCTGATTGAGTGGGGAGATTGCACCCCCCAGCTCCTCGTGGGAGTGACCACGTCGCACGTCCAGATGCCGTAACCTCACTGAGTATTGGGAGAGGGCAAGGGAGGCACCACGGACGACAAGAGAGGACAGAGCTCAGCCAGGCCCCAGGCCACTCAGGAGCAGTCATGGCCAGACTCACCCGCGGCATGGTCACTGCCACGTCCACATTGATCTCCGGCTTAATGCAGGTGCCCAGCAGGTAGCTGCCCACCACCTTCAGCTCAGCTGGGGGCATGAAGCGGAACCTCCCCTTCACGCTGAATGGCACCTGCAGGAACGGGACCTTCACGCTCTTGGGGAGCCAGGCCTGGTCAGTGATCTGGGAACAGACAGAACACATGAAATGCTCTAAGCATCGCCAACAGCAGATGTACAGAGACCAAGCCCCTCTCCCGACACAGCTGCAGGCACCTGCACTCAGGGCCTAAAGATGGAGTGTCTCCCTCTCCCCTCCAAGATAAAGTAATATTTTTTCAGTCCCTAAGGGAGATAGTCCATGAGGACCTCTGCTTGCACAGCAATAGCAAAGCCTGCACCATACAGGGGTCTTGTTGCCTGCTCCATCCCTCTGGAACATACTTCAGTTTCCGGGGTCTCTGGAATAGCACTCAGCAGGCTATTAATTTCATGGAGGAAGGCGTCAATCTTCTTCTTCTTCGTCTCCTTCAATGTCACCTCCTTCAGAAGCTCTTCAATCTGTAGGGGGAAAGGAACTATCAAAGGTAGCTGCAACACTGGAATTGCTCCTGACTTCTACTTTGTCCTCCAGTGCAAACCACGAGCCTAGTGAAGAGGGGAGCAGGTGAGCTGGGGAACACACTTGAGCCTCTCCACAAACCCTGCCTGGAGCAGGGAGTCTGGTCAGCCCACATGCAGAAGGATAACACAGTTTCTGCCATTTCCAGTGAAAACTGCATGGCAATCAACTCCACCCCACCAGCTTCTGTGCGAGGTCCAGCCACAGAAAGCTGGCACGATACACATGGGCATAGCTCTCAGAGAGGTTTTTTTGTATGACAGAGTATCAGCTGCAGGAAAACAACTGTACAGGATCAGACCATGAACCTAGAGATCCTGCTTACGAACACCGACAGATCAAAGGTAGTCATAAAAATCACCAACGTTACAATCCCTAGAAACCATCTAGTCACCAGCCTGGCCTCTCCCTAACACAGACAGCTTGCTTTCACAGGACATAAATAAACTTCCCTGGCTTATACAGAAGTTGGTCAAAGACAGGGGTCAGGTGCACCCAGTGATGTTACTTCCTCACCTTGATAACCAATAAATCACCACCGCGAGGGATGCAACCATCACACTTCCACCATACTGCACGTATGTGGCAGAGGGTTTCAATTTTAATGGTGCAAAAGAGGCACAGAACCTGGCGTGGCACGGTAACAGGAATTACGGGGGAAATATCAGTAATACGCCGGGCACCCTATAAAGCCTGCGCCTTCCGTCCCTGCCCTGTACCCAGACGCAGCAGAGGAGCGGCCTACCGGGTCAGGAGGCCTCCGGGGCTCGCCAGCGGCCCCGGCTCTCTTCCCCTGGCGGCTCCCGGAAAGTTCCGAGTGCGGGTTCCCCGCTGCCCCCGCCTCCACCCCCAGCTTAGCCCCCAGAGGGGCAGAGCGCGGCCTCCCCGCCGACCTGCAGGCGGAGCAGGCTAGAGTGGAAGAGGTCCTCCGTCTCCTTCAGCTGGCTCAGCTCCTCGCTGGTCGGCGGCCTGTAGAGCTCGGCCCGGCTAAGCTTCGCCGGCTGCAAAGCTCCGGCTCCTCCGGCCCCGGTGGAGGCAGCCCTCTTCCTGCTGCGCGCCGCGCCCCCGGCGGGGGGCTCCCGGCCCTGCGCCGCCTCCGCCGCCGCCTCCGGAGAGCCCTGCGAGAAGACAGCACGGCTTAGCCCGCGGCCCCGACACCGGCCCCGACACCGGCCCCGACACCGGCCCCGACACCGGCCCCCGCCTCACCGCCATAGCTGCTGCTGCTGCCGCCACGCTCGCGCGCCTGGGCCCTACCACCACGTGCAGCCCCACGCACCCTACAGGCCGCGCGGCGCCGCTCCCCACTGGCCACCCAGCCCCAGCGCCAGGCTCCTATTGGCCTCGCCGGCTGCGCCCCGCCTTTCCCCGCCCACCGAGACTGGCGCGCTTGCGCCGCGGGGTGGAAAGGGGCGTCCTCGCTTTGCGGCAGGTCGCGCTGGGGGCGCTGTGCTTTGCGGCAGTTGCGGGTGATTGGCGGTGGGTTTCTGCGTGGCGGCTGTTGCTGCTCCTCCAGGCTACAGCGGTGCACGGAGCGGGGCTCGCCCCGCTGAGGTGCCCCCTCCTCCTGCCCCAGGCCCTGCAGGCCGTCGGCTGGGACTCCCAGGCTCTCTCGGGCCTTCCCCTCCCTTGGCTGGCATGGAACCAGGAGCTGCACTTGCAGGCTGTCGGGCTGGAAGCCAAATTCACAGCCTTTAGCCTCAAAACTGCAGTTCTCGGGGTAGCCTCTCGTGGTGTCACGTTCAGGCTGGCTGTGTGTGGGTGCCCACAAACGGGATCACCCCGAAGGATGAACCTGGCTCGGGACCAGCGTTACCCCGCTGACCAGGCCCTGCATGTGGTGCCTCTTGGCACCTGATATAAGCAGCACCACATTTTTCACATTGTGTGCAAAAAGAACCTTAGAATAATTCGGAGGGAGAGATGAAGTACATCAGGATGTAATAAATATAATACCAGGCTTCAATTTTCAGCCTGGTGTGGCTTTGTACTCCAGACACAGGGAAAACTTGGGGCTGTTTGGGGGTAGGGGTTAGGTGGGTAACCAGCACATTGACTGGACTCAGAGCAGCTGATGCCTGCTGTATATAAACATGTAGTAAAATAAGCTGCAGTTTGCACAATGCCCATGATTCTGACAAACAGCTGAAGCAGATGTGGAATATCATCCGTCTCCATTTTTGAGGCTTGGGTGGCTCAGCAGTAGAGCTGCGTCTGCATTCTGGTGTGAGGATTTTCAAACAACCCCGAGTTACTCAACATTTTCGAGACAAAGTGAAGACAGAAAAGCTTTTCCTGCACCCAGAAAAGAGCTTTGTTTTTCCAAATCAGTCAGGCTGCAGGCAGTACAGCCGGGTTGATCGTGGGCAGGGCAAGTGTGGAGCTGCCTGTACGCCGCAGAGCCGGGCTCTAGTACTTCATGATTAATCAGAGTGGACATCCTGTACGTGACCTGCAGAGAGCACGAGGCAAAGCCCCGGCAGCTTCACCCAGCTTGGCTGGCTCCCACAGGGGCTGGAACAGGCACCTGGAGTGGGGCTGGGCCAGCAGCAGCCTACGTGCGGATTACCAGAGCAGGAGAAATATCCCCTTTATATATGCCTTTATATATATATGCCTTTAAAGAAGCAACTCTGAACCCCAGGTCCAACCGGGTTTGGGTTGTCAGGGTATTTAAAAGCCCACTCCGTGTGTGTCTCTGAACAGGAGGTCATGGATGTGGGACTCGGATAATTTTATTTCTGTTTTCAGCTCTTTGACTGGCTTTTGCATAACTGTAGACAGCTGTTAATTTGTTTCTCCACACCGTGCCATGAAACAGGGATGTTGTGACTCCAGTGGGACTCTCCTTCTTCAGAAGGACACAACTCTGGGATAGCAAACCCAGCCTGCAGTGTGTCATCTCCATGCTAGGTCCAAATTATTCTCCCTGAACCCCAGCCACCCTCAGTTCAGTTTTTTTCCTGTGCTGTGGGAATGCTATGAGCAGGATATCTTCAAGAGCAAATATGTAGGCATGTTAAGACAGAGAGCAAAAGATCATATATCCATCCTGAAGGTAAATGTAGGAGTTCAGAGAACTCCCCAGTGAATTGGGCTGAGCTCTGTCCACAACAGAGGACCCCTAAGCCAAATCAGCCCACTGTTCGTGGGCTGTGCTTGTGGGAAATGCGAGTGGGTTTGGGGAAAAACAAGTAGGTTTGGGGAGAAAAAAAAGCAGGCTGGGTGTTGGAGGGAAGAAAAACGAGCTGGGTGTTCCAAGGACATTTGCAGCTGATTTTCTGTCTGCCCTGCAGGTCTTTGCTGCATCTGGCTTGCGACGGAGTGGGGCAGGCTCGCACCTCTGCTTGGGAAAGCAAAGAAATGCTGCGTCCATTGGTACCCACGGCTGCCCAGCTTTCACTCGTTTCCATAGGCTGCTGCTGCACAGCATCTCTGCCCGGGAAATCCTGGTGCTGAGCTCCTGCTCGAGGCCAGGCATCTTTTCCATTCCCAAAAAAGGCTGTCATCACCCTATGTGTCACCTGACCTGCTGCCTAGCTGGGCACAGTCGCCAGCATCATTGCTAAGAGCCCCCTCAAGCCTCAAGTTCCCGGTATTAACAACTTCCACACAGGAAAACCTGCTGAAAGCTGTGTCTGAGCCTTGTGCCACTGGGGGACCTGAACTTCTGCAGGGGGACTTTTGGCCCCTGCTTTCCAAGGAAAGCCTCCCAAGAGGTGAGCTGACCTGTTGTTATGTTTGGGGACCACCTTCTGCATGCAAACACTTGCAGCGGGAAGGCGGGTGGCAGCTGTTGGTATGAGACCAGGCTGCTGGTCCCTGTTCCTGCTCGTTGCCCCCCCTGCCTGGCCACTGTATCATCGCCTCCCTCAATCCCAGCCACCAGCAGCAACATCCCCAATCCTCTCCGGAGCATCTCAGGGGAGGCTTTTTGCTCACTGTAACCTCCAAATCACTTCTTCCTCCATCTCAGCAGCCTGGCTTTGGTCCCATGGACTGCCCCTCGAGGCAGGGAGAGGAACCCCCTTTATCCATCCGTGCCCATGCATGCGTTGCCCCACACTCCCTTGCATCCCAGGTCATCTCCAAAATTGGCTTCCATTTAGCGTAGATGTTTAACTTCTGTCTGGTTTTGCAAGTAATTCTTGTGCACAGTCCCAGTGACTCTGCTGAGTACAAATTACAGCATCAGCTCCTAACTCGGGAGGAATTTATCCTCCGTGTTCCCAAAAGAAACAGCTCCTTTGCCAGAGGAGGTCCTGTTCCTCCCCCTTCCGTCCTGCCCCCAACAGGACCAGGACTCCCACACTCCAGCTCTGTTCCTACCCCCCATTCCTGGTTCATCTTGCCCCATCTCCACTGTGCCACGCTGCTCCCCAAGACGTGATTCACTGCCCGACACCGCCGGGTGCTGTGGGCATACCTGCAGTGTCCATCTCCCCTCTGATTTAAGTTGAGGGTAATTACAGCCCTGTGCAGGATTTTCAGGCGGGCTCGGCAAACAAGTTTGGTCATCCCCGGCCCCAAGGTCATGTCCCTGCACTGCCGCCTGAGAGCAACAGGGGACGAGGGACTTGGTCACTTGGGGAATAAACGACAGGTCCAGGGTGGGTCACTGGGGTGCCCATCGTGCAAACCCCTCAGCGTCCCCCTCTTAGCCACTGCTGTCCCCAGGATGGGGTGTAGCGCCCATACAGGGTGGCAGAGGGGCTGTCCCTGGGGGCCTGAATAATGGCCTGCCGCCCCCCAACACCCCGTGTCCCCCCACTTCCAGCCTTATAGCCTCCAGGGCCGGGCACGTGCACACACATACACACACTCACACACACAGAGACACATGTGTATATGTGCACAAACACACACAAAACACTCACACGCACACAGAACTGCGCACACACGTCCACAAACACATATGTGTATATACACACACCCCTGCTCACACACATACCTCTAGACAAGCACACACATGCATGTACACACATGTGCACACATGAACACTTGCACCCATGTAGATACACACATACACACATGTACATACACATGTCCCTTCCAACCTAAACTGTTTCATGTTTCTGTGACACATACAGGCATGCACACACACATGCACACACACACCCCTCTTACACACCCCTGCACATACAGATGTACACACACAGACATATACGCACACAAATACACACGTACTCCCACACGCAGGCACATACGTGTGAACCTACCTACACACACCTCCTGACACACGCACCCCCACAGGCACTTACACACACAGAGCCACAGCAAGAAGCTGCCAGCTCTGCTGGAGACAGGGGGCCTGGGGACCAGGAGGTGCTGCAGCAGGGATTAGGGGGACTGGGGAGAACCGGGGGCAGGTTGGATCCCAGACGTACCCCCTCGGGGCAGCCAGGCAGCCTGGCCAGCCTCACAGCGGGAAGCAGGGCCAGTGACGCCTTTCCCACAACAGGTTATTTAATAAAGTATTTCAGCACCTAGTGAGTCATTAATTGCGCCCCATCCTACAATGCTAATACTAATACTAAAAAAGTATTTTACATCATTCCACACCTCCTGCCTGCCTTTGCAGGCATCACGCACCTCCCACCACACCACCTTGTCCAAAGAGCCGGAGCGTGGCCCCAGCTGCCTGCCTGCTGCCAGGCTCCTGCTTCCAGCCATGCTTCATCCCTACCACCTGGAAACCTCTGGGGAATCAGGGGAATCCTTCCCCTGACTCCATCCCCAGGAATCTGGGGTTTCCCAGCCCTGGTGAAGACATTCCCAGAAAGTGTCTCAGGGAGGGTGAGCATCCCCAAGCCCTGTGTGCCAGCATCTTCTCAGCATGGCATCCCCGAGCTCCTGCTTTCCTGAGAGGCGCAGATGAACGGCAAGCGCGGCAAGCACCAAGCTGCTGGCATCAGCACACCCCTGGGGAAATCCCACATCAACACCAGCTATCCAAACACCACCATTGAAATTCAACAGTGGCATCTTAAAGATGGTAAAACTCCCCCAAATAACATGCATACTTCCTTTAAAACATCTACATTTCACTAAAGAAGCCATGACACAGCCCCTGGCTACTGTGACATGGGTGACCAAGCCAGCCAAAAATACCTTATGCTGTGTTCAAGACAGTCAACCCCAAAACCCAGAATATCCATGAACACCAACTCCAGGGCAAAAACCACAACCCATCCCTTCACTCCATGCAAATGGGAATCATGCGTGGGCACACAGCCTGCTGCCCCACACTGCGACGAGCCAGTCTGACAGTCAGTATGCAAAGTATCTCCCATGACATAACAGCACTGGTGGGACCAACAGGCTGGAGCTGAGATTTTCCCCCTCCCCTGTTTCCATCTGTTCCTCACTTGATTCACCCAGTATGATGGACCAGGGCTGTCCTTTCCCTTGGGACAAAAGGGGGGCCAGGGGCAGCGTTGAACCGTCAGTGGGGATCACTGTTGTCCCAAAAAGGGGGAGTTGCAGAAGAAAAAGGGGGTTGCTGCTCCCCACCATCCCTTTACACTTGTCAAACTGAAAAGCCTGGTGGTGATTCGCAGGCGTGGTTCTTGCAGGGGGTTTTTCGAGGGCACCCAGGTCCCTTCAGCCTGCTGAAGCTGTTTGCAAATAGGGTGCTATATCCCAGCACAGCAACCTCCTGCGCAGGCTCAGATCTTTGAACCTGCTGAGCTGGGGTGTGGGGAGACTCCAGGCTGCTCGGTGCTGCCTTTCCTGGGAGCATCTCTCAAAAACTTGACCACCTCCAAACCTCAGCCCACCGCCGTGCTGATGCCCTCGACTGCTTGAACCGCCATGCACGAGTGCACACCCGCACCCACACCTGCATACGTCCTCGCCACGGGAATGCCGCTGGCATCGCACGCAGATGGTGGGAAGGGGCTGCAGTCGGATGGGGCTGCCGAGCAGGTTTAGCCATCACGCTGACCCCGTCTCGTGTTGCGTCCGCCCTCCCTCCGCACTGCCTCATCCCGCCCCAGGGCCTTCCTGCAAAGGCTGCTGCTGTGGAAATGCTCCGGTCCCACGGTGGCCATGGGGAGCTAAGCCTCAGGCTAAAACCTGGGCACGTCCCCGGGCTCAGCATCACCCGCAGATGACACACTTCCCCATGGGCAAAGCCAGCTCCTGACTGGGGGGTCTCCCCACCCGACCTTTGCATCCATGTCTAACTACCCCTTGGCCACCCCACAGCCATGGCTGGGGTTTTTTGCAAGCCCCCCAAAACCTGATCTTGGCGACAGTGCCTGGAGCAAGGCAGGAAGCCACAGTCCAGCCATGCAGGGATGCGGCATTTCTCATTGCCTGGCCCATCCCTCCCAGCAGCTCTACCCAGATTTGATGGTGTTTCTTGCTTCTGCTAGGGAGAGGGGGCTCTGTCTCACCCCAGCAGAATCTGCATGTCATTGCAGGATTAAGCAGTTCCTCCCTTTGGTTTCTAAAGTACTTTCAAGTGCTTTGAATTCTCAACTATTAACACATGTGTCGTGGGTTGGGGCCGGATCGGCCGACAGATGTTCCCTCTCTCCTGCCGAGCAGGAGAGAGAGAAGAAGAGAGACTAGTTTAGTAAGAACTAAACTACTTTAATGAAATATAAAGAATAAAATAACAAAAGAAAATAATGAAGTATATACAAAACCATATCAAGCTCCCAGGATGACAATCACGTCACCAGCAGGCACTGGGAAGTCCCAGACCGGACTCAGCGATGGAAGGGAACTGGATCCAGGAATACATGGGTCAGGATCAAAGGCAGACGAACCAAGTCCTCCTCGGACGCCGGCCATTGAAGAAGGAAAGCAAGAGCCCCAGCAAGAGCAAAAGCCCAAGCAAGTCGGAGAAGAAGGTGAAGCCGTAAAACGGGAAACGGATAAAACCGGAACAACTGCAACAACGGAACCACGGAACCACGGAACAATGGAACGGAACAACGGAACAACGGAATGGAACAACGGAACAACGGATGCTGAGCCTTTGATCCCTCAGCTTTTATACTGAGCATGATGCAGATGGGATGGAATACACGGTTTGGTCAGTTTTGGGTCACCTGTCCTGTCTGCTCCTCCCCACAGATGGGACCCCTCTACGCCTCTCTGCTTCCAACAGGGCAGATAACAAGGTCTCTGGCCTTGGTCGTTATCGCAGTAAGTCTAAGCAAGGGCCTCTCTGCATACCGGGCCTTGGCATCAGCTGTAAACATGGGTCTTATCACTCTGAGAAAGAGCAGTTTTCTGCACAATATGCTGTTAATTTCAGCAGTTAGAAGAGGCCTAGTTAGAAAGCAGAGTTACTGAACAAAATTGGTCCTGTTTTACCTCAAACCAGGACAACATGATAGAGTCATTTGTAACTCTGAGACAAAAATAATCTGGTACACAAGAAAGCACTCCTGCAATGTTTGACTGTCCATCCCAAGTATGGCCATATCACAGAAACACATAGCTAATGAGCAATCTTCACAATGTCTGAGAAGTGGGGGACTTCATCACGGCAAAGTAGCTACTTGTAGCCGTTAAAGCTTTAAACAAAACCCCAAGGGTTTCACCCTGGGATTCAGGCAGCCACCCAGCATGTTCCCAGCAGCCACTGAAAGAAAAATGGTCCCAGGAGAGCTGGAGCCCAGCTCCTGGCTTGGACACCACCAGCTTCTCGCCCGTGGGATGGGGTCAGAGGGATGCCAAGGTGCCTTCCGGTGCTTGGGGACCACCTAGGCAACACCGCACCACGTTGATTAAAACGAGCCTCAGTCATCACTTGCGGCTTGTGTGATGGTTCGCTAAGTCTCGTATGTCTGCATGGGGATGGAGCGTCCACTTTGCATCCCCCCGCCAGTGGCAGCAGTGGCTCTGGGGCTTTACGAGGGTGAAGCCAAGGTTCAGGGGATGGTACGACAGCCAGAGCCCCCCTCAGTGGGTTGTATGCTGGGAGGGTGTGTACACTCATCTGTAGGCGGGGGGGGGGAAAAGAAAAGCATAAAAAGTCAAAAATTCAAAAAGGACTAAATCAATCCATACATATAGGTCAGGGAAGGCGAGGGAGAGACTGCTTTTGACTGTCCAAAGTCAATGGCTCTGGCAGCTTTATCTCAAAACTGTGGTGACCTGAACTACACAAAGATATCTAAGGGAAACTGATACGTTTTGTAATATGCTAGCAATGTGTTACCTCCTTTTAAATCACCACTTTGCTTTCAGCAAATTAGGTTGTTTTATGCCCTTGTTTTTATTTTCTGGTTGCTTCTGTTTGCTTTTTGCAACAGGCTAGAGAGCGAATTTATCTGATTTCCCGGCTGTTGCTGTGGGCTTTACACATAGCAACAAGGAGAAAAAAGCCTTTCCTTTTTTTTTTTTTTTTTTCCCCAATAGTAAGAAACAACCTGCAGTCTCAAAAATCACTTCAGAGACACTGAGGGAGAGGAAAAGCTCTGCCCCCTTTCCTTTTGCAGTCGTGCCATGTTTTATCAGCGATGGTTGGTTTGCCTTGTCTGTCCCACCAAAGCAGCCCTTGGAAATCTCCCTGCAGTAGAATAGTGCCCTGTTTTCTGCCCAGAAAATAAAAATTCAGTCTCCGGGGCAGTTCCTGAGACCGGAGGGAGTGGAGAGAGCTGGGAACATGCAAATGCAGCTTTTATTTATTCATGGCTTAAACGTCCAAGTGCCAAACCACATGGCTATGTGAATATCCTTCCTTCCTGCCTTTCAGCCAAACCCAACCCACGTGGTGCTGGGAAAACATCAGCAGAGGTGATGATGGTGATGATGATGACGGTGATGATGATGATGGTGACTTAATTAACCAAACTCTTCAAGCACACTTGGCTCAGATTTAGCAGCTCTGGCCCTTTTTTGGTTTGGCCCAGCCCCCACATCCCAATGACTCTTTGAGCCAGGTATGGTCCATTCTTATTCAGCCAGTGGGGAAACTGAGGCAGGGCAGTGGTGCGGTTTGCCAGGCTGCAGGAAAGCTGAGTCACAGCTGACATGAGCTTTTGGGAAACTCCCTTACAGTTCTCCATTTTGCTTTTGCTTCCCATGGAAACAGAGATTATTCAATGATGTTGCCTGTCTCTCTGCCAGATCCCTCCTTGTTTGTGGATTTTAACCCACAGGAGCAGCTTCATCCCCAGATGTAGGTGTTTCATAGAAGTTTTGTGGAATTAGACAGCTCAGCTGGGAGGAGGAGAAAGACCAAAGACTCTACTGGGAGTAAGATGGTGGAGCACGCTGAACTGCGTTACTAACCATCCGAGACTCCACATGAGAAGGTTCTACCAGAAACCAGCTTCAAAGCTCTGCTTCTCCAGGAACATCTTGCAAAAGTCTTACTCTTGAAGTGTTGAAGCTGTTCTCCTGGGCCTCCTTCTCCATGGCATGCATCCCAAGCGTTGGCCTCACCCCACAGTGAGGGGCTGGAAGGACAGAGAGGAGCACCCTGGCTTTGGACTGAGATGAACCCCTCTTCCCTGGCCCCTACAGCCCCTGCAATGCTGCTCTATGAGCCAGAGCTGTCATCTGCTGAGGTCAGAGATGGCCTACCCATCAGGAAAGACTTCTTTGAGGTCTACATAAGGGTCCTTCCACCAGAACAAAAACTGGGCACCAGCTTTGGGGAATCTGGGCAAATATGCTTTGCAGCCCATTAGTCTGGTTTGAGGTCAAAGGATAGGAGTTACTTGCCCTTGCTTAGACACCCAGGAGAGACATGCCTTGGGATGAGTCAGGGGGACAAGAGGTGAGGCCAGCTGGCTCCTGAAGGCTGCACAGGGAGCTGGCGCTTTGTGCTGTCTAACCTCCAGATGGTTCCAAAAATCCCAAATGCCCACAACCAGGGGTGACAGGCACTCTTGAAACTCCCAGCTGGATGCTTTCACTTGGATAGCCCATCCTGCCCTGCTGCGGATTACCAAACGGTAAACCAGAAGGTTTCCTTGCCTCCCAGGTGATGAACCTCTGTCCTGAAACAGGCTGGTTACTGCCCCAAGTTTTTACACTGAAGAAGAATGACTCTGCTGTCATTTGGGGTCTCCTTTTTCTCCTCTGTGCCTGGTGGAGGAGGAAACACAAAGAGACAGATCCCCCAGGCAGCAGGTCTTGCAGTCTGGATGAGGACAGCAGCAGCACCCAGGGGAGAAAATGCAGGTACAGGACAATTTGAAATCACCTGGGAGACAGTGGACACCTTGCTTTGGGGCATTTTCCTTTGATTTGTCTTTCAAACAATCTGGGGGGGTGCACTCAAGGTACATGGTGCTTATTATAAAAGGGATGGAGAAGAAAGGGAAATAATTCTCAGATGGTCATAAGACCATAAGGTTTTTGTATCCGTAGGAGGAACAGCTGTTTAGGCTGGTACTCTTCTGTCCTCAAAAGACATCCATGGGAAAGGTTATGGTAGAGCCTCTAAAATTACAAGGGGCAGAGTGTGTTCAGATAGAAAAGGACCACTCGTTGTCTTCTCCATTGTGAGGATGAGGGCATAAAAAAACCTAACAAGTGGAAGGATCAAAACAAACCAAAGGAAATGATTCTGCACCCAAACAGGCCATTAGATTGGGTAGCTGTTTGCCACAGGATGTTGCAAATGCTTAAAATTTACTCAGCTTCAAAAATAACTAAACAAATTCACAGGAGAAAAATCTACTGAGGACTGTTAAATACACGGACACCTCTGACTCAAGAAGTCTGAGTCACAAAAAAATGTCGGATGTCAAGGAAATATTCTGGGGAAGTATCACTTGTCCTTCCACCCTTCCAAGGGTGGACATCCACAAAGAGAGGTGCATGGCTAGACAGGCCATTGGGGGCTATCTCTATGCTTGAAAATATAGAAGCACCCGGCACTGAAACACGGCATCAGTTGTGATAAGTTTGTTACCCACTTGAACGATTCTGCCTCAAGATCTCGCTGCTGTGCTGTCCAAAGCATCTCCTTGGGGCACGGGGTCTGGGGAGTACACGGGGCACCTGGCAGGTGGGGAAAGGAGATAGCGCCCAGTGGGACCTGTGCAGGCACGTCCCTGGAGATAGGGCGACGGTGGGGGAATCGCTCAGTGCAATGCCTTGATAGAGCACCAGCTGCTGGCTCTCAAGCCAAGAAACCAGGCCTGAAGGCCAGGAGATAAGGCAAGGGCCGAGGGAAACCAGCCCGTGACCTGGCAGTGAGAATTTCCAAATCTCCTTTTTCATTCCTGTGATGCAGGAAAACAAGATCAAAAAGGAAAATATCCAAAACAATTAATACACACCCTGTGTGTGAGCCAACACAGGCAGGATGCAGGAACAACCACAAAACCATGGGTGAAAGGCGAAGAACACATTTAATCTTGATACTTTTTGGACCGGGGAATCTCCGAAGCGGCACCCGGGCAGAGGCTGGCAAGCAGGGGACGTAGGCACCATGGAGCGAAAGAGTCCTTGATAGCAAGTGAGAGAGTGGGAGAGTGTCCAAACCTGCTGTTCTCACCGGCATTTCAGGGATTCAAGCAGGGGTAGTTTTCCGCTGTGCTTTGGTCTTCGCCAGCAGTAGGGCAGGAATCTCAGGCACGTTCGATAAGGTGCCTCTAAGTCCATCACAGGCCTATGATATCTAAGTGCAGATGTTCTACTTGTCGAGCACATAAGACTAAATAATGATTAGTGTGGTATATGTGTCTTCCAACACCCCGTGTGTGAGCAGCTTGAGCGTGTTTACAATCCTTCTCACCAATCTTCCATTACTTTTCCACACCCAGAGCAGGCACAGCCCAGCCCGGCTGCCCCAGACGCAGTGGCAGGCGTGAGCATGTGCAATATCTTCATGGTCTTCATGACCAAGATTCCTTGAGAGTTGGATGGTGAAAGCACCAACAGGAGGAGGATTCAGAGTCATCTCAACAAATGGTAGCACCTTTCCATCTTTTGGGCTGCTCTCACACCTGCGTCTATGAAAGTGTCAAGTCCATTGCTCCCAAAACAGCCTTCAAGTCTTTAAGTTATCCATTACCCGCATATTACTGTGCATCCACTGAATGGAAAGAGTACTACCTTCACACCAAGGGCTTTGCAAAGCATCACCATCCCTCTCTCTGGGTCAAAAACGTTTCCTGTGAAGCCAGAGTCAGCAGAGAGCCTTGAAGTCTTGGGTCTCACTCTGCAGCCATCTCCAACATCAACAAAATGCTGCTGGCCACATCACCAACCAGATGCCACAAAATGCAGTCAATGAGTGAGAAGCCTCTTGTTTTCTCTGCTTTGCCAAGCTTTTGGAAATCCCTCCAAGGATGAGAGCAGCCAGGAGCATCACAGGTTGTATATATATCTCCGTGTCTTGTGTTCTGAGACCCCCAGATAAAATACTATTTGAAAGTTTTTTTATTATTTATTAATCATCAGGATATTAAGAGTAACAGCAGGGTATTTTCATTGTCCTCTTTTATCAGATCCTCTGACAGCTTTGGCGAATTTTTAGACAGCAAGTAGATGTGAAAGAAGCACGTATGTATCTGTATTTCATATATATATGTGAAAGATGTGATATTGATGAGTGTAAACAAAAAGGAGGGTAGGGTAGCAGAATGAATGGGACAATATTTTCACATATATGAAAAAAAAAAGCCAAAGAAAAACAAAACCAGAAAAATTACCTATGATCAAGTCAACCTTGAAAATGGCTTTGAAAGAATAGCTTTATACTGTTCCTTCAATGCAAGCTAGGCACAGTGTTACTAAGCCCTCCCTTCTAATTTCTTTTGTTCATAAGTGATCAGGTAAATGAAAATATGTCTCACTGTAGGGAAAAACTCTGCATTTCTGAAGCTGAGCACATGTTCTGCTGCTGAGGGAAGGATCTGAGTGCCCTGGCAATGCTCACCAGCACTGCACTTAAAGAAAAAAATAATCAGAAATATATTAAAAATGGATTCAGAGAGAAGAACACGCTTGATATGGAGAAAAGCTTTTATCCAAGTTGTGTGGCATTCATGGTATTTTGGCTGTTTCTATGGAAAGAGAAGGATTCACTACTCCCTGCAAGGTGGTTGCTGGTTCCTCCAGTTCCCATTTTGCAGCCCCTGCTCCATATGTTTTCCCTGTGGAGGGAAATGCTTTCAGGCTTCCACCTCACAGGGCTTCCCTGCTTTGCCCCACTCACTCCCCTGTCACACCAGAGGGGCAGCAGGAAGCAAGGAATAGCTAAAACTTGCCCTTTTTGATCCTTCCCAATGGCTAGCAAGTACATTCGGCTTTTTTTTTTCTTCCCCAGGTCAAGAGCAAGGAAAGGTCCTTATATCAGAGATACGGAGAGCACAGGCAAAACGGGACCAGGCTGCAGCCAGCTCACCCAGCTGAATGCCTCCCCTCAGCCCCAGGGAATGTGTTGCCCTCTCCCACCCATTTCTCACCCAGTACCAGAGACAAGAAGAGTATTTTAATTTAAGGCACTGCTCAAATGAGGGTCCAGATGCAAAGGCGTGGGTTGCCTCTTAAAGTTATAGAATCATAGAATGGTTTGGGTTGGAAGGGACCTTAAAGATCATCTAGTTCCAACCCCCTGCCAGGGGCGGGGACACCTCCCACTAGACCAAAGCCCCATCCAACCTGGCCTTGAACACTTCCAGGGAGGGGGTCTCCACAGCTTCCCAGGGCAACCTTTTCCAGTGCCTCACCACCTTCATGGTGAAAAATTTCTTCCTGAGATCTGATCTAAATCTCCCCTCTTCCAGTTTGAAGCCATCGCCCCTTGTCCTATCACTACATGCCCTTGTAAAAAGTCCCTCTCCAGATTTCTTGTAGGCCCGCTTCAGGTACTGGAAAGCTGCTATAACATCTCCCCAGAGTCTTCTCTTCTCCAGGCTGAACTCCCTCCATCTTACTCTTCTAGACCCTTGGGATATCCATGCAAAGACAAAACAAACCCATATGAGATAAAATCCACAGCTCATAGTTCCTTTTCCACCTTTAAAATTGGTGGAATCAATTGAATCAACAGCCAAGGTTCAGAGAAGAGGAATAGCCCATCCTACACGCCAGGCAGAGGATGCTGAGATGTGCTAGGTGGCACAAGGATATGGGATGTGCCAAACCCACCATGCATTGAGAGCTTTATGTTGGTGCAGACAAGGAGTTTCCTGCAGGATGAAGAAGATTGCGAGTAATTAATGGAAATCTCTTGGCGGGTAAACAAGTATGGAGGAGACTTACCTGCCCTGGAGGCAGCTGTAGATGCGGATTGAGATGTTGGCACAGCAAGGCATTGAGGCACAGCACCTACAGGGCACAGCCACTCTCTGCCTGTCCACAGCTCCCCCAGGGACCCCCTCCCAGGGCTGAGCCCTCCAGCCACAGCCACAAAAGCAGCACAGGGAGACAACTGGCGTTGCCTCAAGGACTACAACAGGGTGCTGGTGGAGCAAAGGGCAACAGCGAGGGGTGGCTGGAGGGGACATGGGTGCAGGGGAACTGGTGGGGCCAAGAGGCAGATGTTCAACCTCCAGTTATTGCCTCCTGAGCCCTTGTTCCTGCAGGCTGGCAGTGGGGCATCTGTCCCTCCACGGGCCTCCCTTCTCCAGAAGAAAGTATGACCACCACTCTCCCACATGGACAACACTAGAGGGTTTCAGCCTTGTGAGATCAGACCAGTGGTTTTCTGGTTGTTTTTTCCCAGACTACTTAGAAGCTCTTCCCAGATTTCCATGGGATCTCAAGCCCTGGGGTGGAGATGGCTGCGCTGCTCATTGCATTCAGGCCAAGCAGTGAGGCTTCTCCAGACTTGTTCAGCTTTCTGGGAAATTTGCATTAATTTCCCTCCTGGTGACTCAGGCTCCTGCAGGAAAGTTCAGCCTCCTCCTTGCCATGCTTGGGCTCACAGAGGATTTTGCAGGGCTGGTGCAATGGTATTCTCCTCTATCCAGCCCAATGCTGCCAAGCAGGGCTTCGCACCCACCCCAGTGTGGATTCCAGAGCTCATAGCCTACCTGTGCATGCAGATAAGTGAGACATTGTGTCTACCGCACGAACCCTGCAAGCACTTGTTCGGAAGAACATATCATTGACAGGGACGTTTAGATTGGATATTGGGAAAAATTTCTTCACTGAAAGGGTTGTCAAGCATTGGAACAGGCTGCCCAGGGAAGTGGTTGTGCCGCCATCCCTGGAGATACTTAAAAGATGGGTAGACATGGCACTTAGGGTCATGGTTTAGTAGGACTTGGCAGTGTTAGGTTAACTATGGGACTTGATGATCTTAAAGGTCTTTTCCAACTTAAACGATTCTGTGATTCTATGATTTTTATAGGAAGCTGGAGGTGGAGGCATTAAGGGAACATCTCCTCCCCCATCCCCTCTCCGGACCCAGGGAAGTCTCTCTGCTGTCCAGCCACACAAGCCTGTTGCCTGTGCCTGAGGCTTGGTGCTTACACTGCAGTTTGGCTCCCTTCCTCTGAATCTGCTCATATTTGTTGTGGGAAGGGTCATGAAAAGGCCAAATTCAGCCTTGACAAAACAAGACCCAGCTCAACTCACTTGGCCCACCCTTTGTTTCCTAATGGAAAGTCTTCTTTGTGGTCAGTTTTCAAGGCCCTGGTCAGGACCTGCGCTGTGCCTCTTCAGCTAAGCCTAGCTGGACATGCATTTTAATGGAGCTACTGGCAGAAGATGACTGCGTTGCTGCTGGAGACCAGCCCATGGAGACCACCAGAGGTCCAGCAGCAAGTGAGAGCGTTCATCAGCTGATAGCAGCTGATAATGCGCTGGAAGTGAACGGGCTCAGCCCAGCATGGATCACGGTGTTGATTTGCACCAAGTCCCAGAACCAGGAATGATGAGAGACCCAGAAAAGCTTCCTCCTCCCCCTTGCTCTCCCTCTGCAAAATGCTGTCTCTACTCACCATGGCTTCTGCTGAAATACAAGGAGCTGGCTGTGCTTAAGCTAAAACCAGGGTCTGATGGACCCACTCAGGAGTCCACCAGCCTGCTGCTCTGTGGTCTCCAGGCTGCCAGTGCCCACCTAACCCTGATGGCTCATCCCCAGGAATGGGGATAGCCAGCAGTCCCTGCTCAATGGTCTCCCACTCTCAAGGGAAGGACCGTCCTGCAGAGCTGACGCTGCAGCAGACGTGAAGGTGAAGCACCGGGGACATCAGCTTAGGCTGATGCCTCTCCCAGAGCGCACCCACGGTCCAACTCCAACTTGTGCCAGTGATGCTGATGGCCATGCCGTCTCAGCCACGCTGTAATATTTGAGACAGGGATGTCTTTTGCAGCAAGAATAACCTAAAATGCCAGTCCCTGACACAGAAACTGGGAGCGAACGATATGGGTATCTCAGTTGCACCCCCATCAATAAAACAATATGTCCCCCAGATTGCTGCTTTGGAGGGTGACAGCTGACTGAGCTTCAGCAGAGGTCAGACCAAGAGCCTCTGAGGACCACAGCACATACCACCACTGCTGTGTGCACCTGGAGGACTGTCCCTGTAGCTGCCAGGTTGAACAGGCTCAGATATTTCTGCACACTGAGCCCAGAACTGGAGGTGTAAGATGACCTGAACAGTTGGTTACACAGACTCTTTGGAAATGCAAACCACTGTCTGACAGGCATAAGGTCACAGCCCGTCACCCTCCCCAAGCCCTGGAATCACAGCTGAAATGGCACTGTAATGAGCTTATAATTTATTCATCAGCTGAATGACAGCAGCAGCAGGCATTTTGATGGCACTCTTTTATCAAACCCCTGTGATGGACTTCATCCATTTTAAAAGAGCAAACTACGGGGGGGGGAGAGAGAAGAAAAAAAAATACTTTATTCCATTCAAATTTAAACAAGCAGGAAAAAGGGCAAATAAAAATACTGTTAAAAAAACCACCACTAAAGATCTTTTTCTTCCTCTTCATTTTTCTTCTGCTTTGTTCTGAATCTTCCAAACTTCGCATTTCTCTGCTGGTGGCTACTTCGATGCAGGAGGCTCCCGTTAACCCAGATGCTGCCGACTGATGGACAAAAGCATCACACCCTGTGATGAGTTCTGACTGAGGACCAGCTTGCCCCATTTTTAGGCGAAACAGGGCCAAAAGGTGAATTGCGGAAAAACTTTTATTTTCAAAGATTCACAGTTGCTTCCCTTGAGTACTCGGATGCTCTGCTCCCCAAATATAGGAACTAATATAGGTGCCACAGTGAAGGCCAGGACTCTTGTACCCCCATTCCCTTTTTCAGGAGGTGAGGATCAGCTTGTGCAGTAATGCTGCACTGCTCACTTGGGCAGCAGAACAGATAACTGCACTTTGATTTCCCTTGTTAAATGCTCCAGGAGTTTTTTGGGGAAATCTTTCTTTGGCAACAGAGCATTAGCGGCTGTTGGTCTGGGACTAAGGTGTCTGGTGTAAATAAAAGAAGTAACCCCCGAGTCCTCCAGGGCTGAGAAACCAGCCTGCAAAGCCCCAGGTGGGTTTCCCCTCAGCCCTCAGGCAGCATGTGCAGCTGCAGTGGTCATGATGAGCTGCCAACACCAGTATGGCCTTGGCTGGAGATTTGCAGCCAGCATGGGCAACAGAGATGGAGCAAATAATCCTGGCCCCTCTGTATCTTCTATATCTCCATAGTGATCTGGACAAGAAGAAATGAGGTGAAATTCGGGCGGGGGGTGGCATCCAACCGCTCTCTAACAGGGAGGTGAGCTGAACCCAGAGACATGTTGACCTAGGAGGAAGCGAATCTCCACTTTGCGTCATTTGAAGGACAAATATTAAAGAACTGGTTGAGGAAATATGTCTTAGGCTGCTTAGGACAAGCTGAAACTGCCTTGGGGCAGGATGGTGTTCAGGTGGCCCTCCAGATGTCCTGCTCTGCTTCTGTACCGCCCAAGGAATAGCTGTTGGTGGTTTGAGTTACAAGGGACTCCTGGGGGACTGTAAGCAGTTCACAGGGGAGACGAGCAGAGCTCCTACCACCTCCCTGAGCTTCTCCATCACAGGAGCATCCATCTGATGTGCTGGGGTAGAGATGGTGTTAAAGTCCAGCCCAGAGTCCCCAGGATCCCTGCTGATGCCTTGCTTGAGCAGAGGAGTAGGGAAGAGGCAGCAGGAGAGGAGACGGTGGTGTCTTTGAGCCCAGGTGAGTCCGGTTCCATAGGGGAAGGAGCAGATGTCTTATCCTTTGAACCATTCAAGAAAATGGATAAAGTGCTGAAGAATATCTCATGAGAGAATCTTGCCCCAAGAATGGAGTCCTGTAGGTGGGACCTGCCCCATCTTACCACCTCTCGTCCCCTCTCTCTGCCAGCTCATGGGGCAGTAAGAGTCTAATGTGACACCAAGGTGGCATTTGCATTTTCAAAGCTTCTGCTGTTGCTAAGCAGAGGAGTTACCTCTCAGTTTGTTATCCTTCACAAACGCGGCTCGCAGGAAGGAGGAAAGCGAAGAGGAAGAGAGATATTAAAAATAGATGATGAGAACAAAGCAGAAAGGACTTGAAGAGAAGTTCTTATCTCAGATTTACACAGGACACCAGTAGCATCTTTAGGTCCGGTTTACAGTGACAAGATCTGCTGCTGGGGGCTGGATTAATGGCATGTATAGCCTCCTCCTCTCCTGGTGAGACTTTTCCTTCCTGGAGCCACATGTTCCTACACCAGACCCTACTTCTTGTTATCTGAGCCCAAAGAACAAACTGATTCCTTCAGGTGAAACCAAAAATGGAGATGAAGAGGGAACAATATGGTTTGTGGCACAGCACACCCCATGGAAAGCCCTGCTTGCAGGCAGGCAGTGACCGTCCATGGGAGAGCAGCTAAAGGAGGAGGAGGAGGAGGAGAAAGCCTCAGCCTTTCATTTTGGTATATCAGAGCCAATTAGGAGAGAGAAACGCCCTGTGTTAAATCAAAAAGTTACGTCCGCCTCAGGGCAGCCTGGGCCAGGGGAAGGGGACACCAGGCAGAGCAGCTGAGCCTCCCTGAAAGCACGGGCAGAAACACAGGCAGGAGCCTTGGAAGGGGCTGCCCAGGCTTCAAAGTGCTCTGTTGCTTCAGCGGTTTTCAATTTCTGTGAGAAGTGGATGTTTTTGTAGGAGAGGGGGGAAAAAAAGCTGGGGGGAAAAAGACCAATATTCTCTTTAAAAGCAGCCTTGATGGAAAAATTTCAGCCTGCCCTATTGAATACTCCAGGGCTTTCTTTACTTTCTGCCTTGAAAAATTACCTCTTTCGTTAACATTCAAGACAGGCAGCAGGCGGAGATATGTCCTGAATAGCTTCAAACTTTGCTTCTCCCATCTCTCCCAGTGTCAGGCTGGTTCAGACAAAGCCTGTGCTGGAGGCTGGCTGCAAGGAAAGGTGTTTTCATTACTGTAGAAACAGGGGCAGCTCATTCCCAAAAGGCCTTGGCTCCCGCCCGTTGAATCAACCCAGCATTTCTCTCCCAGCCTGAGCGGAGCTGTGCGTCACCGGTGAGCTGGGGTGCCACATTAACAGAGCAGAGCAGGCAGGTCCTTACTGGCTGGCATTGATGAGGAAGGTCACAGCATGGGTCTCCAGGTCAGATGCATCATTAGACTCGTTAGCAATGAAAAAGGGGCACGTGGAGGGGCAGCCAGAAGCGGGCGCTGGGGCCCGCTTTGGGAATGATGGTGGCCATGACATTAAACGTGGGTGTTTGGAAGGTGGGGATGGAGGTGTGAATGGGGCTGATAGGGCTGGTGGAGCAGTAATGAAGCATGAGCAGGTGGGACTGGGCTCCTGGGGCTGGGAAGGACTGGGATGAAGCTACAGACTCATTGCTGACCCCTGTGGTGGGGTTGGGTGGAACATGGTGCGCAGAGGCTCTCCCTCCTGGAGGAAGCATTGCTGAGCCCGTTGTGTCTGGAATCCTGCCAAATGTGGCCCAGATGTCGAGGTGCTGCGAAGAGTGGCCAAACCCAACAGTGATGGAAGTGCCTGCCACCCAGGAAGCCTGGCACCAAAGTCAGAGCTTGGGTCCCGCCCACAGTCCCGCCAGTTGGGCTTGATCCCATATTGATGAAACATTATGTCCATCAGCACAAGACATAAGTCAGAAGAACATGAGCCTGAGCTCCCACCAGAAAACACCTCCAGCATGGCACAGCCTGGCCGCCAGGGAGCTCCTCCAACAAACAGCATTTTGGCCATGCAAGCGTTTGTGATCCAGCCCTCTAGCCCCCCAGGCTGAGGATGTGACAGCAGAATTAAGCAGCTTTCTGTAAATCTGAGTCACTCCAGGGTGTAAGGCATGAACGGTGGTGGCTGACCTGTGTCTGTGTTCACAGGAACACGCACTTTTTCGCAGTGTAGCTGGGCAAGCCGGGGATAGACAAGGGATGTTTCTCCAGATTACCTCCATGGCAGTGAATGAGGGCTCATCCCAGCTCACAAGAAAACCCGTGCCAGTCTCCACAGGGCCAGTTTCTGGGGGTGAGGTGGGATTTTGCAGAGGCCTGTGCCCCCGACATGTCAAGCTGGAGTATTTAGAATCACAGAATCATTTAGGTTGGAAAAGACCTTTAAGATCACTGAGTCCAACCGAGCACAGCCTGGAGGCAGTTGCAAGCCCTCAACCGGGTCCAGTGCTGGTTCTGGAGCATCTGTGGAGGGGGTGATGGGGGTCTCCCTGGGGAGAACTCAAAAGGCAGGAGTAGGGCAAATGGAGCAGTTGCAGGGATGAATAGGAGGATGCCATGCTCGACACTGGGCCGACAGCAAATTTGTCCTGGTAACAGCTGGTGCATGGGGAAAACCATCTGCGTCCTGCTCTCCTCCCTGGGCGAGGGTCAGGGGAAGGAGCTGTGGCTGCCAAGTGCCAGGTAGAAACTTCAAGGTCCATCTGTAGATGCAGGCTGCCCCAGCCCCGTGATCAGGGGAGCAGGGAGCTCCTGCTGTCAGTCTCGTGCCTTCGAGAAAGTCCATGGCTCTGGAAAAGGCAGGACATTGGTCTAATGGTCACCCATGGCCACAGGGCTGCCATGGGATGGGAAAGCAGTGAGAGGTGATGGAGGCAAGAGAGAGGGTCAAAGCTACATAAGGAAATGCTACGTAAGGATGATGCGACACATCATCCAACCTGTTTGTCCAAGGAGCAGGAGCCTCTGCGAGGTGGACTGAGCCCTGCCACATGCAGAAGGATGAAGGAAATGCCAAGCAGAAATGGGTTAAGATATCTCGAACATGAGGTGTCCAAGGAATCCCATTCCTTTCTACGTGGTAACTGTGGCACTCTTGTTATTGTCTAAATAATTGTCCTGCCCCTCTGAATGTCCCCGAGCTGTTGGATGGAGTAACATCCCGCAGCATTGAGTCCCACAGCCCAATGAAATAAGTATTCCCTGTTATCGATCCCTACCTTCTGGACAGTCCCTGTTGACTCTCCCCTTGTTCTTGGTGTCTTTGCTCACTTTGTCCATTTAATTAATCTCTGAAGTAAACACTCCCCAATCCCTCCCTATACAGCAGCATCTCAGGGGCTTTTACCTTTTCATCTCTGGACTCCATGTATTCCAACGCCATAGATTTATGTTAAGGCATTACGCAATTTTCACTTTTATTCATCCCCAGTTTTCGTTTGGATGCAAGTCCACAGACAGCAGTGATTTCCTTCAAATAACTCTTGACATTTTGGGGGGGACACGACATTACAAATAATTTAAAAACTCATGACAGCCTATCGGTTGTGTAAATTATTCCTGTTAGAACCACATTAACTCTTTAATTCAAGGAATATACACCAGCTTTTCTCTGTCAGGGATGTTATATCCTTGTAGCTTCTCCTCTCCTGGCTGAGATGTCCAGCTTGCAAGCATACCCATGTACTCGGGTATTTCTCAAGCGTCGGGGCGGTCCTGTGTGCTGCCGGGCCGGGCAGGGGCGTGCATCAACATCTCCAGAAGCGACACCCAGATTGCACCATCTGGGGTTACGCCACGTGGTTTGTCGTCCTCCTCCCGGATGGTTGTGTTGTTATTCGTCTTTATTCATTTTTGCAAAGAGTGATATTTGTGTTATTTGTTGAAGAGCTGCCCGGGAATGGGCGCTGGCTTGCTGGCGTCCACAGGGCGACGCACCCTGCCACCTCTGCAAGCGCTTTTTTGCCCGTAACTGTGCCGGAGAATGGGAGGAAGGGTCAAAATTGCTTTTTCTGCCTGTAGCCCCTCGCACACCCGTGGGGACACATGAAGATAGCCCCCGTTGGGAAGGTGTGTGAGTGTGTTGGGGGGTGTGTGTGGGGGTGTGTGTGTGGGGGGTGTGTGTGTGTGTGTATGTGTGTGTTGGTCACCGCCTGTCCCTCCCCTACTGCTGCTTGGGGGTTGCTGCAGGATTTTGGGGGGATGCCGCCGGGTCACGCGAGGTCGCTCCTCAAAACCCACCCTTTGTACCAAACCGGCTCTTTTGTGCCCGCGGGCGTCTGCCAGCGCAGCGGCGTGGGCCGGCCG
>VZSF01009343.1:8593-30747 GCA_013398295.1 Chionis minor
CACCCCCCCAGCCTCGCATCCCCCTTCCCACCACGCTCCCTGCTTTGAAGGAGCTTCTCGCGCTCACCCCGGCCTTGAGCGGAGGCTCCCGCACACCCGGCACTTTTCCCAGCCGGCTGAAGGCATCTCCCCCCTCCCAGCCATACCAACCTCCCCGTTTCACAGAGACACCCCATTTATCATCCTTCCCCCGCTAAGACGGTCAGAGGAGGCAGGTCAGTCCCCGGACGGGTGCGACAGCGAGGACTGTCAAACGACGGCACGCGCAGGTTATCCCCCTTCCCGGGATAACGCCAAGAGCTGCTTGCTCGGAAACACGGGAAAACACTTGCATAACCGAGCGACGGGGACGCACAGGAGGAGAAACATCGGGCAAAGCTGGTGTTACCCAAAGGTGCTCAGGGGGCTGCAGAGCGGCGCGAGGGGACGAGGCTGGGGGAGGTTTTGAGCTGCCCGCCAAAACCCGCAGCTGCGACCCCGGACCAGCAGCCTGGGGAACCCCCCCGACAGCAAAACCAGCAGCAAAACCATCACCAAAACGAACAGGTTGCCCAGAGAAGCTGTGGCTGCCCCATCCCTGGAGATTCAAGGCCAGGTTGGACGGGGCTTTGAGCAACCTGGTCTAGCGGGAGGTGTCCCTGCCCAGGGCAGGGGGTGGAACTGGGTGGGCATTAAGGTCCCTTCCAATCCAAACCAGTCTATGATGAGTCTATGATCATCCTGGACTGCATCAGCTGTGGAACTTCCCCTGTTAGGTGACCCCGCGAGGGCAAGAGGAGGGAGAACTGGCTAAATCCCTCTTATAACGGAGGATTTTGCCAACAAGATGTCTCCCTGCTTTCCAAGCAAGTGCATTTGGGAGGGATGGGGACAAACCTACGCTTTGCTCCCCAGGGGTTTCTCTTGCCTCCTTCGCGGGCTTCTGCCCGGCCCCAATTCGGACACTGCCTTGACGAGCTGCTCCAAAGCAGCCAGCCTCTGCTGGGAGTCAGCCCTCGGCCACTTTGGGGTTGGGAGGCGGGTTTTTCCCAGCACCCGGGTCAAACCCAAAGCTGTTCCCACGACCATCCCTCTCTAAGGCACCAGCGTGGCTTGGCAGAAGAGCCAGGAAAAAAAAAATAATTCCCTGGAGTACAGTCCCATGGCTCTCAGGCTGCTCCCAAACACCCCCAAAGCCCCGAATCTTTTGGAGGCTTTCTATGACTTTTTTTGCCCCTGTAGAAATAATACTTAAATATATATATATTTATCACCCATGAGAAAACAAAAAGCACGATTTAAATATGCTTTGAGCTCATTCTTCAGGACTTAGTGATGGAGAGGACGTCACTGGGTAGGAGTAAAATGAGATCGGGCTTCACCTGGCCACGTAATGAAATAATAGCATCTTGCACAAGGAAGTTTTTAACCTATTATTACTTCTTACTCTGGATGCAAATTCCAATCTGCTTTCCAGGCGTGATACCTGGCCCCGTACGAACACCTGGTTGCTGCAGCCCCAAGCCCACTTGTTCCTTTAGCAATTTGCCCCCTTCCCCAGCTGAGATGTTTTTAAGTACCTGCCAGAAGCAGCTTTTGGCTTTAAAGGCTTTGGGCACTTCTGCAAGGAGCCTCCGGGGACAAAAAGCTGCTTTTTTGGGGTCTCAGAGCCTGGCGCTGTGGGCTATTTTGAGCCACCACAGCGTAGACCATGCTTTGAGTGCTCCTGGCTGCGCTCCCCCATATGTGAGCTGAAAGACAGCAGGGAGATGGGTAGTTAATTAACCCCTCTCCCAGCCCAAATGAGCAAACAGCAGCTTTGGCCTCTAATATCAGAGGATGCTCAAAAATTCCGCCACCGCCCCTGATAGCATCCCCTCCCGGGGAAGGCTGGGATGGGGCTGACGCGCCTTGAAAGCTGCACCCAGAAGCAGTAATTAGCAGCCAGCCAGGAAAACGATGTAGCTGGTGTGGTGTCACTTGGGCAGAGCTGCTCTTTGCAACACACCTGGCTGGCTCCAGAGCCACATCCAAGATTCCCACCTGGGAAAACGTATCTTGAGGGGGCCCCGGGCCTGCAAGTCCATCTGCCAACCTCCCAGCCCAACAAGCTGACGAACAGTTTCTCTTCCCATGGTGTAACATCCCCAGGAAACAAGCACAACGTAACATAAATTTGCATGTTTCGAAAACACAGCATGCACTATCTGAAGAGGTGGGGGTTTTTTTATTTAAATCAAGCAAAAAAAATCTGTTTAGAAAGAGCCAGCACTGTAAAGTACTGCTTTTAATGAGGGCAAAGCTCACACCAAGAGGAAGAGTTCCCACGCTGCTCAGCAGCCTCATTACGCCCAGCAATCAGCTAAAGCCACCGTGCGAGGTGACAACCTGCCAACACACCCCAAGGGGGACACGGGGCTCTGCCAGCCAGGGGTTCTCCAGGAACGCAGAGGCTTTCCAGCCCAGGTCCTCAATTAGGCACCTCTGGTTGCATGGGTTGACCAGTAGCCACAGGTTGCTTTGTCACTCTCAGAAGGAAAAAAAAACCCACTCTAAACACTCCTCTTCATCTTTTCTGCTGCAATTTCACTGCAACCTCAGGATAAAGTGCTTAATGAGTTGAATAATTAAGTAAGACTTAGTCATGGGAGGGGGGAAAACATTTTCTCCCTTGCATGGAGGGTGGTGTGGCCATCCAGCTTCGTGAAGGGTGGGTTTGTTGTGCAACCAACAGCCCGCACTGCTGTATTTGGGCATTGGGGCAGATGGTTGCTTGAGGAGGACTTGGACACCCCCCAAGGGAAGGAAGGAGCTGGTCATAGGGGACCAGCAGGCAACCACCTTTATTTTAAAAGGTGGCATTATGTTTCAGCTGGGAAGAGCAGAGGCTTCAGGATGGTGAAGCCGTCTGCATGGTTCCTCAAGAGCAATACACTCCCAACAGCTTTCTTCAGGGTCTGGAAAGCAGGCAAGAGCCAGCCAGGACCCTGCGTTAGCTCCTTCCTCCCATGCCTGGAGAACAGCAGTGCTGCTCCCAAGCCAGGCTCTAACCCACCAGCCAGTGAAGACCTCGCTTGGAGCCTCTCCTTGCCAGCTGTCCCAAAGCCCCCAGCTTCACATGTTTGGCCACATGGACTTGACTCTTGCCTTGTGCAAAAGGCAGGCCATGCATCTCCAAGAGATGCTGGTACAACCCCTGCATCCCTGGAGGCGGATACTCATGGGTTCGCTCAGCAGCCACCCCCTGGGGGGCCATATCCTCATGGTGGGCTGCCAAGGGACATCCCCAGGGTGTCCTGGCTTGGCTGTACAGTTGGGACAGCCTCTGACCCAGGAACGGGGCCTCCAGATGGTGAGGGACCTACGGAGACAACACATTGATTTCCATTGCGTAGCTGTTTCTCTTAGCTACAGAAAGCTTCAGGCTTCAGAGCAATTAGACCTAAACCACTTAACGACCATGCAGCAGAAGAAAACTAATCACACAGGAAGCCAGCTCGGCTGGCCAGTAAATCAGAGCAACTGCAGGTTTATTTGATCTGACAGCCTTGACATCTTTACGCAATGGTCAGGTACCTTTGCCTTTTTGCTGCTGCTGCTGTTGCTCCTGGCCCCTGATTTTCTCCCTCGGTTTCTTCCTCCTTTCACAACCGGTTTTACACCATCGCCAACACAACCTGACATTGAGAAGAAAGGTGATGCAGCGGGAGCCGAGCAGGCAGCACGTCACCTGGGGGTGTATTGTAAGTCACCTGCAAGCACATGCCGTGCTGGAGGTTGGCTACAGACCTGGAGGACCACTGGGTTGATCCTAGTTTATTCCAAGCTCAGCAGCAGCCATAGGTGTCCCCAGGAGGTGCCATTTCCCCCTACCAGCCTGGCTGGGTGCTCCCTCTGAGACGGTGCGGGGAGATTGTCGGGTCAGAGCTCAGACTCCAAGGAGCTGCTCCCACATCACCCCATCCTCCTCATTCCTCAGGGATAACGAGGCAGGGCCCTGCAGCAGTGCCCTAGGGGAGCAGAGACACAAGCTCAATACGGAAGACAACCACCACCTCATCCTGCTTCCCACATCGGCACAGAGTTTAGTCCAGCCCTTATCCCACATCGGCACAGAGTTTAGTCCAGCCCTTATTTACTGCAGATAGGGCCCTCCAACCACCGCAGAGAGAGATGAGCAACACCAAAGCCCAAATTATATGGTGACAGAGAAGGTGAGGCAGCCCCGTGCCAAACAGCCTGAAAAACAAGTCAAACCCAAAGCAAGAAGCAGCTTTTTTTAGCTTTCAGCCATCACAAGGAGACCTTTAGCCATCCCCAGCTGGATGCTACCAGTTTTATGGCCAAGCAGCAATGGCACAATAAAAGCTACACCTGAACATGAGCTGGGGGGAGGAAGGAAAGTGTAAAAAACAGCATGAGATACAGGAATCCCCAGCCACAGAAACCAAAGCCAACCCAACAAGGTCATGAACACGAAGTCCTTACCCTATATTTAAATATAAATTGTTTTACTGCCCTGCATGACTTAAGCTGGTAATCAACCAACGCGTACTGAGGGATCAGAGAAGGCAGGACTGCTCTGCCATCATCATCCCGTGACAACCAGCAGAACATAGGACCTGTAGAAGGCCAAAGAAGATTCATCATCATACAAGGCATCCCCCAGAGCATGCCACACCAACTCACCTTGCTTTTTAGGGTGCAGAAGTTCCTCAGAAGAAGTTGAAACATGAGCTCACCCCTGGGCACGAGCTTTCCCACACTAGCACTACCACTTAAATTAATTATCTATAATGTTTTTCCCATGCTCCCATCAATCCTGTGAAAAAAAGACACAGCTCCAGCCACCACCTTTTATAGCAGAACCCCAAGTGTGCTAACAAGCCCCTAATCACCCTGACGAGCTTCAGTTGGGACCCCCCCATCCCGCCCACACACCCCCAGCCCATTGGTCCAGGACCTCCATTTAAGCTCGGGCTCAGCTCATCTCTTCTCATCTCAGCTGTGTGGTAGATGCAGATGTCTGCAGTGTGGGCTGGGGTTTTGGAGCTGTGTTGTTAGTAGGCTGTTTCTAGTGTTTGTTTTTTTTTTTTTTCTTTCTTGTTGTTTATCTGCATTTATCTTCAGACTTTGTTTTTCCTTTTGGTTCCTCTGTTGAACCCAAATGTGCTCCCTTGTCTTGAGCAGAGGCTGGGGCTGTATCAGCATCCTTTTCTATCTAGCCTGGATGCATCCTGTAGGTACGCTGAGACTATTGCTGATTTCTGTTTTCAAAAGCAGAGCCTGTAAGCTGAATATCTCATTTTAGTATGGTTTTTTTCAGGTGCTTTTGTTAGTACCTGTCCTAGAAGCAGTTGTTGAGCTGGTATGGGGAGCGGTGCCCAGCCTTGCTGCATGAGCCAACTAGACCTTGTGCAGTGGCTTATTCTCTATCTGCTGTTGTATTCTTTGTTTGGAAAGGGTGGTTGGATTCTGTGTGTCAGTACAGCCAGGATAAGCTGCTGAGATGGACAAGAAAACAATATTAATGTCACAGAAGCTGATGTTTTCCCTGGGGGTTTGGCTGCTAGAGGGACATCATCTCCTGCAGCTGGGGTGTGGGAGCTGTAGTTGATTGAGGCTGAGAGCACTCTTGTATGTGGTGAGTGGGTTAGGTCATGGGGACCTTCTGGTAGTTCCACCAGATGCTGTGAGTCATGGAGTGAAGCTCGTTGACAGCTCCCTCTCTGTCTTATCAGTGGATGTTTGTTTACTGTGGCCTGGCTGCTCCATCTGATGTCACTCACTTGGGCTAGAAATGTTCTCTTGGCTTTCTTCCTATGCTGCCTTTCAGCTGGTGGAACAACTTAAAAGCTTGCTGGGATAGCTTCTGGAGTGCCTGAGAAATGCCCTGGGGGAGAGGCTGCCAGGCAGCTGCTTCCCAAGCAGAGCATGGGAAGGGCTCATCTTCCACAGGGATGAGACCTCCTCCACCTTTACATGGCTTGCGGAAGCCAGGAGAACAGCAGGAGAATCGGAGAGGGAAATAATCCATCAGGTGGATGCCTCATCCCTCGGGTTGGCAGCTGGTTAGAACTAGTATTCCTAGAGAGCAAGATATTTGAATTATAGGGATTTGAGGTTATTCTTCTCTTGGCTGTTTCCTTAGGGAACGCCAAGTAGAAAGTGGACCTTTCCAGAGCTCACGTGGGGCTGTGAAGCATGACACTGTGGTTTTCCTAGGTGGACACTGCGGTTTTCCTCGGCTCTTACCTTGTCCTGGTTGTCCCCTGCCTGCCCCCGCTCAGAGCTGTATTCCAGCGGGGTGGTCAACTGCCTGAAGTGAATTAGATGGGCACATTCCTCAGGGCTGAACTGTGGTCAGCATCCTTTGAGAGCTGACATCCTTCAGCCCCTCCGACAACCCCTGTTTGAGGCTTTTTTTTTAAAGCTTTTGAAGTCATGTGGTCCTAAAAGAAGTTTTCTAGTGGGTTTTTGTCTGTTATTCCAGTGCTCTGCTCTGGTTCCTGCCCACAGCTGCAGCTCCTACAGATGAGGTGCTGGAGGAACAAGGAAACCCCCACCCTGGCTTTATTTTTTTTTTTGGACTTCTCAGATGTGTTGGGAGAAGACTGGGCTGGCGGACAACCTGAGTGATCTTCTGGTCACCCAGCTCCCTGGGGACAGGCAGCAGCCACTTGTGGGGCAGGCTGTCCACGAGCCGGGTGCGGTGGCATGAGGACATATGGAGCTACCAGCCAAGGAGGTCATCAGCAAGGTCTTTTTTGTCCCCTCCATCCTAACCCGCCTCAGAAGTGTCCTGCGCTGCCTCTGGGATCCTGGATAGGGTTTTCTTGGGATGCAAAAGGGCACAGCCTGTGGGTGAGGAGATGATGTGCTGTGGGCGAAGGCTGAACCTCAGGGAAGTTGGTGGGTCCCAGATGACCAGACGGAGGTGATGGCTTGGGGGGGTGGGGAAGAGGCTAGTGGGGGGCTGGCACAGGCAGGGTTTTATTAGCCAAGATTTATGCAGCCCTATTGATCTGGAAGCCAAAGCTCAGCTGGCAGAGACCATGCAGGAACAAGGGGAGATGGGGAAAACCAAGGCTGCCTTCGGCTGTGCTCGCTCTCCTGGGAAATGTCCCTGTGACTTGTGACCCGCTTGGCTGGGAGCGTTCAGCCAGCAGCCAAGGATTGTTCCTGCATCCAGTTTTGGCTCAGCCTCTGAATTTATACCCCTCAGATATTATCGGAAACTTCCTGACTCATCCTGGCTAGCAGTGGTGCCAGCTTTTTGAGGTCCCTATCGGTTGGCCTCCGAAGCTCAAGCGGCTCATGGGAGGTCTGCGGACCCAAAGCACAAGCGAGCAACGTGGGATGGCTTTGCAGGGAGGTAGGAAGCTACCTGTGTCCAAGAGATGCTGGAAGCATGTAGGTTTACAGAGAGGTAGATCTTCTGGGTGCTCAGCAGTGAGGGGCTCTGCTGGAGGAACCCCGTGTTGCACAGCCCCTGCTCCCAGATTTGGGTTTTTTCCAAGCCACTGTTTCTTGGTGCGGTTTAACACGCAATGTGAGTTGCGTGGTGGGGCCAGCGACTGCTCTGGTCTACCTAAACCACATCTCTGGGGCAGGATGGGCCCTCTTGCTACCTTGGGTGTCACCTGCACGGGTGGCATTTCACTTGGACTTCAAGGGAGGGTGGGGGACAGCAGATTTGGCTGTGGTGGCTGAAAATATCTCCTTGGGGGGAGGCTTGGTGGCGGGGAGGAGAGCCTCATGAGCCCACCAGCGATGCCCAGCCATGTATGATCTGCAAGCTCCTACTCAAAACATCTACCATGATAGTCATCTCTGCTCTCAAGGCTGTTGTTTTCCACTTAGATAAGCACCAAACTCCCATCTGTGGGGCTGAGGTGGGAGTTTGGCTTCAGCGTTCCCACAAAATCACCATTTTGCTGAGGGTGGGGATTTTTTTCTTTTTGTCCCACCACACTTAGGTAATTAGTCCATTGCGGCTTGTTTGCGGCGGAGCAAGTTCTTGCTCTTCGCAGTGCTGGGCTTGGGATGCTCTGGGGGTGTAAATAAATGAATTCAGGGGAATTAATATCCCTCCTGATGTCACTTAGCGTTGGCACACTCGTCCCTCGGCCCAACCATGCCAAGGCAGCTAGCTGGGAGTGCTGGCCTGGGGCTGAGTTTAGCACTGGAGAGCAGAGAGAGAAGGGGGGGGGGAGAAAAAAAGCCCCATCGGTCTGCTGGTGAGGACAGAGGAAAAAATGACTCATCTTCCTGCGAAGAAATGGAGACAAATGAATGAATGCAGAAGGAAATGGGGGGAGAGGAGAAAGAGGAGTCTTGTGTTATCATTCCCAGCTGCGCGGTGGTTGCTGCTGAGGAGGAGCTCGCTCCCCTGCTGCTCTGCCGGCTGCTGGGAGGAGATGCTGGGAAGATGGAGATGCTGGGAAGATGGAGGGGGTGTTTGGGGATGGGGGGGGGATCCCAGCCTTGAGGGAAAACAGTGCTGACCCACACTGGGGCAAATGGTCTGGTTTAAAACTTGCCTCTTTCCCATATCTTTATTTTTTTGATGGCGCTCAGCATTTTGACAACTAACTTATTTCTAGCTTCATTCCCAAACCCCATGTTGCCCCAAGGATTTCCTCGTAATTAATACTTCTTTGTCTCACTCCTAGGACTGGGCAGTAACTTCACAGCATCATCCCTTGCCCGCACCAGCCCTCCCTTTCCTTCTGAGAGGATCCCAGAGGGGCCAGGCTCCAGGGATGGAGTTGTCCCCACACCAGCTCCTGGCCAGCCCTCGCTGCCTGTGTCCACGGGATCTGCTCGAGACGGGGTGTCCTCTGGGCTGGCAGAGGGAGAGGGCCCCGATGCCACCCCCACGGCAGCACTGTCCCCCGTTCCTGCCTCTGTCAACGTGAGCTCTGTCACTGAGGCCACCATCACCACAGCAGGCAGCCCATCCATAGCCTCCAACCCCAGCTCAGTGACACCAACTTTGGAGACAGCCACAGGTCTTCGGACAGCAAATACTGCCAGCTTGGCAAGAGGCACCACGGATTTGGGGGCAGCTTCCAGCCCCACGGGTATACCTGCATCATCACCATCATCATCCTCCTCCTCCCTCCCCACCAGTGACCTGTACTCATCCACTGGGACGGTCTTGTCCCCAACGCCTGTCCTCACAAGCCCCAGCACCACCCAGCCACTGGCGCTGACCAAGGAATTCCCTTCCCTGGGTACGTTGGCCATGGCATCAAGCCTGGCTGTGGAGTCCACATCCCCACCAGTGACTGTGACGAACCCCACCGCAGCCGAGGCCGTGGCCACCGGCAAAACCACCCTCTCCACCGGAGTCACCATGGAAGAGGTCCCGCGTGCCTTGAGCGCAGGTGAGCACCACCTTTCTCCATGTGCGTATATAGATATAGTGTCAACCTCAAGGTGCTCAGGTAAGAGGAGCAGACCCCCCCGAATTAGAAGGGAAGAGGTGGTCAACTTCCTGAGAGCACCATTCAGCAAAAGCTGGGCTTTCCTGGAGGAGCCTGTGACATCTGCTCCACCGGTGGAGGCGAGGAGCTGTAGATGACAAACCTCAGTGGCCTGGAGATGCAAATAGAATCCGTAGTTGCAAATTTGACTTAACACTTAAGGATTAGAGGAAACAAGTGCCTGGATGGTGGGTGCAGCCTGAGTTAGGAACATGTAGGTTTTTCTTCTCCGTTCTGGAGACATCACTAAACTGATGTTAGCTTCCACCTGCCCTCTTCTGCAAGCTCAGATAGCTTAAAAGCGCTTCATAAGGCCAGAAAAGGGAAGAATCTGGAGCGTTTTCCAGCTTTGGCTCAGCGCTAAATACTGCCCGGTGCTGGGAGGAGCATCAAGGAGCAAGTTCATACTCCTCAAGCAGAGCCCAGCTGTGTTTTACCCCTGACTTCATGAGGAGGAGGTCATTGCAAAAAAAATATAGGGGTGCTCCGCATCCTCCACAGGAGCTTTGGGAAGCAGTGAGGGAATGTTCTTCCCTCACTGGAGGCGGCTGGCCTGAGTGTACTGGGAGCAGCCTAGGTGTGGGGTGGGTGCTATGGGGCTGGACAGGGGTGCTGGGTGCTGCCCTTAATGATGGATCCTCTGCAGGGAGCATCGTGGCCATAACCGTGACGGTCATCGTGGTGGTGGTGCTGGTTTTCGGGGCAGCGGCGTACCTCAAGATCAGGTAAGGCTGTTTTGGGGGCTCCTGCCTGGTCGGATGCTCAAGCTGCGGTGTGTCCGTCCCCCTCCCGAGGCTGCAGCCCCTCTCACCATGACAAGGGGACAAAGCCCTGGGGCGATGCTGTCCCCCAGCCCGGCAGGTTGATGTGCAGCCTCCTGTGCCAGCGTGGCTGTGTTTTCTACTGCGTCGCTGTTGAAAAGCAGAGGGGTTTTTTTCCTTCCTGATTTTACAACAGCCTGACTCAAATGCCGGAGACGCTGTTTGGCATAGTCATAACCGGTAATTATCCCTAGGGCAAGCTGCTGCCACGGGTCTTGCCGTGACTTAGACAATAAACAGCAGCACAGCCCAGCGCTGAGCATCTGTAATGAGGCTTTGCTGACAACCCAGACGAGCAAAAGTCTTGTTTTAATTCCCTAGCGTGTCCCAGTCTGGCTCAACAGGGACAAAATCCTGCTTGGGCTTATTTTTGGTCCTGGTGCACCCCGATAAAATATCCCAAAGCTCAACCTAGTGAGGATTTGTATGCTGCTGGGTGTGTGTGGTTGTGGGTTTTTTTTTTTACCCCCCAGTAAATTAACTAATGAACTACCAAAGCAACTGGTAACGCCGGGTGGTTTGCTTTCCCCTGGCAGGCACTCCTCCTATGGCAGGCTTTTGGATGACCACGACTACGGCTCCTGGGGCAACTACAACAACCCTCTGTACGACGACTCCTAGCAGGGATGAGGAAAAAATATTAATAAAAATCCTTAATTTATAAGTGCTTCTGCAGCAGAGCATCGGCTGTCGAGGAGCTGCCCGGGTGCCGAGCCACTCCTGTGGGCAGGATGATGGTGGGTCCGGCGGATGACAAGCAAGCGGAGGGCAGGTGTGCAGCACCTACAATAAACCTGAATTTTGGCGTTTGTGTAGGAAACTCTGGGTCCTGGGGTACGTTGATCACTTGGTTTGGAGGCGAGGGAACCCAAATTCCCCTGGGGGAAGGGGTTAGGGGTGGTAAAGGGAGATGATGGGAGGTTCAGCCAGTGCTGTAACATCCTTTGAAATGCTGCTGCCCTACAGCCTGGGGGGGGGGGAAACGTAGGGGGGTGGCTGCTTTCACCTGCCCCTTCCTCCAAAACCACTTTCCTGCATCACCCCGCTGTGAAATCCCTCGCCTTGACCACGAGTGGTTGTGGGGCTGCTCCATCACGGCTCCCTTTCTCTTCCTGTGGGTGCTTGTGCACAGAAGCTCCTAATTACACTTCTTTTCCTTATTTAGCTGTATATTCCCCCCCTTCCCAACAGAGCCCAAGAGCCTGTGGGAAGGTGCACTGACCACCCATGCTCCTGGGCCGAGAGGTGCCCTGTTTCACACATGTGGGTGCTTGCTCTGTAGCTTTATTTTTAATCCTTGAAAAAACTTGGCTGCTGAACTACAGTGAAATGAGGGTGGTTGTTGGGTGTTTTTGTTGGTTTGGTTTTTTTTTTTTTAATCTTCAGTTGATGTGTTCAGCTACTAGTGGGTAAAGTTGGGGGGTGGCTGATGGCAGGGCTGGTTTGGGGAGGGGATGCTCACCCCAGCCAGCATCCCCTTGCTTGGCCACTTCCACCCTCTGGCTAAATCCCTCAGCAGTGAAAAGCAAAGCTGTCAGCCTGCGTAGCCTCGATAAATAAATCACTGCTCAGTGATGCTGACAAGGTTTGGGGCATCCCAGTGAGCCCTTGGCGCTGGTCACCATCACCCCAGAGGTTGTAGATAGGTCATTTGGCAAAAGGGTGTTTTTGGGAAGGCAGCAGCACCCCTGAGCAGGTAGAGATGTGCCAGTTAGCAGCATTTTATGTCCCTGCTCTTAATTACCAACTATGTTCTGGAATGGGGAGGGCGTGAGGTTGGTCAGGGTATCCTCCGAGATACCTCTCTGCTGAAGCCCTGAAGCAGCAGGGCTGCTATGGGGAGAGGGGGGGCAATGGAAAAGAAGCCATCATTCCCTGTGGGATGCAAACAGGAGAGGCTGGAGCTGCTGTCTCACCCAAAACGCGGGCGCGGGTTTGTTTTGGGTTAATCGGCGGCGGCACAGGCTGAGAAACAGGCTCTGCCGTTTGCTCTGGCTGCTAAACGCAGCGTCCTGGGGAACATCAAAGCTCGGGGCGTTTGCAGGATTGCTTCCCGCAGCAGATGCAGCACCCTCGTGGTTTTCGTCAAGCAAGCGTAAATCAACGCGGCCGACACCACAACAGGCACCTCAAAAAGTCAGGAGAAAGGAGGGCATCTCCCCCAGCCCCGCTTCCCAAAGGGAAATGCAATCCTTACGCGTTTTCCTTCTCCTTCACGGCCTTTTTGCAGCCTCTTTGGTGGCCCATCCTTTCACCTCCCTTTTTATATTGGCGTCAGGCGGGTGGCTCAACAACAAGGCTTCAGTGCGGGATTTGCTGGCGCTAAGCTGTGGGCACCGAGCTGTTCCTCACCCTCTTGTAGTTCAAATGGGGTGGAAACGGAGAATAAAGCAGCGAGTGGTCGCTGCGTCTTCAAACCACAGCCAGCCCAGGAATCCAGCATATATGGGGTGAGTTTTCCAGCAGGACTGCTCTGTATCCAGAGCTACAGCTCAATATTGTCCAGTAACAGCAAAGGGCAGGCATTAAAAAAAAACAAAACACCCCAAACTATTCGAGAAATCACTCGGTTTGCTCAAACACTGCTGGTAAATTGAGGGAATAAAGGGAGATGAAAAGCCATCGCCTTTACCTAAGAAAAAATATGTAATCCTTTGGGGATTTTCACAAAGAAGAAGAGAAATCGGGTGTCATCTTCTGCATGAGACTCCGAGTTTCTAGGAGGAAGGCTTGGCCAAGAAATTAGTCCAGACCCCATCAGCGTGGGCTCATTTCACGTGCAGATTCACACTTTATCTCCGCACCAGCGGCAAAAACCAGAGATGCCATCTCATCCTCAACACCGCCGAGCTGGGGGTCCACAAGGCTGGCACGTGGGGTCCGCTTTCCTGCTCAGCCCTACGCTTGGATGCTTCAAATGGATTAATCTCTCTTGCCTGCAACACAAGGAAGAGGCTGTATGTATTTTTGGGGCCATCCTGGGGTGAAAAGAGATTCCTCGCTTCCCACAAGGGCCTAAAACCATCCCCAGTGCCTTTCCCTTGCTCCGTGGCCCTAAAGCACTCACCCAACCAGCAAGGCAAAAGAAGAAAGGATGGACATCCCGCTTCCCAACGCGGCTCAAGCCTCTCAGCCCATCACCTGGGGGAAAAAGGGTTTCTTGCAAAACTCCTTGTCTTTTTTACCGGTGCTCACCGCTGTCAGTGGAGAGGGAGTCGCGAGGACATTATCCGCCGATGCCAAGCAGCAAATCCTAAATAAATGCATGGCATTCACCCCCACAGTCTGGAAACAGAGCTGAAAACAGCGGCTCCGTGCTGCGGTACAGCCCCTGCGACTCTGAGCATCCTCCGGAAAAGCACAGGGGATAAGCCAAGCTGAGCTGGGCTCCCAGTTCAGGGCCAAAAACCAGCTGGGAAAGGGCTGGTCAGGCTGGGTACCGCAGGATACGGCACACAGAGCTCCAAAGCGTCGCTGGGTGAGATCCAGCTACAGTGGCAGGGACCACAAGCGAGACGCAGGGATGACACGGGGGTGGTGAAAGTCAGCCCTCCACGCCACCGCGGGGATGTTAAAAATGTCGCTTCGCAAAGAATAAAGTAGCCGGGAGTTATTTCAGCGAAGCCGGGAGTTCTCCTGGAGCCTCTGCAATGCACGCTGGCCTCTCCGCGGAACTCAAGACAGCCCCCTCCTAGCCCGGAAAGGCGCAGCCAAATTCGAATCCTGCTGGATTCGGGGATTTCAGGGGTACCAGGAGGTGGGGTCTGCTGGGAGGAAGGATGCTGGGAGGAAGGATACCGGGCAGAGGGAGCCGGCGCCAAGACCATGCCGAAGGGCTTTCCTGGGTGACCACACCAGGGACACACCAGACTTTATTTTTCCCTTATTCCAAACGCATCCACCCCGCGAGGCGGATGGTGTGTTTATATCTGTGGCACCACGTGCCAGCAAGGGCCAAGGCGCAAGGCAGCCTGAAAAATACCAGATGCGCTTGCCGAGCGGGAAAAGCACTTGATTCCAGGGGGGATGATGCCCTCAAAGGGAGGGGATCCATGTTCAAGGTGAGGGCTGCAAACACCCCTCTCCCACCTCAGACCCTCTGGCTTACCCCAGGATTTCTGTCCTACCCCACCACTATGGCAAAGAAGAACAGAAGAAGAACATCCAAGACACACCATAAAAAAAAAAAGCTTTTTTTTCCCCCCTCTTCCTCTCTTTCTAAAAAAGATGAGGAAAACCCTCTGCCACCAGGTTGCCTTATTTACAAAAATAGGAAAACCCCATTTTGCCCAAAGGCTTTCCACTTCCCCCCCCTCCTCCTCCTTTGGCTCAATGTCATCTCAGAGATATTTTATTTATATGGAAGAAATAGTCTGCATAGCTCCATGCAGAACATCCCATTCCCTGGGTCGGTTGGGCAGCAGCAGAGCCTGGCAGCGGCGCTGCAGATGCCGTGAACCCTCTCCAGGTCTTCCCACCGGAGAGCCGGCAGGCTGCTTCCATCGCCATTTCCAGGCTCCCTCTGGCCTCCCTAATTGTCCTTTTGTTTTGCTCATTCGTGAATACGCTAATATCTCATCAACCTGTTTCCACGTGTCGTCTTCTCCGACTTTTGGTGGCATTAATGGCGTAAGTATTAATGACTTACTAGCAGGGGTAGCTCTTGGGTGCAGCCTCCAGGAGCAGTAACGCTCGTTAGAGGAAGTAATTACCCCCTAGATGAGAGCGGGCAGGTTAAGCACCCAGCAGCTCAGACCCCTTGTCTTTGCACCACGTGTTCCTACAGCTCCGGCCTCCGACAACAGTCACTTCCACCGAAAACCCCGCCGGGAAGTTTGCAAGGCCAGGACCACACCCCCCGAATTGGTTTCCGTAGCCCGTTCCGCGCACGCCGCTGGATTGCTGCCGCCTTCGGGTGCCGCTCCTATTCAAAGGTCACTTCTTGAGCAACAGGCAGCTGGGGGAAGCCCTCTCCTCCAGCCCTCGTGGCCCACGACTACCTCCAATAAAACCATTTGGCCTCCACAGCCCATCCCGCTTGTCTTCCTGGACGCGATAGAAAGACTTGTGCGCCTTTATTTTTGGCCCTTTATTTCATTTCTCAGCCAAGAGCAGCCTCAGGCGCCCAATGCAAGCGAAGACCCAAGCTGGGCAAGTCTTCTGCTCTCCATCGCCCCAGCGCGCCCGGGGCTGGGGGAAGGGCTGAGCTTTGGCAAAGGGACAAGGGGCACAACCAACAGGCATCGGCCTCCGGTGGGACTTCACCCTCGGGTGAGCAACCTCCCAAGGCCATGCTGGAGCCCACCCACCATCCTGCCACCTCTACCGCTCCGAAAAGCCACGGCCACTTGCCAGCGTCTACCTTACCAACCTCCAACTGCTTCCTCTATTTGGCCAACAAAGCTACTTGCAAGCGCAACCAGAAAAATAAGCACTGAAGGCCTAGCCACTTCTCACGAGCCTTCAGCTAATCCATTATTTTGCAATTCTTTTGCAGGTTTAGAAAGGTTTGTTGTTTGTGGGTTTTTTTTTTCCATAGAGGACCCAGACTTCTTCCACCCACCCTACGCCAACTGCTCAGCCGGGCAGCAGCTGCGTCACAGGTCCTGGACTTGCAAATCCATCAGCCCTGAGGGACCCCTGTCCTCAAGAGCCGTTGGAGATGAGCGAGAGGAGGGAAGTGGGGTGTCCAGGTCTCCCTGAAGCTCTGCTCCAGCCTCCTCCACCCCGACCGGCGCCAGCTCCTTGCAAAAGAGACGGGAATGGGTTCAGGTGTCAGGGAGCAACTATTTCACGACGGTGCAAAGTGAGGAGTTACGAGTCCCGCGTGCAAACTCCCTCCCAACTCCAACTGGGACGGTCAAGGAGAAAAAGGAAGGCAATCACCCCGTTTCCAGCGCGGAAGTGCCGGCACACCCCTGGGCTAAGCCAGCCCTGCTTGGAGCGGGAGAGACAGATGCTCTGCTAGCCCTCCGAGTTATAAATAGCATGACACGACGAGCCTTTCCCTAATTGCGTTCCTTCCAGTTGGAAAGGAAAAACAGATGGTTTCTCTCTGCAGCCGGGCAGGGGCAAGTCATCAGCCTTGGCTCCGGGGAAGCTGGGGCTCTCCCGCTGTGGGAGAGGGGTTTTTAAGCCTGCACGGCATCAGGGATGGATCTTCCCCCCCCGCCAAAGAGCGGCAGAGCATTCCCTGCCTTTCGCCAAGGCCTCGCAGGGATGCGGATGGAGAGCACACACCGCTGCTGCTGCTGCTTCCGCAGAGCTTTGGGCCGAGTTTCACAGCCGCTGCCACCAGCGGAGCAGCCGCCAGCTCCTGGGTACCAGCCCAGCACCCCTCCAGCTCCAGCCTTGCACCCACACACCCGTTCCCCGGGCACTAGAGAGGCGCCCATGGGATGGGGAAGGCTGTACCGGAGTTTTCATCGGCCATACCCCTACTTCCCGCACAAAGGATGTTATCGGACCCCAGGCCATCACACCACACCGAGCTGCTTTCCGCCAGCGAGCCGAGAGCCACGGCAGAGTCATTAAACCCATCCTCCCAGCCCAAAATTGGGGGGCCCCTTTGCCCACTGCTCCTCGGCTGTCGGTCTGCACCTTCCCGCGGGGATGGAGGGCTCAGCCCCGCATCCCGCATCGCTCCCCTCGTTGGCTTAACGAGTCCCTCTCCCGAGTTTTGCATACTTGGGCAGGCCCTGGCTTTATTAATAGCTCCGCTGACCTTGTTTGTGCCTGCGGCCCTTGCGCCTGCTGGAACGCTCCATTTTTTCCCACAAGGCAGCGATAATCCCATCTGCTCCTGATTGTGCCCTACGCCGGCGAGCAAGGCTTGATTCCGGGTGGCAGGCAGCGTGGGAGGACAGCTTTGCAACAGCTCCCTTAGCCACTGGGCAAGCCCTGGCCAAGCCACCATGCCACCTTCATCCCGGCACCACCGCATCCCTCCCATCCAAGCATCCTTCCCGCTCCCGGCAACGCTCGGCTGCTCGGGCACATCCAAACTCGGGCGGCGCATGGTAGGATGGAGATGGGTGGCATCACGCCTCCCCCCAAGGGCAATACCGTGTCTCTGCCCTTGATGCCAGCCCACGCCAATGGGCTTGGAGCCACCTTGGAGCCCCACCTTGGAGCCACCAGGGGTCCAAGCGCCCCACAACCTGCCCTACGTCCCCTCAGCGCAACGGCTGAGCAGATCCTGGATGGGGCTGAACCCCAGGGAGGTGGGAACAAAGCCCACTTTGCACAGCAGCACCAGGACTGGACCATACCCAGCATCTCCAGGGTACAGGGCAGCACCTTCCAGCCTGTATGGCAGCTCCTTGCCCGTCTTTGTCCCCTACATTGACCTTTTCCTCCCCTACATTTATTGTTTACACGTGCGCTGGCAGCCCAGAAATCCGTCTGCATCCCAGGCTGCATCCCAGCAGTGGGGCCAGCAGGGAGAGGGAGGGGATTCTGCCCCTCTGCTCCGCCCTGGGGAGACCCCACCTGGAATCCTGTGTCCAGCTCTGGTGGTCCCAACACAAGGAGGACATGGACCTGTTGGAGCGGGGCCAGAGGAGGCCATGGAGGTGATCCAAAGGCTGGAGCCCCTCTGCTGGGAGGACAGGGTGGGAGAGTTGGGGGTGTCCAGCCTGGAGAAAAGAAGGCTCTGGGGAGGCTTTAGAGCCCCTTCCGGTCCCTCAAGGGGCTCCAGGAAAGCTGGGGAGGGACTCTGGATCAGGGATTGGAGCCGTAGGATGAGGGGGAAAAGTTTTACACTGAAAGAGGGTGGATTTAGGCTGGATACTAGGAAGAAATCCTTCCCTGTGGGGGTGGTGAGGCCCTGGCCAGGGCTTCCCAGAGAAGCTGTGGCTGCCCCATCCCTGGAGGTGTTCAAGGCCAGGTTGGATGGGGCTTGGAGCAGCCTGGTCTAGTGGGAGGTGTCCCTGCCTGTGAGAACTAGATGATCTTTAAGGTCCCTTCCAACCCAAACCATTCTGTGATTCTGTGATCTTTATCACCTTGGAAAGCCACGTTTTTTCTGCCGTGCCATGTAATTTATTTCCCTGGCAAAGGGAGTTTAGGGCTTGGTGCCAAGCTAAAATGTTTGGATGATGGATGGATGGATGGATGGATGGATGGATGGATGAGGGGAGGGCAGTGGCTGTTGTCTACCTTGACTTAGCAAGGCTTTTGACACCGCCTCCCACCGCATCCTCGTAGGCAATCTTAGGAAGTGTGGGTTGGGTGAAAGGACAGTGGGGTGGATTGAAACCTGGCTGCCAGGGAGAGCTCGGAGGGGCGCGATCAGTGGGACAGAGTCTGGTTGGAAGCCTGTGACTGGTGGTGTTCCTCAGGGGTCAGTGCTGGGTCCAGCCCTGTTCAATGTATTCATCAACGACCTGGATGAAGGGATGGACGCACCATCAGCCACTTTGTTGGTGACACAAACTGGGAGGGGTGGCTGACACACCGGAAGGCTGAGCTGCCATTCAGCATGACCTGGACAGGCTGCAGAGTTGGGCAGGGAAAAACCTAATGAAATTCAACAAAGGCAAGTTGCAGGGTCCTGCACCTGGGGAGGAATAACCCCCTGCACCAGGACAGGTTGGGGGTGACCTGCTGGAAAGCAGCTCTGCAGAGAGGGACCTGGCAGTCCTGGGGGACAACAGGATGCCCACGAGCCAGCAATGTGCCCTTGTGGCCAAGAAGGCCAATGGCGTCCTGGAGGGCATCAGGAGGAGTGTGGCCAGCAGGTGGAGGGAGGTCATCCTCCCCCTCTGCTCTGCCCTGGGGAGGCCACATCTGGGGTGCTGTGTCTGGTGCTGGGCTCCCCAGTTTAAGAATGACGGGGAACTGCTGGAGGGGTGCAGCAAAGGGCTACGAAGATGATTTCAGGGCTGGAGCACCTTTCCTGTGTGGAAAGGCTGAAGGAGTTGGGTCTTTTCAGCCTGGAGAAGAGCAGACTGAGGGGGGAGCTCATCAATGTACATCAATACTTAAAGAGAGGGTGGCAGGAGGAGGGGCCAGGCTTTTTCCAGTGGTGCCCAGTGACAGGACAAGAGGTGACGGGCACAAACTGGAATATAGGAAGTTCCATCTGAACATGAGGAGGAACGTCTTTCCTTTGAGGGTGGCAGAGCCCTGGCAGAGGCTGCCCAGAGAGGCGGTGGAGTCTCCGACTCTGGAGACGTTCCCAACCCGCCTGGACGCCATCCTGTGCAACCCGCTTAGGTGGACCTGCTCTGGCAGGGGGGTTGGACCAGATGATCTCCAGAGGTCCCTGCCAAACCCTAATATTCTGTGATTCTGTGATTCTGTCTATGATATGGCAGCTCAGCTGGTGGTGTCGGGTTCCCCAGCGGCTCCCCTCATTTTGCAGAGGCAAATACCAAAAGCAGGAGAGCAAAAGGTGAAAATCAGCTGGATCCCAGCCCCAAGATCATTTTCCTTCTCAACCCAATGGAAAAGTCCAGCTGGGGAGGGAGCTGGTCTTCCAAAGCTCAGCTCAACTCAGGCTTGGGTTTTTTTCAGGCTCTTCTCGTGGTGGGAACCCAAATAGGAATATTTCCAGCCAGGGTAAAATTAGCTTATCATTTAGCATCAAATCTGCTTGGTTGTGGATTGGACGAGGGCGGTTTTACAATTAGCAGCTCACTCAAAGGCTACTTCGCTACTGAGCTTTCCAAAGTCGGCTTCCCAGCTGCGCCACGCTATTATTTATCAGCTAAATGAACTGGCAGTACTTTTGCAGGGGAAAAAAGACAAAAATAAAAAAAAAAGAAAAGAAAAGAAAAGAAAAGAAAAAAAAAGACCCAACAAAAACCAGCCACCCCACAAACAGGAAACAATTTGCCGGTAATGAGCTCTGGGAGGGATCGCTGCAAGGTGCGTGGAAATTCAGTCTCGACCTCGGCAAAGCCACAAGCCGTACGTCCCTCAGAGCCACTCCACCCTTAGTTGTCCCCGCTTCCAAGGCCACCACCTCAGCAGCAACCCTGGAATCGCATCTCTCTTTAAATATCTCCTTCATCCAGTTGACGAAGAAGTTGCTGGCATCTGTTCCTCCCCAGCAGCTGCGGGGAGAATTTGCCTGCTCTGCTTTTTGGTTTTGCGTTGTTTTTTTTTTTTTTAATTAGGGCTGGATGCTCACTTCTTGCTGTCCCCAGCAGCATCTGCTGGCTGAAGAGGTCCATGGCCCATCATCACCAGCAGCGCCCAGGCTTTCCCGGCCACAGCGCTCCTATTGGAGGGAGAGTGCCTGCCAGGAAGATCCACGGGGTCTATTGGACCCGGTGAGGTAACAGCCCCCTTGCCCAAAGGCTCACCAGTCCAGGCATCGGGGTGGTGACGCCACCCCCAGTGAGGGTGGACAAGCCAAGCCCTTCCCACGGAGGCAGTGTGGACCTCACCATCTCCATTTCTCCACCCACCAGCTCAAAACCTGAGAGACATGTAAAAGGCAAGGTACTGCTCGTGTCCTCCGCCTCCAGAAGCACTTTAGATGCGCTCAACATCCCACCACCTTCTGAAGGTAACAGCTACCAGGGTCTGATGAAGCTAGGCTTGAGCCCCATCCACACAGGGAGCACGGATAGGACCCACGATGACCCTGTGTCATGCAAGACTCGTTTGCGAGGAACCCAAAAGAGCGTTTCGTCACCAGCTTACGGAGCAGCAGAAGGTGGGCCCACCTCTGCTGTCAACCTAGAGCGCTCATCACCTAGCCAGGGACGTCGCCACGCTCATCTGCGGAGACAGCCTGCCCCAATTTTGGAGTCCACCAGGACCAGATATAGCTCCCCAACTTTCTTCTGAGAGTCCATTCAAACAGCATTGTAGAATCATAGAATCACTTGGGTTGGAAGAGACCTTCAAGATCATCGAGTCCAACCATAAACCTACACTGCCAAAACCACCCCTAAACCACATTCCTCAGATTCATCTCAAAGACACCAGTTGACATCACGTTTTTATCCTGTTTACAGTTCATTTAACCCTGCTTGTCCTGTTAAAGCCAGGGGGAGGTCACTTCTCAAGCAGTCAAGCAAGAACAACACCTTGAGAACCTGTAAGTGGCATCACCCAAACCGTTTTTGTCCTGCTTCTGGGCAACCAAAACCACCGTGCTAAGCTGCTGGCGGTCACTCTGGGGCCGGAGATGTTTGGGCCACAGTAACCTCCGAGCAAGACCCAGCAGCAGCGGTGGTGATGGTGGGATGAGCTCTGCTGGCACCAGGCACCCAAACTCCCCTGCACGCCCAGAGCGGCCGCTTCCTCCCCGTTAAAAAACCACTCCGCAGGGCCCCATTGCCCATGTTGGGGCATCTCACTACAAGACCACAAAGCTCAACGATGACAACTCCTCCAGGCTGATAGGAGCCCCATCGGCTCCTCAGGGCTCACCTGGGAGCAGGTCTCCATCTGGGGATGGCAGTGAAGCAACCAGGTGACAGCACACATTTGGAGGGTGTTCCAAGGCAGCGTGGGGCAGGGTGTCTGGCTGGCAGCTTCAACGGAGGAACCAACAGCATCATCCAGGAAGCAGGAGGAGGGTCCTTCTTTGCATCTAAAAGAGCTTCTTGTAGGAAGAGAAGAGGAGAAGAGGAGAGAAGAGGAGAGAAGAGGAGAGGAGAGGAGAGGAGAGGAGAGAAATCAGCACCACAGAAGCACCTCACTCAATAGGTCCAGGGCAGCAGGGACTCACAGGTCCATAGTCAAACCAGCCCCTTTCTTAGGCCATATCCCCAGGATGTCCGACCCTCACGCACGGATGGGGAGAGAGCGAGGAGACAAGCCATTCTCCCACACTTTAACTTCGTAAAACAATGCAGCCCGCCGTGAGGAACCACCACTTGGTGCCCATCCCAGCCCATCC
>VZSF01009343.1:36188-56502 GCA_013398295.1 Chionis minor
GCAACGGCACGTCTCAGCGACCCGCCCCCGCCGCTATGGCCGCCGCTGTGGCCCCCGCCCGCCGTCCCGCCGCCGCCTCACCCGCAGCAGGCAGCCCCGCCGGTAGTGCTCGCAGCCCTCCTCCCCGCGCGCCGCCATGGCCGCCCCCGCCTCGCCCCGCCGCCGCGTCGGTTCCGCTTCCGCCTCTTCCGCCCACACCGGCGCCGCGCTCGGCGCTTCCGAATTACCTTCCCCCGAGCTTTAAACCCCTCTTTTTTCTTTCCCCCTCACTCCCTTGCCCTAAAACCTTCCTTTTTTCTGCCCCATTCCCCTAAAACCTCTCCGCCCAAAAATTTCTTTTCCTCCCCCTTCCCCTAAAACTTGACATTTTCCCTCCACCTTCCCCTAAAACCTGCCTTTTCCCCCCCTCTCCCTTAAAACCTGCCCTTCCCCTAAAACCTTCCTTGTCCCCCCATTCCTTCCCTTCTCCCAGCTGTCACCTTCCCCTAAAGCCTTCCTTCCCCCCTTAAACCTTCCCTTCCCTCCGCCATTCCCCCCAAACCTTCCCTTTTCCCCCTCATTCCCCTAAAACCTTCCCTTTTTCCTCCCTCTTACCTGCCTCCAAACCATTTTTCCCCCACCTCCCCTTAAATCCTTCATTTCCCCCCAGTTTTCATTTTGAACTGTCAAATAAAAAACCATTTGAAAGTCCTGTTTTTCAGTGCAGGTAACATCACGGCTACAGCTGTAACACCAAGTCCAGGGCAGGTGAAGTGAACACGTCTTACGTTTGTGAGCGCGCACTAGGACCGAGAAATCGGGAATTTGAATATCCTTTTATTTACAAATTTTGACGTACATGTCAAAATGCAACATAACCCCACGAAGCTCTAAATGCCACGACATTCATACCGCGTTCTGCCGTGACAGATGGAGGGGAAAAAGGCCGTATTTTGTGGAAAGACAAGTTCCAAAATTACTTACACCGGACAGGGGTGCGAGCGGTGACAGCAGCCTCGAGCTGCCGGAAAACTGGGAATTGTGAGGGGCACAGGGACTCGGCAGAGCTGACCACAGCCCACGGGAGGGCAGGGAAGCACAGAACGGTCTCCTAACAGTCCCGAGATGAAAGCGATGCCGTCTTTCTCTCCCCACAAGCCACTGTCGCGTTTTATGCTTACATATCCCATTCCCCCAAGGGACCTAAAGGGCCGATGACGTGACGTGCTGAGCGCTCCCAGCAGCCGTTTCACCGGCCACCCCGCTCAGGATTTTACACCCATATCCTTCCTTCACCATTAACAGCAGCCCATCGTTCACCCAGCGTGGCCAAACAGGCCCAGTTAAACACCCAAAAGACAACCACCAACACACTGGGGGACGAACGCGTGGAGCGAGGGGGAAGGTAAGGTCACACGCGCCGCTGAGCACCAGCAAGGGTTTCAAAGGGACAGCTGGGAACACTGACACATTTAAACGTTGTATTTCTTGCACAAACATTTTCTTCGCTGGCATTTTTTGTCAAGGCAAAGGTGCTTCCCAATACAGACTGAGTGGTCCGCCTAAACACAGCAAACCCAGCAGCTATCCGCTCTCTTCACTATTCATTTAAAAAGCAAACCCTCAAGAGGGCAGCACTGAGACAAAATAAAGCTCAGCTTCCTTCAAAATCCTCCAAACTGGCTCCTGCCCTTGTCACTCACCAATAACCACTATTTCCCGCTGAGCAAACCTCAGACAAGACCTGGCCCTGGGCCAGAAAGTCAGTATTTCAGGAGCTGTTTCGCATGCAAGAAATCCAGCAGCAACGGCAGCGCGAGCTCTGCCCTCGGCCTGGACCTGAGCCCGCTTCCCGTGGCAGTCCGCTGAGCGAACGGGAGAGAAAGGGATCCTCCTCTCTCCCGCAGAGACCTTGCGGCTTCAGCGCCTGGGCACTCAGGTGGATTGTTCCCACTGTTTCAGCCACCTGCATCAAGAGGAGAAAAGCAGAGCGATGTTACAGACAGGGTAACAAACCCACCGAGGTACCCCCTGATGTTAAGCTTCCTTTATTTTGATTTATTACACGTCCTTACCTTGCTAAAGCTCTGCGCATCTACCTTTGTGCTTCACAGAGACAATTTTAGTAAGGTTTCTTTCCCCCCCCCGACTTCTATTAGCAGGATTGCTTCCCATCCCAGTGTTTTTTCTTCTTCCCAGTAAGCCATCTCATCATGCGCATACAAGAGCAGAATACACTCGTATAGGTTAAGAGCACGTGCAGCATTTGGGCAGAGATTTCAGGGTCAGCAGTTGCTCCCTCTCCTCAAAAAAGAAATGCCAGAGTCCAAAAGGAAAGACTAAGACACACAGTTGGCACCTGCATGTTAACAGGATTGCCAGTTCAAGAAGGACAGGGAACTGCTGGAAAGGGGACAGCGAAGGGCTATGAAGATGATTAGGGAGCTGGAGCGTCTTTCCTATGAGGAAAGGCTGAGGGAGTTGGGTCTTTTCAGTCTGGAGAAGAGCAGACTGAGGGGGGAGCTCATCAATGTTCATTAATACTTAAAGGGAGGGTCCTGGGAGGAGGGGACCAGTCTTTTTCCAGTGGTGCCCAGTGACAGGACAAGAGGTGACGGGCACAAACTAGAACATAGGAAGTTCCATCTGAACATGAGGAGAAACTAAGGAGGAAATGCTGAGCAACAAGATGTAACAACACCCCAAGAGAAAAAAGCAAACCAAAACCACACCATTTTTTTATGTTTGTGTTTTGGTTTTGTTGGGTTTTTTTTTTTTTTTTTCAAAATGACTTAAGAGAACTCCATGAGTTTCAACGGGCAAGATGAGAAGCTATTAAAACTACATTTAACAGCCTCAGCTTAAAACAATCTAGAATGGTAAGATGCAATGCTAATTGAAAGTGCAAATAGAGTGGCAGAGTTCAAACTTAGCAATTCGATCTTAAGGCTACAAGTCAACCACACAGCCAGGACTTGTCCTTCTCTCCCAGACTCCCATCTCACGTTTGGAGAGCACTGAGGTATCAACAGCTACGTTAAATAGATTTAGATTGCATGACATAATTACTAAAAATTCCTAATGTTAAGCTTGACAAGCCCCCCAAACCGCTTTTCTCCCTTCTTGCAAGAAAGTCCATTTTCTGTGATGCACTCGACAGTGCTGTACATAGAATCATAGAATCACTTGGGTTGGAAGAGACCTTCAAGATCATCGAGTCCAACCATACACCTCTGCCAAAACCACCCCTAATCCATGTCCCTCAGCACCACGTCTGCCCGGCTTTTAAATACCTCCAGGGATGGCGATTCCACCACCTCCCGGGGCAGCCTGTTCCAATGCTTGATAACCCTTTCGGTAAAGAAGTTTTTCCTAATATCCAACCTAAACCTCCCCTGGCACAACTTGAGGCCACTTCCTCTTGTCCTGTCACTCGTTCCTTGGGAGAAGAGATTGACCCCACCTGGCTATAACCTCCTTTCAGGGAGTTGTAGAGAGTGAGAAGGTCTCCCCTCAACCTTCTCTTCTCCAGGCTGAACAATCCCAACTCCCTCAGCCGCTCCTCACGAGACTTGTTCTCCAGACCCCTCACCAGCTCCGTTGCCCTTCTCTGGACACGCTCCAGCACCTCAATGAACCTACATGCAACTCATTTCTCCACTCCTCACCTGAAGGCAGCCGCTTTCTCCTTTTTGTTATTCTATCACCCTCCTCAACCCTCAATTTCATGAGCTGCTTAACTTCCAAAACCAATGCCTAGCACCTCAGGTCAGGAAAACGATTTACCTGCCACAGCCAACTTCAGTACCTATAACGAAGTCTGTCCTAGCTGGGAGTCCTAATCGAGAACGTGAAGTGTAAAATGATTTTTCCCATTGCACCTCCCAGCTAGGTAAGCGTTCATGAAAATATCCATTTGAAAAGTACACAAGAGAAATTAAAGCCACCAGAAGGCTATGCTGCAGAACTTAAAGCCTACCTTTTACAGGCAGGCGTGATCTCCTTCTCCGTAAGGCTAGTGGTCGACTCTGGGGAAAGTGGCTTCGGATGCATCAGGCATCAAGGTCCCTGACAGCTGTAAATTGGGAAGGAAAAAGAGGAAAAAAAAAAAAGAGAGGGTCAATTTCCAAGCATAGTATAAATAGAGAGAGCAATCAGAAACCACCTTCCAGGGACACATGCAATGCCCTCACACAACTGAAAACAAAACTGTTCTTTGATCAAATCAGACTTTAAAAATGCTTCCTCCGCCTGCCCCAATACAGTGTGCCAAATCTCAACTGGAAGCAAGGTAGCCAAAGCGACTGCCTATGGAATTACTTAACTCCCAAACAACATCTCAATGTGAGCGACGAACTAATCTTTTAAGAGAGTTGCAAGTTTCCCCCTTCTCTCCCTATGCCGGGCTCCTACGCTTTCCCCCTCCCTTCTTTACTCAACATCTAACACAGCCAGAACAGTTCTCTTTAAAACACGTGTCCCTCCCGGTCTCTCTTCAACTCTGGTAAATCAGGCTTACTTCCACCTTGACCCAGACAGCTGAAATAGCAACAAATCACGTTGACCATCTCAGCAGCAAGAATTTAGTATTTAGCTAAACTCAGAGAGACAAATAGAGCCCCATATTTCATCTGCGACCCTCCTCTTTTCCCCCAGCATATGACCTATGTCCTTTTACACAGTTAAGAAACCAAGGCAAGTTCTGCTTCGTTAAGAGTCACACTGGATATTCGTGGGTCATGCTGTTCAGAAAGTCCCGAACCAAACAAATACAGACCAGCACCAACTATTTAATTGCTTTGTTACCTGCTGTGAGGCCAGACTTGGGGTATGGAGGTCAATAGCAGCAAGAGAGGGGACACGGGACTCCGAAACTGTTTTATTTTCCTTTTTCAGAAGTCTGGGATGCCACGCTGTGAAACACAACCAATGCATACCATGTTAAGGAAGCAAGAGCTGACTGCCCTAATGCATACAGCTTCCTGGCTCTTATTTAGGATCCAGGTTTTATTTAGAGGACATCGAAGCTCATACCTTCCACTCCTCTGAGTTCAGGCAGATGATTTAGTTCTGGCAAACGCACATCTGCCTTGGAGAATTCCCATTTTTTCCTATTTGCCTGAAGGATGTTTTTTTCATTAGTAACCTGTAATCAAAGGCGTAATTACCATCTAATGAAAACATAGAAAGAATAAAGTTATTTTCAAGCTTAAAAATGCACCAACACAGCAATGTTCTGCTGTAGTTGAGCTTGCACAAGAGTAAAGACCCTAAAGTGTCTGAAGGAATCCATTCTGCTCAAGTGTTTATATATTAAAAACAACAGCCACAGCGAAAAAAAACCAAACATCCAAGCAACAATGCTTTCAGAGAGACAAAATACAACACTGGGAGAATGGCTGGGATTAGTTTTCTGCAAAAAGGCAAACATTCCTGCTGGCATGGAAAGAATATTGCCTAGGTAGCGAGTGCAGTGGAAAGCTTTCCATTTCACTGGTTTTCATTATCAATTTTTAATGCATTTATGACATGACTAAATAAGGCCCTGACCACGCTAAATCCAAATCCTCAATTCTGCTTCAGCAGCACAGCACACATGGTCTCCTTTTCCTGGCCAGGCAGGAGGCCATGGAAATACTCCAAGTCTTACAGATACCCTGTGCTGGACTGCTCCCCTCATTTAAAATTGTCCTCTCACACAAAATACGTTTCATATAAGATAACTATTAGCAAAGGATAACAGACAATGCACCTGTAGGGAAAAAAGGGGTAAAGAAAATAGTATTTCCAGTGGGGAGTTACAGTGAAGGTTGCAACAGGTGGGATTCTTGACAATAAAACACATACTTGAGTTCAGAATTTGCAAGGAGGAAAAGACAGACGACTTACCGATGTCAAGCTTACACTGTAATGGCCTGCTGGAGAATGCTTCCGTTGCTTTAGAACGGGGTTCAGGTATTTTTTACTCTTTTCATCAACTCTGTAATCAAAAACGCCCCAAACTTTGCATTAACTGGGGTAACACAGTGGATATAAAAACAACAAACACAGGACACCCGGAAACACGGTCATTAAATGCTTCGAAAGAAGGCTCATGGGGAGAATAGCCTTTGTGAGCTCACTTAACAGAGAAATTTGGTGCAAAGGACAAGCCACGAGGCAATGACAGGCCGGCTGGCGAAGTGCTGCTGTCCTGTAGTGCTCTGCCAGACGCAGAAACGCAGAGAACCTGTGCCAGGGTGGACACGCACAGCTGCTCGAGGTGAAGCCAGGCCGCCTCATCCACGTACAGTCCTTCACCCAAGCACTGTTCTTAGCCTTGTCCCATCCCAAACCCACACCTCATGTTCCCACATCATCACCCTGCACCTCTCTCAAGATGTTACAGCTCCTCAGCAACAGCGACGATGGATACAAGCTCTTCCAGCTCTGCTCCCGTACCTGTAATTAAGATTTCCAGGCACAGGCCCCATCCCAATCGTCGTGGGAGAAAGGTTCTGGTTGATGGGAGGGATAACTATGCCTGCATTCTTGGCATAGTCCAAGCTGCTGCTGGAATCTTTCAGGCTGGTGTGAGGGCTTATTTTAAATGGGGTGATCGCGCTGTCATAGAAGGAGCTCAGGTTGGAGGATCGGTCTGCTTTCTCTGCATCGGCTTTAGAGCGCTTCGCCTTTAATAGCTTCGCATCTCTGCTCTTCAGCTCAACGCTGAAATCCTGTTTGAGAAGACAAGCATCGTCTTTGTCTTTCTCTTGCAGTCACATTTAAAAAGTAGCTTAGAGTAGCGAATGGTGGGGGAAAAAAAGTCAAAGCCTAAGCCTGCGTGATTCTGCAAGGATCTGATAGAGATGGAATTGGTTTTAGTAGAAAACCTCTGTTTTCCATCAAACAGGAGGAGACACGTCAGACTTGCAAATAAGCTGCGTTAGAAAGGGATCAGAAATGATGGAGGAAGTACAGCCATATCCTGGGTTACTTCCAAAGAAAGGAAGTAAAAACTGAGCCCAATGTCACCTCAAAGTCACTCTGAAGCCTCTACTCCTTAGTATCTGACTGAAAGCAAAACACGTAATTTTGGAGACAGGGCTTTAACACAGATTAACAGCAGCATACAACCACATTTTCGTGCTTCAACGGGAGTTACGCTTCCTTATTGCTTCTCCCTTCAGCCCCGCATTTGCCAGTAACTGCACCACGACGTAGTTTACCTGCAAGGCACTGGCCAAATAGCCATTTGCAGACTGCCGAGCCAAGAGCTAGAGTGACCTTGTGGTGGCCAAACGGCTAGCACCAAAGGCACAGAACTCCTGCCCTGCAGCCTGCAGGCCGTACTGCGCCGAGCATCAGAGCTGTGGGGGGTACAGGCCTAACCTACTGCCTTCAACCGGGCAACAAGGTCTTCAGACTCACAGTGGTCTCCAGAAGAGGCACATCACACTTACCCAGTCTTTTTCTTAAAAAATTAAACGGACAAGTATGCTTAGATTTTTGCTATGAACCTAAACTGTGGCACATGCTGATATAGTGATTTTAAAAACGTGAAAAAATCCCCAAACCCCAACAGGTTTGGAAAACAAAAGATGAACCAACCTGGACACCGAGGATTTTTCCTTCTTCTAAAACATCATCTTTGTCCCTTTTGCTGCTTTTTGATTTTTTTTGTAATTGATGGTCTCTGGCATCTTTCTGAATCTTTATTTTAAGCTCCTGAGCAAATCTACATTCCATATAAGGAAAAAAAAAACCCAACACAAAAGAGGCTCTGTTAATGTCAGTATCATCATCATCAGTTAAGTGTTCAGCCCAGGATCCTACAGCCTTTTAAGTAACCAAACAAACCATGCCTTTTTAACTAACGAGAAGCTGGCCAAACACAAAGTACCCAGTACAATAAATAAAATCTTGCAAGCACACGCTTTTCACATTATAGGAATAAAGGTGTTTGTATCCCAGCCTGGTGCAGATGCAGACAGGGAATACTGTGTAAGACTATACTACCCAATACGGTGTGACACTGGGTGCGCACACTGATGGATTAACATCGTGACGAGGTAATGAGGCAAACATGCCGCTGCCGTGCATTCCCTTTCCACCGCTCTATTTCCAGGAAGGCTAAAACCAAACAAAACCCAAGCCCTTCAGCAGCTGTCAGCTCTGCAAACCCAGCATGCAGCCTTCAAGCACAAGTGCTTAACTTCCTTCTAACCCTAGCCTGCTTGGAGTGAGGAATGAGCTGTTTACCTTTCAGCAAATCCATCCTTGTTAAAGAAATCGCACTGCAAGAGTTCAGCACAGGATGGTCTTTTGTCTGGATCAATCTGCAAACATTTCTGTCAAATCAACGTAAACATTAGAAGGGAAGTACATTAGAAGTGAAACAAAGGCTTTAGCATTTCCGAGTGAAGTCAAAAAAAAGCTGCAAAACTCCCCCCTCTAGGGCCTGTTATATTGAGACGGGCCCAAGAGATGCTGCTACCAAAAAAATTTTAATGTTTGCCGGCTGCTTCCATTTTGCTCACGAAGACTCACCGCACAGGGAATACCTGCCATACAAATACATCACTCCGCTCTCAGTAAACCTTCCCCAGTGGCAGTTTGTTTGGCTAAAGCGTTAGAATCTGGTTTGATCGTTAGCCATCTCAAACACAACCGCGTGGTTTTCAGGTTGTTTTAGTTCCCCAACGTTATCGGTGTTCCCGACTACTGCGTGAAAACACAAAAACACTCCCTGGAAGGATTCTTCAAAATCTATTACAAAGTTGTAGGCTTTCTGACTCCCACATAGCAGACACGTAGCTCCAAGGGCAAGGGCCACGTTTGGATGCCATCCCACCTAAATCTACGTGCTTGGAGTGCCTCTGCCAGCAGCTACAGTGAGGGTTGGCAGAAAACACTATATCCACACAGCGCTGCCAGCAAGGAAGAAGTAAGGAGCTGTGGATTATCTACAAAGCATCCACTTAGGTAGCAGACATGGGGCCAAGCTCATTGGGAGACCTTTCAAAAGATCAAGTGAAGCAGTGAGGTGTACGGCGGACGCTTTCAACACACAAACTTCTTTCACCTTTCAGATCTCCTTGGAAAACTTAATCCGTGGGGCTCTACATGCTACAAATCATCCCTGGAGGATACACAGTGACCATTTGGGCTCTGGAGAGGACTGGTTCGACCTCCTCGGTCAGCCAGGAGGGTAGCTGTTGGATCCTCACAGCTCTCACTAAGCTACCGAGCCAAGCAGTTGGCTCATTGCGTGGGTAGTTGAGAGAACGCCAGTTCAACAGCCCCAGCCCTTTCTGTAGGCTTTACTCAGCTCCCCAAGGTGAGGGACAAGTAAACAGAGAAATGTTGATAGTAAATGATCAGTTAATTACCTTGGCTAAATCTAGCACTGCAGCAGACAGCTTGGGATATCGTTTATCTAGAGATTCGGCCTCCTTCACTTCAGGCAACCTCATGCCAGCAAAAAGGGGATTTTTATAGAATAGCTCTTGGTGTCTTGGAATTAAATTACCTGGAATCACGCAAACAAAAAACACCACATGGAAGAAATACAGAACAATCCCATGAAACATTTGAGAGGCTGAAATTCTGGGTCAGAACTACTGCGAGGGCTACAGTCTGGGTCATTCTGTTTCTACCTGCGCGCCCTGAATTTATGCTGTACTCACAAGCTCCCCCTTTGCAAAAGGCGCTGGGAGTACACGCTCCCAGAAATAGTTCAGCCCACACCACAGCCTTTCTCCCCACACCCTGCTTCCCCCCTCTCAAAATGTATTCAACCCCTTTGTTACTCAGCAGGCAGCAGGAGCCCAACAGGGTGTTCTTACCCAGGCACTTGGTGATATGGTAGAGCTGGTCAATGTCTGAATCCCCAGGGAAGAGGGGCTCTCCCGTAAGCATTTCTGTTATCAGAGCGCCAATAGCCCACACGTCCACAGCCCTGGGGAAAAAAACCACCCAACGTGCCAGTTCAGCACAGCTTCATTTGTCCCTTTGAGCTACAGGCTGAGCCAGGCCACTACACAGCACATCTTCAGCAGGTTACAAGCCCTCAGGGCCAGCTTTTTTTCCCCCTAAACAGCTGTTTTCCAAGCTTACAAACACACCGAGGAATGGCAAGGATTCAGCTCTTGAAGCGGGCAAATGCCAGCAGAAGCCTGACAGATGTGGAGTCAGGTTCCAAAACTCAAGGCTTTAAAAACAGCAATACAACGTAACACATTAGTAGAATCTTGCACTTTAGAGAACACAAAGGTAAGCCGCTCCTCTTTCTGCAGGCATCTGCTCTTCAGGCACATTTACTGAAAATTAAGTTTAAGGAATACAGGGATATATATATATATATATAAACCTGCATAACAGACCTGTGAATAACCCAGTTTAAGTTCTGACCTGGGTTTGCAGTAGTGGGGATCCCAGTAAGAAAAATCTCATTCATCCCACCTCCTCCCTCCCGAAATGGCCATCTAGAATTGTCTGGAGGAACTTTTCTGTCTTCTCTCCGTGACTCCAACTGCACAGGAGGGAATAGTCCGATACTGCACAGTCCAATCCATTGGCAACTGAAAAGCTGCCGTAGCCAGCAGACCGGGAGCACCGAGGGCTGTCCTCGCCTTTTGAGCCAGGAAAGCCTAGCACTGGCAGCAGTTAGCCGCAGAGCGGGAGAGAGAAGGGGAAGGCGTAAACCTTTCCAAGTGAATAATCAGGGAATGCCAAACAGCTTCCCTTTAACCTGTTTGCCGAGCAATAGTCCCCTGCTTCCCCAAAACACGGAACAACCTGCTCTATACTTCCCACAAGTCCCCCGCAGCCTCACGTGTCGGTCTTACTTGCCATACTTGGTGTCTCCCACCAGCAGCTCTGGAGCTCTGTACCACCGGGTTGCCACGTAGTCCGTGTAAGCTTCCCCAGAAGCTGCTAAGGTACGGGCAAATCCAAAGTCACACAGTTTCACTGCTCCCGAGTGGGAAACTAGTATGTTCTCTGGCTTAATGTCCCGATGTATTATCTGCACAGAGAAAAGCAAGTCAAGACATAAATTCCCTGTTTCTAGAGAGTAAATTGACCGGTTCACCAAAAAAAGTAGCTTTCTCACATCCAGGTAGAAAAGCACATTTCTGCAGGCATGGAAAACATATGGAGTCTGTAAATGACAGCTACATGCACTTAGTCAATAAATAAGTGGCGACCCAAGTGCACAGGTAAACGCAGAACCTCTAATTTTTGCACGCAGAAGCCTTTATTTTATGTATCCCTCTGTGTATGTTCTGCAGGTGTATTTACTATGGGTATTTTAACAGGCACAATTTATTATGCTTAAAAATCTGGCCTTGACCGCAAATATAAAAGCTGTAAGTACTGCAAGGGCCATGAGCACATCCTGCAGTTAAACGTGACGCGTATTCTAAGAATTCATGAGAGACACAGTTTCCCAAACATAAAAATAAATACATAAATGTGTGTGTTTATATACATAGATACAGAACTAGGACTGACAAATCGGTTAGAAAGCAGTTAAGAACAAAATCCTAAAAATACTGAAGAGAAAAAGCAAGCCTACATGCTTATGTAGACACTATTAGAATAAAATTTTTGAAAAAGAAACTCTCCCTCCCCCTGCAAGATCAGCCAACCTACAACAAGGTGCCACCAAGTACTGGATCCCCACGGACTTCTGGACCCTTCCTTTCAAACACTCTCACAAATCCATCAGAGACAGACTACTGGAGTAGCTGACATCAAGCTCCGACATTTTATGTGTAATTGAGTCAGTCCCTTCTGCCCCACCTCTTCCTTTTCAGCCAAACCTTTATTTCTCCAAGTTTTACTCTATCTCAAAAATATAAGCTTCTGTATCTATTCATTCAAGGTTACCCGCAGAGCTGACTTCTTGTGCATACTTACATTATGACTGTGGCAAAATGCTATTCCTCTTATAATCTGAAATAAGTATTTCCGAACCCTGCTGTAGTCTAGTCCGTTTGGAAAGGCCTCAAGGTCATCGAGCACCGTGTGATCCACAAATTCAAACACCAGATACCACCGTTTCTTCTTTTTGCACACTTCCAGCAGGTTCACGAGGTTCTCATGCCTGAGTTGCTGTCATAAAACAGGAAATATTTTGTGAGAGCTTGACAGTATATAATGGGTAAACTGCGGCCAGATACTTTTAACTGCAACCCAGCTGGTGCACTCCCTGGAATGCTCTTCTTGTCATGGCACTTACATTCATTTATTCTTTAAATCAGCTCGCTGATATTTTAGAATAGGTTTTATTTTGCAATTATTATTTTTTTAACTTTATCTGGAGGATTTCTACCACCTCACATATGCAGACACCAGTTTTTGTAACCTAAAAATAATTAAAACGCTGACTAAGGACATTTATTCTTAATGGGGATGCTCAAAATACACTGTTCTGTTGTTGGAAAGTCTCACACATCCTGCTTCTCACAATATGCTCCTCACCTAAGACATGACACTAACTCGTGCCCTGGCCTTGGCAAGCTTTAGAGCCAGCTTATGTTCCACGTGAGAGAAATCTTGAGGAAGTCCAAAAGAATTCCAGAGGAGCATGTGGTTAACACGTGAGAGACAGCAGGCACCTAACAGCATCTCCCACAGAGACTCGCTGTGGCAAAGGGAAAGCCAGAGGTCCCCCAGCTAGCAGGAAAGAGAAAGCAGGATGGTTTGTACGGGAAAATTAAGCGTTCTGCCAAGTATGTCTGACCACGGCGAGAAGAACAAGGCATTTAGCTGGGACTGGCGAGCTGCAGAGACTCCTCGCTAGTTCCCTGGTTTTGCGTACTAACAGCTCACGCCGGTAAAATGGGGCTGTACCTGTGACTCCAACTCCTTTAGGAGATATTCTCATCAAGGGGACCAATTAACACGGCGCTAGCCTGCCTGCTTCCTCAGGGCAGGGCAAAGCAGCACTGCTAGCTACTCACCCAGGCAGGATCCAAAGGGCTGCTGAAGACAGCTCTCAATGCTTCAAGAAAACTTTTTGCCTCTCCCAACAACCCAAAGTCATTCCTCTCTTTTCTCCCACATTTCCAGGAATTTTACTCCTCTGTCAATGTTTTCTCAAGGTCCTCTTTTTAAAAATCTCTTACATCCTCATTTAATAGAAAAGCAAAAGCAGCAGCAACACGGCTCTGTTCTACCTAGCTGCCAGTTCACCAACTACTCAGTGTCTGTATCTTCATTTTTTCTAGTAAGGCTGATAGAAGATTTTTCTTTTAAGCTCCTACCATACCCAAAGCATTTCTGTTGGCGCTGCCAGCTTATACACATTTAGAATAACTATCATGTGCCAGGATACAAGCACGGATAAAAGGAAAGTTCAGCATGCGTACCTATAATAGTGTTAAAAATTAAACAGCTTCTATTAAACTGTCTACTGGATTCAGAGTGAAAATTGACAAGCCAAAGATTTGAAGATTTTTTTTTTCCCCCATATTATGCAGAGGGGGAAGCTGAAGACAGTTTAGAGGAAAAAAACTGCAGCTTACATGAAGAGTTTAAAAAAAAAAAAAGCCTCTGTATTTTCTAGTTATTTTGTCATCACATTCTGGCCAGTCAAGAACCCACCTCTGTTTTGTTACACATTTGTAACATTGGTTTTATTACACACCACTTTAACAAAACAGACGATGCTACAATGAGCAGTTATTGATTAGCTCGGAGACTTAGCAGGGAAATACCATCAGAGGCTGCCTGAAGGCAGCACTGTAGCCCAGAGATCGCGACCAAGGAAGATGCAAAAGGACTGCAGAGCACGGGGACTTGTAGGGAAAATGCTCTGCCAGTCCAGAGGGAATGCCAGCCAACCCGCACCTTGGTCTGTCAAAGACCCAGATTTCTTAGAAGGGCTGAAAAGTGTGCTTTGTTTTGTTTTTTTAAATGGTCAATTAGAAAAAAGCTCATTTCTCAAGAATAATTTCTTCCCAGCACAGGAGACCTGAGGAGGTTCTGCTGTTTTCAGTCATGATTAAATTTCAGGGGAAGGGGAAGGTTGGGTTCACAGGGAACATGCAAGTGAAGAAACTACAAATCTAGGCCTTTATTTTCACAGTGAGAGGCCACACTTACTGAGCTATATATGGAAATGTTCCCCTGGCTGAGTTCCAACTTACCCAGGAAAACAAGTTAATTCCCAACACACCTGGGAGGTGGTACGTGCTTTGACTCCGTAACTAAAGCCAGTCTGGCCAACAGATCAGGTACGATCCAGACTCACACAGATCTGCTTTAAAAGAGCTTGAGGGGACAATGCTTGGAGCTGCTGGCTGCGTCTCAAGCTCCAACACGTACATTTCTACTGAGCCTAAGGGTTCGTAAGTCTTGCAGCGATGGCAGAGATCGCTTTTTTTCCTCCTTCAAAGCACAGGGGATATAGTCTGGCACATTTGTGAAGAGATGCTTACGGCAGCCAAGAGGAGAGAAGGCGGCTTGCACGTATTCCCACCTCCAGAGCAGCCTGCATCAAAGGAAAAGCCTCAGTGCACTCTAACCGTAATAAGTTTCCTTCATTTCTTCACCAGACAGATCACCCATGTCCTGACACTTAAAACTACCATATGTGCCCACATGCAGGGACAAGCATTCTTCTGCGCGTGCCACCTGTGGGACAAAGGAAGAAGGAAAAGGCTGCATTTGCTGCTAGAGGCGAACACAGGGGCTGAAGGTGGTCGAAAAGAGCAAGCGAGATATACGTCCTGGCATAGAATGCCACTCTGCAGCCTTGGCATCTTATTTACAAAGGAATGCAGCAGAAAAACCTGGCAGTGAAAGAGTTTAGGAACTTGAAAATACTTCTGGAGGAAGAACAAAGCCAAGAGAGGAAGGAGAAAGACTATATGATAAAACACTGAAGAGCACACACACAAAACCCTGTTTATCTAAAGCTGCTGGGTATTTTCCCAGACAGAGTATCTACAGCCCATGAAGAGAAGTACCTTTAATAAACCAACCCACACAAGGAGGCTACACCACACAACACTGCTGATAAGAAGCCAACAGGCTGAAGCACGACCAAATGTTTAGGCGAGTATAAAGCACCCACAGTTGATACCAGGCAAATCACACACTCAAACAGCAAAGGACATTATGCCAGCTGGCTTCAGCCCAGAGGCTAGCCATCGATTGATAAGGTTCAGGGAATGCGATACCTGTCCTCCTCCAGCCTCTCGCTGGCCGTACAAGCTTGCCAGGAAAGTGCCATTAATAAAATAAAGTAAAACTTTCCTAGAAGCATTTTTCCGTATCAGGTAATGCCGGTATCCAGTCTGGTTAGGCACACCGCCACACACCCACGTCACCGCTCACCTGAAGGTTTTAAAAGTTCATCATTTTTTTCGTTTTCAGCAAATTCACAGCAGCGAGGCACCCGGATTTGGTACCCAACACAGGGGACACAATTACCACCAGGAGGCAATAGAGAGCTCGTGACTCCCTTCTACCTTTCCCTGCTGAATACAGGGCATATAAACAGACTAGATTCTGATCAAGTCAGGTTTAGCCAGGCAAATCCAGCACAGCAGCTGCCAAAGGGAAAAGCAGCTCTGCAAGGCTACAGCTCAAAGGCTAAAAGAATCTAGCACGGCTTGGCTGCTCCTGGAAATACAAACAGGTCCTAATCAAGTCTCCTTTGGTTTGGAGTTTCTTAGTTAAAATTTATAAATCGTCATTAGGAGGAACTGTGTTTCCCTTTAAAAACTGACCCAATGTTTTAAATTTACACCTGTCCTACAACTTCACTGGATAAACACCACTCCTTAAAGGCCTCTTAAGCAGGCTGAAGAGGTGGCGTCCTCCCAAAAACCCATCAGTTCCTTACAGGTAGATCTCACCCACACCCACCGATTCTAAACACCCAGCACCTTTACTGCAAGGCAAATCCAGACCAGGGACACAAAGGTTACTGCCTGAAGGAGACATTGGCCTCCACGAAGGTATTTAAAGACCCAACTAGGGTTCCGGATAGGCCGTGAAGGGGCCCCCAGAGCACGGCAGCAACTGGCCCGGCACACGGCTGCTCTCCCTCCCCAGGGAAGGACCACGAATGAGCTCCATCGCTCCCCTTGCCCGCAGCAGGGCAGCTCGCTAGAGTCATAACTATAGGAGCTTTAAAATGAAAAGGTCAGGCTCTGGATGAAGCACCTCAGCGCAGTGGCTGGCGGCGGGCACCGTACTGCGACACAAGCATCTCCCAGCCGAACGAGGAGCTACAAATTTAAACACGACGCCATCAAAAAGCCACCGGTTTGGCCCGAGTTGCGCTGGAAAGCACGGGGCAGCTGCCCTCACAGCCCTCCCTCACCTTCAGCAGCTTGATTTCCCTCACGGCGATCTTCCGCACCACCGCGTCCTCCTCGCTCTCCAGGAACTTCTTGACGGCGACGATCTGCCCGCTCTCCTTGTTCCTGCACTTGGTCACCACCCCGTAGCTGCCCTCCCCGACGAGGCCCAGCACCTGGTACTTCTCCATGGCGGCGGGAGGCAGGCGGGCGGACGGGGGAAGCTCCGCTAGGCCGCGCCTGGCGGGAAGGAGCGGGCCCGGGCCCGACGCACCGTCACCGGGGGCAACGGGCCGCCGTAAGGCGCGGCCACGCCTGTCGCAAAAGGCCGTGAGGGAGGGAAGGCGGGCGGCCCTGAGGGGAGCCGGGCGGTTGTCGGCTGAGGCGGACGGTAAGGAGCGGGTGTCAGCTATATCCCTATGTAAACAAGCAAAAAAAGGGTATGGAGAGCCCGGATGAAGAGGTCTACTGATTTAAGGTTAAAAAACCCCCACAAACTGCCCCCGTGTCTATTAGACAGGGGTGGTTATGTTCACCAATTAAAAGGTTTGAGGCTGGATTCTCATCAGAAGATGAGGAAAACGTTCTGTATTCAGTAGCGGCGGCACAAAAGGGAAGGCTGGCACCACAGAACCTTTTGGGAAGCGCTTTGGTTGTGCTGGGTGTCTCCCTTCTCGAGCACCTGCTCGTCCACAAGAATTACAGCCGTCTCCTGTTCCTCAAGGCCCACTGCTCCTGAACTTTCCTCCGCTTTTGCCTTGAAGACCTCCGCATCCCTGTCCCTTCACTCTAGGATTGCTCTTCAACGTTGGGCCAAGGTTATTGGGAAGATGGGAATAGCCAGGAAACAAACTGATGAGCTGCTGGCACAAGAGATGCCTGACTCCTTCCAAACATAGCCAGCCTTGGAGAGTGCCCGAGCCGTGCTGGAAATCTACTTGGCTATAACGAGTAAAAAGGCCTTATAAAACATTCTCCCTTGAGGTTCTTTTCTTAAAGCGTGTTAAGACACGTAAAGAACAAATGACTAAGCAATCTTACCTTGGCATGAAAACGGGCAGTGGGCAGAGCGCCAAGATGAAAAACCAGTATGAATTCATTTAATGAATATTCCGTGCCGGCGCAGCTGCGTGCTGTTGCAACGCAGCTTACGTTGCTAAGAACGTAGCAATGATAAAGGTGGAATAATTTGCTTTAAAATGGGTGCCTGTAGTGGTGCCCTCGCTGTGCATTTTGTTTTAAAGATGTGGCAGTTTCTGCACGTAGTACGTGCAACAACACCAGGCATGAAGGTAACGTGTTTGCTTCAATAGGGAATTCTATTCCATCTAGCAAAGTTGAAGCAAACGCCTCTGTTCACCAACCAAGTCTTAATCCAACATATTCTTGCTCCTTCCCCTGCACACCAGCCAAGGAGACAGCAACCGATGAGGCAACCCGTGATGTCTTTTGCTCACATTGACTTGTCCCGCTCTGGAGACGAGCGGCATGGCAGGATGCATACAGGAGAAAAGCACTCAGAAACTGAAACTACAGGAACAAAAGACATTCTATGCGGATATTCCCGGAACAAAGGTGCTGTGTTGGAGTTGAGGGGGGGAAAAAAAAGAGATCAACAGGGAGGAAGGAGTAGAGAGACCAGCTGTGCTTGTTCAAAGGAGCGCAAAGCTGTGTAACTCCTACCCTGTCTAGGAAAATGCTTCCCCTTTTCCGTTTTTACCGATCAATTCCCACACATTTCTCTCCTTGTTTTGATGGCCTGTATTATGCAGTCTTGGGTACTGTAAAAGCAAAGGTCTCCAATTGCTCTGAAGAGATTTATGAGCACCTGTCAGGTTTGACTACCGCACCATTTCTTTCCGGGAGAGGAGCAGTATATACCTTGCCAAAATGCCAGTTGCCTGGAAAATAGCATCATGAGGCATCGTGCATTCCAATAATACTTTCTGAAACCTTTATCGTATTTCTTTTGAGTCATGTCAATCCGCGTCACCTTCTGTAATTTGTTTCTGGCTGTTTTTCTTTCTCCTTCATCCTCATTCTCACTTCCTATATCAAGTCACCGTAACGCACCTCTCAAGGCTGACGTCGCATTTCCAGGAAAAAAAAAAAAAGGGAGCTCAGTTGGCATTAATGTATTATATTCTTCCCACCTTCTCCTGCTCACCATTATTGTAGCAAGCGCCTTCTGTGGGTCCCGGCATCTGTTCAGCACTGCTAATAGATTACTAACTTGGCAACCAATTAACTCTTCCGCTGCCGAGACACCACTTTTGGCTTTGTTAAGCGAAAGGCACAAACCACAACTTCACCCGCATGGCAGACTTCAAAAACTCACTTGGTCTGTGCAGATGGTTCTTCAATTTTATTTTATTTTTAATCGTGGCAAACAATACGGAGAACCAGCTTTTCTTGCTTACGGACAGTGCCCGGTGTCACTGGGATCTCTATTAATCAGAGATTCCAGCCACCTCGCTCCTGTTTTTTACCATCAGCAATTAACTTAAAGATGACAATGATTGCTTCTCGCTGTAAGTTGTTTTGTGGTTTGATTTTTGAGTGATTTTTATATATACATATACATATGATGGCGTGCATCGGTGTGGCGCTGCAATTTAAAGCCAGAGAGATTGAAGGTGGTGAAGAACGAGCAAGGTATCTTGCCAAACCTGTGCCCCAGCTACACTCCACACCCAGCTGGTATCTGAATAGCATTGTTCGAGTTCAGTCTTCATAATTTGAGAGAAACCTCTTTTTTCTCTTGTAACGTGACGCCTATAACCAGCAGGAGCCTTGAGTTGGATTCCTCGCCTCAAAAGTGTAATTATTGGCGATGCTTTTTCATTGCGGCCTTTGGACCCCTGGAATATTTTTCTCCTTTTAAATGGAGGCTACCGTGAGCTCTTCTGATCTTCCACGACCACAGGAAAGGATGTCCCCCAGGTTAATGAGAAAGGGGCAGAAGCGTTTTAAATTCAGTAGCTGGAAAACCTTTCTTTCTTTTTCTGAGAATTAAATCGGTAGTCTTACAGTGAAGACAGTATCTAAACCAAGGAATAACTGGATAGTTCCACTTTCTAAGTAACTATAAGGTAGGCGTTTTCAGTATTCTGAGCTGAATGCAACTGATAACAATTTCTGCCAATGTGGATTCTGGATCCTTTGAAAGTGGGGTGACGGCATTTCTTTTATGTATTGTTTAGCTTTTTCTACCAAATAACACGTGGCTGCGCTGCGTGCCTTCCACATTGCGTTTGTCTTGCTGTAGCTTTCAGAAACGTTCATCCGGAGAATGTCAAGGCAGCGTCAGTTCTGATTTTGTTTTTCTGTTCTGTTTGCCAGAAATTTTCAGGCACGGTGGCACCTGCCAGAATCATCCATTGCTGTTCCTGTAATTAAACCTCAGCAAGACAAATGATAGTGCCTGTCATTTAGATGGTGAGTTTTAGACGGGTCACGCATCAGGGAGTGGAGCCGTAGGACGAGGGGGAACAGTTTTAAACTGGAAAAGGGGAGATTTAGATGAGGTATCAGGAAGAAATTCTCTCCTGTGAGGGTGGTGAGCCCCTGGCCCAGGTTTCCCAAGAAACCTGTGGCTGGTTGGACATGGGGCTTGGAGCAACCTGGTCCGGTGGGAGGTGTCCCTGCCCACGAGAACTAGATGAGCTTTAAAGTCCCTTTTAACCATTCTATGATCATTTGAATGAAATAGATTAAAAATCATACCTGTGGCACACAGCGGTGTTGACAGAGCTGACCGTGAGAAGTTACCGCCGCCTTTTAAAGGCAGTTTTGTGGCAAACCACCTTACTTTTTTATTATTTTTTTAAGTTATTATTATTTTTTTTAAACCCATCCGGCCTCCCCGCAGCACCTTCCCGACCCTCTTTCCTCCCGCGGGGGGCGGCACAACCACCTCCCTCTTTTGGCTCCTTCCCGAGACACATGGGAGGCGATCCTTCAGGAGAAGGGCCTCCAAAATTCCCAGTTTTGTCGGGAATTGCGGGTTTTTTTTTGAGCCGCGACAGGCGGTT
>VZSF01009349.1:3343-32802 GCA_013398295.1 Chionis minor
AGCGCTTCCCCTTCGTCGAGTCTTCAAGAGCGGAGAAAGGGCAGCAGCTCCCCAGAGACCCCCACCCCTGCCCCCGAGGGGGCCCATTGCAGAGCCCGGCTCAGCAGGGACAGCCCCGGCCCCACTGCCCCTGCCAGGCTCCCAGCGAGACTCCTGAACCCCATCCCAGGAGAAAAGACCCACCGCAGCCCCCTCAGCCGCAGCCTGGGCAGGGCAGAGCACCCGCCGCTAACGAAGCGGGCGCCATGCCCTCCCGCTGCCTTCTCCCGCCGCATCCCGGCCCTGCACTGCTGCTGCAGGAAGGCGGCTCTTCCCTTGAAACCAAGCTTATTTCTCCCCACTGTGGATGCTCAGGTGAAACACGGACACCAGTGGCTCAGCACCGTGCAGGATGATGGTCCTCTCCTGTCCCCACCAGCGCTGGCTTTTAGCCCTTGGGTGAGCCAAGAGGATTTGCGGTGGGATAGGAGGTCCTGATGGAGCTTCCCAGCGGTACCCGGCCGTAGGTCAGGAGCAGGGAAGGGAGGGATGGAGAGGGTGGTGGGGCTGGACCTCCAGGGGTGCTGAGCCTTCAGCCAGCAGAGCCAAAGGCACCAAGGGCTTTATCAGACCTACCACAACTTGCTGATGGCAACGTCAGGAAGACCCAGAGGAACGGGAGCAGCATTTCAGCCCCAGCTTCCTCCCCAGAATTCCATCTCTTTCCCACAGTGAAGCTGCACGTGCTGCTGTGAGCTCAGGCTTAAACCAGACGTTGGTCTAAGGGCAGCATGACAGCGGTGTGGACCCTGGAAGAGGAGACATCTTCTGGGGATCAGCAAAAGCCTCTACCTCGGAGATTTCACTCTGGTTCGCTTTCATCTTCTTCATCATCTGCTCCATGGCCACAGAGGTGAGCTGGAGGCTGCTCACGGTGTCCTGCAGCATGTCCCTCCCAGGCAGCCACTGCCCTGGCTCCGGGGGCTGCTGCCCCATGCCCTGTCCTCCTCCTTCTGCAGGACAGAGGGTGCCTGGGCAGGCTGGTCCCCCCCAGGAGGGAGGTCAGGCTGTGCTCCTGGGGTAGGTGCCACAAGCCCAGCTTGCAGCAGCCTGCGCAGTGCCACGAAGTTGACAGCCCCAACCTCAGGCAGCCCGATGGTGACATCTAACAGCTGGGACAGGCTGAGCTGGGCCATCACTGCTGCCCTGCCCGAAGCCATGGAGGGATCTGAGGGGGACGGGAGCATTTCTGCCCACAGGGGACTGGGATGGGTGGGAGAGAGGGGCAGTGGGCAGCCTTCCTCCTCCTCCTCGCAACAGAGGGATCAAACCAGCGGTAGGGAGAGGTGGCAGGGGACAATGCAGCATCTCCCATTGCTAGGTGACATCCCACCCCCAGTTCCTGCTGGTCCTTGGGATGAAGTTATCCACAGGGATGGAAGACACCAAGGGTCCCTGCTGCCTTTTCCACCTTAATACCTAAAAGGCAACTGGTGAAGTCCAATGTTCTGCAGCAGCTCAGGGCAGCCCCTGCCCGGGGCGAGGCAGCTCCCTCGCAGGGTGAGCTGTCCCAGAAAAGCAGGGATGAGCCATGTGCAGGGACAATACCTGGTCCAGGCTGGAACTATCGAGGATGAGATCAGTCCCGGCAAGGAAGCACCTCAATTTATTTTTTTTTTTATTTTTTTCTTTTTGAGGTATTGAAAAGCATGACAGATTTTGCCCTCTCCCTTAAACATGGGAACGGTGGAAGTCTGCTGCTGACAGCATCAACACACAACTTTCTAGCATCTTGCTTCGAAGCAAAGAGCCATGTAAGCAGGTAAAAAAGAAACGCGGGTAAACACGTGCTTCCAGACAACCCTAGGAAGTATTCAAACACTGAAAATCTTTAAACCCGAGTTATCCATCCGACAAGCACTTGTAAAAAGAATCAAAATGAACTTCTTTTCCCTTAAAATCCTCCAAGTCCCACTCAGAGCACTGACATCTCCCTCCTTTGGCGAGGCACTCAAAGACAATTTCCAAGAAAGGATGACAGTGGGCAAGCAGGACACAGAACAGACACCTTGCACTTTGAAAAGATACAAGAGATCTGGTTTTAGGCATTAAAACGAAAGCATATAGATCTGCTCTGTGCATTTTTCTTTCCAAGCTGGGAGGATTCAATTCAAAGAGGGAGTAGAGAGATTAAGAGATGGGAACAAGATGCACTGAGGCAAGAAGCTAACACTCTGATAAGGGATCCTGAGCCTTAACTCCAGTTAATGGGCAGAGCTGCTGGCTCTGGAGCTCTACAGCTTTATCCAGAGACTGGTCAAGCTTTCTAGACAGTACTCAGGACTGGTAGGAAAAGCTCTAAGACCCCCAAAATGGCACAGGGCCACATCAACACAATGGTACAGCAACACAGCAACAGCAAGGGGTGGATCTCAGGGCAGAAGGCAAAATGAGAGACCAAGTTTGATGTGATGGCAACCTAGGTACCAGTTTTCCTAAAGCAGTTAAGCATGTTCAGACAGGAACATCTCCTGGATTCAGTTTAGCCAACTGCTTTTGGCTTACAGTCAGGTAAGGTCTGAAGTGAGGCCACGGGATAACTTGGGCTGTAGTCCTGAGTATGACCCAGGGGACACCAGCACAACCCTTGGCTCACTGGTTTCCCAGTTTTGACCCAAATACAGCTTGGTAAAAGCAAGCCTGAACAGGGCAACAGGACTCGAGACGCCCCGACCTCGCTCCTGGCAGGTCTGGCAAGCAGTTTGAAGGGGAGAGAAGAGCAATACTGCTCATGCTTTTAACACTGGCTTCCAGTAAGAGGAGCATGGTGTGGTACTGGGTCAGAACAAGACAGCACAGAGGCATCTGCAAGGACTTCCCACACTTCAACCAATCTGTTCAGTAATACTTACGGCACAGCACTGTGTCACAGCACCAGGCTGAGAAGCCACACGGTGGTCACAGAGTACAGCTGTGGTTTGTTCGTAGCACTTTGAAAGTTCAGGGAAACCACAGAATCATAGGATGGTTAAAGTTGGAAGGTACCTTAAAGATCATCCAGTTCTAACCCCCCCGCCATAGACAGGGATGCCTTCCACTAGACCAGGTTGCTCCAAACTCCATCCAACCTGGCCTTGAACACTTCTATGGATTGGAAAGAACACTCCTAGGGATGGAAAACCATCAACAGCCTTTAGACCTCACCCAGCACCAGCTCGGAGGCTTAATCTGTGCCGGATACTGGAGAAGACCTAGCCACTCCAGGCTTTCACGCACCCTCGCTGGCTACCAGACAGGACACTATTCTGCAAGACAAATTCCCCTGTCTGCCCCTTGGCACCGCTCATATTTTTAGATGCTGGAGTGGAAGAGAACGATGTAGGTAGAAGTTGGAGGATAAGCAAAACCAAACAGCCGCCTGCTAGAGACAGCCCATTATCAGCAGTGCTCTTCTAAAGCAACTGCCTCCAGCAGGATTTGTTTGTTCATCCCATCAGCAGCCTAGAAAGTGGTATGGGTTTTCCTGGAGTGTTTGTCTGCCTCATCAAGGGGGAAGACCACAGTTTGGGAATTTATTCTTCTATCGTCCTGGAGACAAAGCCCTTCACAAGCACCTTGTGCTGCTTTCTCAAGTGTCCTCTCTAGCCAAGGATTAGTGTCCTCAGAAAAGGAGCAAGCAGCGAGTCCTACTTGCCCGTGGAAGAAGGCTACAAGCCACCAAGTGAGCATGGTTACAGCAACAGCCCCACGGCACAGACACAGCAGCCGTTCAGAGGGCACAGGGTTCACAGAAAGCACCAAAAGAGAAAAATCCTATGCTTTTTATTGCAGGTTCAGTGTTAGTGTTTTGGAGACACAGCTGCATTAGAGGCAGAGATTGTTCCAACTTCCCTTCCCCACAAGACTGCCACAACTCACCAGCCCCAGGCAATTCCAGAAACGGTGCCTGACTTTTCAGTGCAGACAAGTGTTTAACCGAGGACCTAGACCCTCATGTTTCTTGTCATTGAAGAACAATAATGATCCAAGGCTCGCAAAAATGCAAAGGCCAGCACATTAACTACCATTCCTTGTCCTGCTGGGAGACACACATGAGCTCGTTCCCAGCGCCCGGACACAAGGATGCGAGTAGCTCTATGAATGGGTTGCCCTAAGCTGCCCTTCCTGGATGTTCTGCTAACTTGGTTCTGATGAAAGTCCTTGCTCTGCTGTGGAAGAGGTGAGAGGCCACTCAATTGGCAAGGAGCTGCTCTGCTGCTCAGCTCTGCCAGCAGCCAGCAGTTCAGCCCAGCCGCCTGAACGAAGCGCTCCCTTTCTGTGCTCTCAGGCAAGTCGCAGTCAGAAACAGAAACCCAAAGGCTGTCTCCTGCTGCTGCCCACACACAGCAACGAGCACGCTCTATTCCCTTCTCGTAAGCTGACAGCTACTTCTTTTTTGCTTTTCTTCCCCCCCCCCCCCACCACTACAGGGCAAGAGATAACACACACTAAAATAATAAAAAAACCCAAACAAATACACACAACAAAAAAACAACCCCACAACAATTAAAGGAACTTCAAAATTCAACACCACCTCATTTCTCCATCTCTTAATTAAGATGTAATCCTCCCATTGCCAGTGGCCTCTTCTATACACCTGTAAAGTGCTGGTCAGTTGATTTTTTTTTTTTCCCCCCATTAGATCTCACGGCTCAAGACCCTGAAAACCTTCCCACTCCTACAAGAATAAACAGTTGTGTTATGCCTATAATTTATGGTATTGCCTTGTCATGCATGTTTCCTTCTCTTGTGGAAGCCAGGTCTAGTCATCAACTGTGATGTTGCGAAAGAGATAGGCCATGGACTCGCCGTTGTGGATTCGTCGGATGGCTTCAGAAAGAATCAAACTGATATCCACAGTCTTTATCTTGGGGCACTGCAGCTTCTGTACCTCATGAGGAACTGTGTTGGTTACTACCACCTACGGGGTGCCAGAAAGAAAAGACCATTAGTTGTGCTGCTGTTACGCTCACTCTCACCGAACAGCTACCCTACATTAACTCCAAAAGTGGGGGGTACCTGCTGTTTCACAGCTCAGCGGAAAAAGTCCTTGTGTGTTAGAAAAAAAAATTAAATAAATGGTCTCCCCTACATGACAGTCAATCTGTTGAGGGGACCAGCATAAAGAGCACGCTACAGCAGCGAGCTCCACACAGGCTGATGGGGCCATTTAGATGGCAGGATCTGACATGTTTGTTACTAAAGGTGAGGTTTGAAATCTTATCCCCTTAATGTACCCAACAGCCCATCATCCACTGGGGGAGAGAGACAGGTAGAAGGCCTGTACAGTGAGAAAGCAGTCACACACAGCCAGCTGCAGGAAGGGAAGTGTCCGTGCAGGAATGACTAATATCTGTGCATTAGGGAGAAAACACACACTGAGAAACAGATCTGATCTGAACAAGTATTAATCACACAGTTTTTGTGGGTTTGGGTTTTTTTTTTTTTTCCAAATGAAGAACCAGCTAATTGAAAGCATCTGATGAAACCAGTCATTTCAGAGATGAGCTATGTGGCAGGGGAAGAACATCGGTTTGTGGGTTTTGGTGCCTTAAATCAACCCGGCCACCACAGCCAGCCTTTCCTCTGCAGTCCAGAAAGCAGACGCACCTCATCGATGGAGGATTCCTCTATGAGACGGGGGGCATCTGCTGACAGGAGCCCATGAGTAGCCATCACAAAAATCTTGTAGGCTCCACGCTCTTTCAGGATCTCTGCAGCAGCTACAAAGCTTTCCACATCATCAATGATGTCATCCTGAGAAGAAACAGAAATAGCATCAAAACCAGAAGTTTACCGTGCCTGCAAGGCGGCAGTGGATCTGCAAGGTACTGCAGCTTTGGCCACGCACACAGCCAAAAAACCTAATCCCTGGCTACTTCAGCTGCTGTCGAGATGCACGGACAGCCACGAGCACAACTTAAATCTGTGAACACCATTTCCCTAATTTATCGACCCTTTTGCTACTGTGCCAAACAAATATCGTGTCTCGGAAACAAATCAGTCCCTGCGTGTGCACACACACAAACGGGGCTTATGTTCAGCAAGGTACTTTTTTTCATGGTGACAGTAGCTGCATGTTGATCACTTACACTGCAGCACGGCACAGCAAGTATGAGAAGCTCAGCAAGTTGGGTTTTTTTTTGTTTGGGTGGTTGGTGGTTTTTTTTTTTTTTTTTTTTTAAACACTTCAGGAGATTTCTCTGCATGTCCTGGATTTGTTGGGTATCTGTAGACATCTGAGATTTGAAAATTCAAGGGAGCAAGGAGATTTCAGGGCTTAAAGTGCAGTAGTATGAAGACTTTTCAACAGAAAGCTGAAATAACCAGTCACCAGCAAAACTAGAGAAAACAGTAGCAATGATCACATTCCCACCCCATGCCAGCTCCTACCCTCTGGGATAAAGCAGCTCAAGAAAAGCCGCTGGGAGGAAGCCACCCCCCCACCATCCCTCTCCATCACACTCGTACCACAATGATGGCAATTCTTCCTCCGACGTCTCCAACCACAGTTATTGGTGGTTTCTCCTTGGCCATCATCACTGAAGAAGAAAAAGTCAAAAAAAAAGCCCAGGTCAATTAGCCTTGAGTCAAATCGCAACAGCTCTACCACCACACGAGAGGCCCAGCCCTTAAACTGCATCTTATATTGCCGCGCAGATACAGACACGTGCTTTACATTATCCACCTCAGTGGGTAACCACTGGTTTAACCATCATCTTCCTCCTTAAACGAATAGCACTGCTGCGTAAAGACGAGACTCCTCGTTTCCATGGGGGACTCGTACTGAGCTCAGAGACAGTAAGCAAATCCAAATATCTAACAGATCCCTGTGCACGGAGAACTACAAAGCAGCACCCAGTTTATGGGACATGTCAGTGACATTCTTTGTGCTCCAGAACAGGACTTGGGAAAAAAAATTAAAAAAAAAAGGGTTATGTCATGATTGGCAGCAACAAATAGGCTTCTCCAAACAACACCTCTCAAAGGCATATGCTTTCCAACACACAATTTTTCACCTGTTGGACTCACTAATTCATCTGAAGGTTTTGAGACTTGCACTGCAGCTTGCTTTCTCTCGTATCACCAAACACACAAGGCTCTTTCAGAGGGTGTAATAATACCTGCTGCTCAAGCAAAGAAAGCTTAAGGAAGTGTTTTAACAGAAAGAGCAGGACAAAATCCAGTTCAAACTCAGTTCTACAAGCCCAGTGCTACCAGCAATTGGAAGCAAAAGTATATATTGGTGCCATCTGACACCTGGTGAAGAGATGAACTCGGAAATAAGGCTCCACTCCCTCCTGGCTCTACTTTTGCACTGACATGGCTCACACAAAAAATACACATTTAATAGGCTTTATCCCTCATTCCAAAAAGCTTCCAGCAGCAAGATGAAAAATAACAGTTATGAACTAGGATGTGTTACATCTGGACGCTGTCAGTGCAACCTTCAGACTCACGAACAGCAATCAGGTTCTGACACTAGCCAAGGACTTGCTGCCCGAAAGCCAAACCTCTTGCTTGCCAGAGGGTGCTGGGTTATACAGTGAACGTGGTACAAAACTCCCAGCACGGAAGGATGCACCGGTGGGCAGGCATGTGTCGTGAGGGGACAATCCGGGCTGACCTAGCCATTGAAGCAAAGACAAACATCCAGCATTTGCAACACTTACCTGGCCCACCTGCATCCCCCCCTCCCCAATTTTATGCTTTCTTCACGGAGTGCAGCAAAGCATCCCACCAAGGCGCTCTGTACCCCTCCTCTTCGTAAGCTCGAGGCTTGCCAGGATTCTGGCCACAGAGGCTTCTCAAACATCGAGGAGTTTTGGACACCCTAGATAGCAAGATTTTTCTTCTTTAAGATAACCTACTTCCATATAATACTTGAGCAGCATGAGAACACAAGCTACTGCCCATCAAAAAGCCTGCTGAACATTGATTTCTGCCCTCCTGGGTCAAAAAAGTCCTACATAAAACTCCCCATCCTGCACAGCAGGCCGATCCAGTACTATTCCCACAACTCATCAGTGCCTGGGAATGCTTCGAGTGCCAGCGCAGCTGGGTGAGTGAGTCAGACTGAGGGATGTGATGAAAACAATTATAAGGACCACAGCTCCAGAGATTCATGTGTAGTGGTGTTCTTTGTATACACGACCTATCTCACAGACAGGTTTTCTGTAAGCCTACCAAAATTGTATAAAAGGTGCTCAATAGTTCCATTTTGACCAAAAGTTACATTACTCATTGCTAGATTTTTGCAGTTCAAGTCGCAGCTACCGTAGACTTAAGAGTTAATTGCTCTTTGGAGCACAGATTCCCCAGCCTCCCTCGCATTGTTATTTCTGAGTCTCCTATCAAATGCAGAGTCATGTCTAAATTCTGAAGGGAAAATATTCTTATGAGAAGGAAGAGTACTTGTAATGAACTAGGATTAAGCATCGCGAAAGATAAGCGGATCATAAATTTCAATTACAGGCACTACCTACCTGCTTAGATTAGTTATTAGTTTATTATCTAGTTTAGACAGTAACAAAACTCCTGGTGGGAGCTGTATACCAAAAGGATTACATCTGGCTGCCATCCCATCCTCCGTGTGCATCCACAGATGAGGACCATTTCTGTTTACAACAGCCAGGATAGGGAAAACTTTTTTTTCTCAGTAATGGTAAACAGACCTTAGGGAGCTGAAATTCAGCACTATTGTACTGATAAACGCATGAAGTTTCAGCAAATCAGTATCCTCCCGTTCCGAGACATTCCTTGCTATGCTCAAAGGCTAACACAGCAGCTAGCAACGTTAGCAGTGCTTCCCATCTCTTGTCTGTTTTTAAATGCCGCATTTCATTTTTACTTTATTTTTAAAGTATGGTAGGCAACACGTTGACCTACCCGTATCCTAAAGAGATGTTCTCCCTTTTTCTTGTTCAATTTTCTCTGCAAAGAAAAGAAAAAAATTGCAAGCCAAAGATCTACCCACAACCACATCAAATTGCAAGAGAACTCTGCTCCAACGTGATGGGAGCTTACGCAAGGGTTACTGTGGCCAGTTTCTCTTCAAAATCTTTGGGCATACTAAGATGTGCAGGTCAGAACTGCTACGAGAAGGAGACTTGAAAAGTGATCCAAATAAAGAACATTTTCTTCCCAGACACAAAACCTTTATTTGTATGTAACCAAAAGGGGGAATCAGAAGTAAGCCACTGCTGTATTTCTGCCTGGCATAACCCCTTGGATTATGCACCAGTTATGTTAAAAGAGTTGCTATTTTTTTCTGGCGACTAAGAAAAAAATGGCTTGTAGTACCAGTAGCTTCTAGGGGGGAAAAAAAATAAAGAAAAGAGGAGAAAAAAACCACAACAAAAAACCCAACCACCATTTTTATAAAACAAGGTGGGGAAATAAATTCATCAGCCAACCACTCTAACCTGCACTTTCATTCTGATGTGAGTAATATATGCCAAAGTACCACACATTAAAGGGGAGACGATCACTGGCACAAAGAAATGGCATTTCCAGGTGCATAAACCTGTTGCCTTAACCAAGCAGTCAAAAATGGGTTAAGGAATGCTAAACCAAATTCTGTTTGGAACTGACAGCGTGCATTAAAGCAATGATCACCAAGTGAAATAACGCTCCATTTACAACAGAGTCTATGAGCAAAAGGCTGCTCAAGAGTGAACTGTTTTGTGAAGAGACAGACCTGGAAGGACAGATAACATCCCGGTGCGCAGCCTAAACACAGGAAAGAGACGGGTGGAGGGAAGTAGGAACAGACCTACAGTCACTCCAGTTTTTCCACCCAAACTCTTTTCCTTCATGGCAGTTTGCTGGGCTCTGGGCTTGAAGCAGACCCCTAGCTATTTGTATAAAGCACTGAATTTCAAAGCCACTGAAATGATTTAACAGATGGTTCTCCACTCCTTTTCTCAAGGACGAGGAAACATGCAAAGAGTCCTCATGCATTTGTTAAAGCACAGCCTCGAGCCAGCTGCAAGCTTGGAGACACAAAGAGCACACAATCAAAGAGAATAACCTCGGCGTGACATCCTGTCTCAAAGGCTCCGATTTCTGGGTTTTGAGTGACAGGAGCTGTTGCTGCCACTTTAGCACAGCACTTTAAGAGCAGCAATTGGAAGCACCTTTGGCATTCTTCTGCTACGGCTCCATATGCCACCAAATCAAGAGTATCACATCAGGCTACGCTCTCAGGACAATAAATAAGCCATTACGCTGCATAACACTCATTAATTAAAGACACATGATCTCTACTAGAACAGGCAGAAAAGGTGCATGCCAGGAAGCAGGAGTCCAGCCACTTCACTAGGAAGCCCGTGAAGAATGGCACAAAGCGTAAGTCATCGCTGTGGGGCTCTGGGGCTGCTCCCAGACACAGGTTTTGCCTCTTTTCCGGCTGTAATGCAACTGCCAGGGACCCGGAACGGCAGAGTCTAGAGAGGGAGGACAGGATGCTCCACACAGCTCTGGTTGTAGCCCACAGCAGGATGCTCCATGGTTAGTCTCAGCCACCCCCCAGGAGCACCCCCACCTGCTAACTGCCCCCACCCTGGGTCGTGGCAGCTGAGCCAGGCAGACCTGGAGCCTGGTCCTGTTTTGACAACTGGGCATTTTTCTGGCCAGTTTTGGTGTAAGGAAGCACACGGCTCTGGGTGTGTAGCGCGTGTCCTGCCTTCCACAAATGACAATACAGGGACAACGCTGAGCTTTGCTTTGCTCTGCCATCAGACCTCACACACCAGGACTGCTGGTGACGGTATGCGCGGCAGGAAGAGCTGACCAAGGGCTTTGTCTGATGTGCCACTCGAGGTGGAAAGACACTTTCCAAATGACTGAATCGGCCAAGAAAGGAGGTGTAGAAGCGAGGGTAAACACAGACACTCACAGCATTGCCATCCCTAACCCCAGATGCATTTTCACCTCTGGCAGACGTAAGCCCACGGCAAAGGCTGCGATGCAACCAGGACACATTAGAAGCTTACAGGCTGCTTTTAGAGAGACATCACCTCAGTGCTCTGCACCTCCAGTAACACAGCCCAGCTCACTCAAAAATCTGTTAAGATACGAAAACCGGAAAGAAAAGCAACTTTCTGCTCAGAGTTGTGGACAAGCTCACCCCATGATCAACCCCACAAGACAGGTCCCAAGCCACAGCTTGATTGTTTTAGATCTGTGCCTTAGGCATGCAGGAATGTAAGGTCATTAGTCAAGCGTGGAGTTTCTGCAGGAGATAAAACGAGAAAGGGGTGATACACAGCAAATTAGGTCATGTTTTGATAGCTGAGGACTGAAAACAATTTTCCACTGAAATCATAACTAAACTGGACAAGGGCACGTTCCTGTATGAGCTACCGTTTACGGGGCTCTCCAGCAGCACAACCTCCTGCAGATGAGCTTCCTTAAAGTGGAAGGAAGGAAATAAAGATACAGTCGCATCAATGCCCTGGCAGCAGACAAATATCAGCTGGTGGTATTTTGGAGGACAGCATCCTCTTCACAGTAGGAGGGGAAGGAAAAGGCCAAGAGTAACCATGCAAATTCCCGTTTTGTTGGAAGTGCATGAAAAAATACCCTTGTCAGAAGGGGAACAATCAAGGTGAAGTCCAAAACTTCATTGCCAAACCCCACCTGTACCCCAACACCCAAGAGGAGTTTCACCAGCAACATAAGCTTTGTTTAACTGACTGTATTACGGTGAGTGATGACTGAGGTAATGTAGAACACCTGCAGTCTTACTTGCCTCCCCCCCTCCACCAACCTGCCCACAAACTGGTTGGATGTTCTCCCTAAACTTCAAAAGACAAGAGGAGGTGCTTATCAGTAGCCCTAGCCGCTGCCAGTATAATTAAGTTTGGCTGCATGATGGGCAGCTCCTCACCACGTACAGCAGCACGCATCTTTTCCCACGCTTGGTTCTCAGCCACGTTCACCGCACTCATAATTTCTGTCCTACCACCATCTACCTAGGAAACTAAAATCCCGAGAGGGAGCTGGATTTTGATTGTAGCACTGTTGCTTGACCGCTGCTGTTGCAGGAATACAAGCAATCCTAAGACGACAGCATTTCCCAGAATAGAATACAGGTTTCTTTTATTTTTTTTTTTTTTTTTAAACTTTGCTCTGTGGTCCCAAATCAGCAGCTTATCAATCAATGGCACAAGCACGAGAAGCAGCTCAGCAGCGCTCTTGGAGAATTATTCACACTAGCAACACAAGCCTCAAAACCTTCTCAAAGCAGACACTGGAACACGATCACCTGGCTGCCAAGATGAAGAAAATTTCCAGCAGTAACCGTGGCTGCAGCAGGAAGGGAAGACAAAGGCCAGCCCTCCCGTCCACAGTGGGGACAGCAGCCTGTCTCAGTGGGCGCTCCCATGTTAGTCACACTTTTGCATTTCTTTTCTGTTTCATCAGCTCAATAAGTTTTATCACTGAGCGCTGCGTAAGCGCCACCTTCACAGAGGTTTGTCACAGTCTCGACACTGTTCAGTGGGCGCAGCCAAGGAGAACAAGACTCATGTCCCACACGGCTGGAAAAAGTTAAATAAAAACCTTCCCCTGTACCTTCTCCTACAACTTGTCAGTATCAACCTTTCCATGAGAAAAATCCCACTGGTCCAACTGCCATTAGGTTGGTTACACCTACACAGTTAAACCAATAGCAATTTCCCACCAAACTTTCCTTTTTTTTTTTTTGCCCAAAGGTAAGCAGAGAAACTTAATCTTACACGGCAGCTCCAGACCAGGATGCACAGTTGCATTTTTGACCATCGGAGGGGAGTGACGTCCATCATCCATGTCCTGCTCCGTACACTGAGCCTCTCCATGGATCACTGCTAGTCCCAGCCGTAGTCTCTCGGCGTAAGACTGAGCCCTGCAGGACAACCATAGCATGTCAGGAAGATGTTGGGCTGATGCAACTTCACAGCCCAGTGTAGCAAGACTCTCCCAGACCCCACAGGCCAGGCAAAAAGGCTGCACCTCCATGGCTGTTTCCCCAGCAAGAAACTTCACTGGAAACAACTTTTCATTCCTCCTCAATATCCCAAAGCCCACTCTACCCCTTGCGGCTCCATCACAGGGATCTCCTGGTGTTCTTCCAGATGCTAAATGCTTTCTGAGATGGTCAGATGCTGCTGAAACACACGCAGCAAATCTGATTCCTGGCCCCAGGGGAACCACCTACGTCCGCAGCAGCAGAGACCTCCAGAGTTTGCTTCCGCAGAGTTGGACTGCAAAATCCAGCTGCCCATCTGTATTGCTACAGACGTCCAACCCGTTTCCAGCCACAAAGGACTTACTGATCAGATTGCTGATCCATACGAGGCCCTCCCATATTTTTCCTGGCATATTTCGCCTTAGCCCAGATCTTTTCCAAGTTACTTTAAACAGCTAGTAAAGCATCCATTTACCTTTTAGCTGCATCAGGAGACTTGGCTACAATGACCGCATTTCTGTAATCTGGAATCTGGATGTGATGAAAAACTTATTTCAGTAAAGACCTTCTTGCTAGTGAGTTGATACATGGCTGGATAATCGCACCACCCTCCTTCCCCAGACCCAAATCTTCATTCTGTGGCAAGAAACTAGAGAGGCAATTGCACCCATTTTCAACACTGGTATTTGTGTATTCTGCCCCAAAATGGAATACAAGTAAGTTCAGTACAGGCAATACTACAGGTCCTACTTGTGCACGTAACTGCAGCTCTGTGCCTCCTTCCCTGCCCATGCCCACAAGTTATAGCTTGGTCTGCAGCGCTGTCTCCAAACAGGGCACCACACACAGCGCGGGGAAGAAGGGAAAGGTGGAGCGATGGGCCCTGGGCACCAGAGGCACCAAATCCTGGCTCTCACCAGAGCATGGAGCCCCAGTGCAAAGCGGGCATTGGCCTTGGATTCAAAATGGGCAAAGGTGGGAAGGTTCACTGTGTTTAACCTACCCTGCATGGACCGGCTGCCGCTACTTCCATCTGCAGGAGAAGGCCTGAACCCAGAGCCCACTCTCCCCGGATGGGGAAGCCTTGCTCTCCCCACGTGGGCATGAACTGTCGTCTTTTGCACATGGAAAACAAAACCTCCATGCCCTGTCCCCAGTCCTGCTGCGCTCAGCATTCTTACACTCAGTCCAAGACAAAGTCCATCAATAATTCAGAGCAGTCAGACATCCACCACAGAACAAAGTGCAAGGGGAGGCAGTTTAACAGGATTTAAAAGGTGATTAGAGGCAGGAGCGTAAATAGCATCTCTCAAATGGCACTGACTCTACAGAGAGCAAGCCCACCTTCTGCTTATGGTAAGAGTTCAATTTCTATCCAGGTACAATCACAAAATATAACATTTTCCCACCTTCCTAAGAAACATGCAATAGGTACCCCCTAAGAAAGAATTCATTAACAGAAAGATTGACCCAGCCTGACAACACAACCCTCTGCATAGGTGGAGGCCCAATGCTGCTATCGCATTAAGATGAGTTAAGACAAGTTGATATATATAGAGAACTAGAGTAACCTCACTTCTTCCTGTATATACTGAAGCAAGAAAGGGGATGCTCTCAGGTTGTCTACTGGGAAACTGAAGAAGCCTTGAATTTCCTTTTGATGAAGGTCCATGGTGATAATGTGTGTTAAACCTAAGGAGGGAAAAAAAAAACCCAACAAAAAAAGTGGTAACAATTCATTGAGAGGACTCCCACAAGGCTGGAGTTCCTCAAATATCTCCCTTTCCCAGACTGCTTTAGCTATTACTCAGACTACCATGCCATGTGATAAAACAAGCACAAACAGGTTAATGTAAAAAGTTCCAGAGACATAATCAGGAACAGGCATGCGATAAGTCACAGCACTAGGCTGGCGCTGTATTTCAGCATGACACTTCTAGGCCACTTCCCCAGACACAAGTTACAAAGAAATAAAATTAAGCTGAAGAAAATGAATTCCCCCAAAGCGGCTCCAGGGCTTGGAAGCACGTCCCCACATCAAACAGGTGAAGAACAGAGAGACAGGTGCCCTCCGGGATGCCCAGCAGCTGGATGCACTGCAGCATCCAAGCCTGGCATGCCGCTGCTCCCTGTGACACTCACCTGCCTTGGCGAGCATCGAGGCCAGCAGCTTGCAGACTATGGAGCCCCTCTTCCTCATTTTGCTCTGTTTGCTGTAGGGGAAGTAAGGGATGACCCCAATGATGTTCCTGGCACAGGAAGTCTTCAGTGCATACGCCATTATCAGCAGCTCCATGACAGCGGTATTCACATCTCTAGGAGATTCGAAAACCATTCCAAGTATTAGTAGGTGTTTTTCCAACGCAACTCCTTTTATACCCATACCTCTCCTCACCAAACTCCCAAGCAAACAATCCTACATCTTATGCTAATGTATGCAAGACCCAGACTGTAATCTTATAGGCCGTTCCATCACACCACAGCACATTACAACCAACCGTTATATGTACAAGACACGACTCCAGCACTCAAGAGCTATGGGCTGGAATTTGATTTTGTATTGTAACATGAGGTGTATAATGATTTCCCTCCATCATCATCATCACAACAACAACAAAAAATGCATTTTTTTCATTTACGTTGGAACAAGTGTAATTTCATACAGTGTATTTTGAAATAAAATAGTCTTTTAAAGAAGCAGGACACATGCAGCCAACACAACTTCATCCACACTTGATTTATCAGGGTATTTTTAACAACATAATGGCAGGTTATTTTTCCTGCCTTAAGAAATACTGCATTTTGGAGCAGTACAAAGTCCAGATGCATCGCTTTGGTGCAGGTCAGCATCTCCATACTACCTAGTTTATCTAGAGATGGAAGGAACGACAGCACAGTAAACGGTAAACGACTGTTTCTTGACAGTAAAACAAAAAACCAAAAAAGCAACACAGGCAGAACATATCTGTAGATCACAGCAAGGAATACATGTAAAACCTCTTTTTCAGTTAGGTTCACCACGATGACTGGTGTGGCCTAGCGGAATTGTATTAATCTACTTTTTATTTTATTCTGGGAAGTGAGGAAAAAAGCCAAGCCCTTTTAGTTCCTTAAACCAACACAAAGAGACAGTCAACTGTCACAAACTGACTCGAGACCATTGAGGAACTGCAGAACGTGCACTTCAGAGAAGACAGAAGGACAGGCAACCCTCCTACAATGCAGACACCCTTGCTGGGTGGTTTTCAGCATGGACAGACTCAAATGACACCCCAATTCCCCACACAGGTCCCCCGGAGAGCAAGGCTGGGGATGGCTCAGCCGTGGAGCCCATGGGGACAGAGCAGGGGCTGACTGGGCCATCTTTCCACACAGCAGCAGAGGAATAAACAGCACGGAGCAGCTTGAAGCTCTGCAGAGCTTTTTGGACATTACCTAGACATTGCTCGAGGACTCATTTTCCTCCTGACCACCAAGGACAGCTTCCCCAAGAGCTCAGAGATACCATTTTCTGAGCCTCCGTCCGCGTGACCTGCAACAAACCTCTAACCATTTCCACTTCTCCCTCGCTCCCCCTTCCTTCAAAAATTAACCTCCGTTTGTGCCTCTTCATTTGCGAGCGGTCTGGGTCTCTGTTCTCCCACTGGTCCCGCCAGCCCTCGCGCACAATGCTATTTGCACACAAGAAAGCTTTGTTAGCTCTGAAGCGCCCTGCCAAGAATTACATAAAACATAGCCCCCTGCCACGTAGGACAACAAGCAAACAAAGAACTGTTTCTTCCCTTTGGTGTCTTAGCTGTGCCAGCGGGGCCACGAGAGGAGAAAAAGATGCTACTATCAGTGCTGTATAAAAACAAAGTGGCCAAGTTTAAGCCAATTAAAAGTTCATCCCAGAAATCCAATCTTTTCCATCATTATTTTTTTCAAATTACTCTTTAGAAAAATATATATTCACATGGAAAGACACAGAATAAGATTGCTGCTGGGAGAAAGGGTTACCAGTGATTTCAAAAAGCACCAGCAGTCCTGGTGCTATTGTGGGATGCTGGTAGCCACACAGATAGAGAAATTACTCGACAAGGATCACCTCTCTCAGTATTCAAGCAGGACCCCAGGCTGGACTCTGGGAAGCTCCTGCAGACCAGTCGGCACAGGCAGATGCACCTATCGTTCCAGCAGGGCCCATGGTGGGAGGGCAGGGGGGGACTGGTCAAGGCAAGAAGTGCCCTCCTGGCTGCTTCGTGCTGAGCCAGCCCCCGCGCTGATCCGCTCCTCTGCAAGTGGCTCCGACCTCAGCCAAGGGCCCGGCTCGGGGTGGGGACTAACTGGGGGAAATACCAGCTCCAGTGGAATCCCAGCCACGGCATCTCTAAAACGGTTTCCCAGGAGAGCATCCCAGCCTCCTCGCTGCCCTCCCCACCTTGAAGCCACGCTCATAGTTACTGGTGGGAAGCCCGAGCCAAGACCGCACACGGGGACTGCCGGCTCATTACCAGGACATGTAGAGCCAGCCCAGCTATACCCCGAGAGCCTCCCTCGCTGCTCCCCATCCCCGCCTGAGCCATTTCTGGAGATCCCTGTACTCAGGGCTCAGCAAACGGCTGATGTGAAGCTGCCAACTGACTTTGCAACAACCAGCACTAACACTCAGCGCTAAAAGACTCAATTTCAGCGTATCATTAAACTGCCAATTCCTTCATTTTTCTACAGTCTAAATATGAGCTATTTGGTTTTCCCCCCTCATACAAATGCTAGTCCACACACCAACAGTCTCAGACAATACCTGTCTTCATAACTTCTTTTAGTTCTGCTATATGCTTTTTGGACAGGGATCTTGTATCTAATATTCAGGTCTTCCTGTTCTCTCTTGGTGCATTTGAGATGCAGACTGTGAATTCACGCTGCAGCGTAACAAGATTGTTTCTCTCTCTACTCCTTTCCTGCTAAGTCCTAATATTTTGTTTGCTTTTCAAACCGTCAAATGCGGAAGTTTTATTCTCAGATTATTCAATGCAGTTGTCGTTTTAACTCTCCTGAAAAGCTCCCTGAAACCCACTGCAAAAAAAAATAAAATTCAAGATGCCCTTGAACCTGTCCTCACAAGCAATGCAGCAAGGGACAGCTGCAGCTTAAGTATAAAAGATGACTTGGCTGCACAACAGTGGCTCCTCATCTGGAGGAGCTTGAACACTTTGGCTAAAAAGGATCCATTTCTTGGCCTGTAACATTAAATTCAGTTTATGGAAAAACAAGGGGACCGACAAGTTGAGAGCAGGGGAGGTTCCCCCCCCCTCCCAAAAACTATTGCTGTCCCTAATGCTCCCAGTTATCTCCCTCTGAACATCTTATCTGTTTCATGTTTACACAGCTCTCAGTTACAAATTATTATTATCTCAATTACAAATATTTCAGAGAACGCTCTCACGAGGGACAGGAGAATGACACTATTCACCCAGAACATAATCCTGCATCAGCAGGTTTTCATCGTGCAGAAATTTAGTTGCTCCCTGAGGGAGGACACAGTTGGAGCACCTCTCTGGAGAGACATGAGCTCTAGGAAAATGTCTCAGCTTGCAAAAGGAACTCCAGAAGGGAGCAAGCTAATCTTGTAGTCTTACTGGTTTCTTTAACACCAGGCCAGGCACTATTAAGAGGAAATGAACTTGAATTCTTACCGGACTCTACTTCTATGGCAAGTAAGGAAAAAAATCTGTTCCAAGGGTATTCTGCTACCTGCTTGAGCTCTGGTACTTAATACTTCTTGTGATGTCCAAAATCCGAGCAGAATTTGGTAACTTGGAAAAAGCTATCGGAGCAGAAATATCCTTGTTTTGCTAATTGTCCAAAAGGCACCCTACCCATACCTCATCCCTGAAAACAGCATCTCCCCTCCTCACAGCCGGTCATTTTGCAGTTATTTCTATGTAGGCTCCCTTCCCACCGAACTAGTGCTAACTCGCTACGCTCTTCCTCAGCCAGCAAGCAGCAAGGTCCCGGGGGTCAGCAGCTGCTTTTCTAGCCCCCTCGTTACTTGCAGCACTTCTTCCTCTTTCTCCAAGGCTAAACCACCCAAAATAAAAGCCAAAAAGGGCCACTTAAGGCCCGACATCATTAAGAACTGTAAGAGTACAGGAGGGAAGCTACAGGCTTCCACCTGAGCTCAGTTTCACACGACTACAGCAAAATGGGAAGTAGTAATCCAGCCTGTAATGAAAGCAATAGCTGCTCGATGTTGCTGGCTCTGCTGCTTGGTAATTGGAAGGCAGAGGAAATTACACATCCTGAAATGGAAATGCCAGTCAGAAATCACCAAGCAACTGAGCCTGCAAGGACACCAACACACAAACCAGGGATGTTTCACTTGAAGCCATCAGTTATACTTGTTCTTGCCTTAAGTGACACACTTACGCTATTTGATGGGAAGCTTCTCAGTTTGCTGTGGCACAAGCAATCCTCTGGGAATTTTAACAGCTTAACACTATGTGGTGTCTTAACTGTAAGTCAAAGCAATGACAACACTGGAAAGACTGGTTATCACGCTAGCTAACAGTGAGCAAACCTATTGAACCATCTGCTGAACCGGAAATTCAAAGTATATCACTACTGTAAAACTAAGCCACGAGTCCCTTACCTGGGGATTGTCTGTATAATGAAGATATCCTGTCCCCGGACAGATTCTTTTATTTCAACTCTTGTTTCTGAAGAGGAAGGAAAACACAGTTAATTTTGTTTCTAAACATCAGGTTTACACGCAGATGAGCCAAGGGGATTTTTTAAAGGCTGGTCCCAAGAAATAAAGAACTGGCATGACACACCAGCGAGTTAGTTGTATTTACAATGCAAAACCAGGCTGAATAGCTGTTCTCTTACACATAGAAGACAATTACCAAGCTCTCAAATGAGAGATCCTTTTCACTTCTCTATGCTCAGTGCTGAAAACTGTCAGTGCCACGTTCATTAGTGAACAATGAACCACCCAACGCAGAACAGCCTTTAGTATTTACCAAGAAGGTAACCCGGCTCTTTCACAGCTTGCCATGGTGGCAGCTCCATACAGGCTGGACAGCCCAAGGCAACACCAGCAGCACAGAGTTCAGGGGGAGAACTCCCCAATTTCACTCTCAAGGTCAGGACATTTCAACACTGACACGAGCTGGAAACCCACGGCTCTGCTGAACACAATCCTACGCTCCCAGTCTCAAATGCAAAAGCCAAGCCCAAAAACAGCTCTGTAAAGCCAAAGCAACAACACCAGCTTTCCCCGAGGTGCCTGTCTCAGCCACTCATTCCCCACGCAGTCATGAACGAGAGGGCAGGGATAAGGGAAAGGAGAGAAATTTCTACCCAGCTACCAAATTCAAAGTCTAATTGCCTGGGCACTGGCAGTAACCTTAAGGGACTCCGCTGAAAGCAGACTGATTTGCTGTGCAACGATGAAGAACGACTTCAGACCTTGTAGCAAGTGACCTGATTTAAAACTAACCCCAAAGGGCAGCAAGCTCTCACTAGCACGAACAAAACAGCTACCCCAACCGTAACCACAGCAGCTTCCACACCGGCCTGTTCTGGCTGTAAGAGCAGCAGCACTGTCCTCACGGCGAGTCAGCACCGTCTCCGTGTCTTCCTCTGGCCTGTATCAGCTCTCTGGTTCTAACCCCTCTTGCAAATAAGGTAACTGAGGTCTTGAAACAGTAAGTGACTCTTAACCACTGAGCTCCATTAGTCAATATCCTTGTGTTTTAGTCCAACAGACATTCCCTACATTTAAAGGGACGAAAGCAAGCTCCAAGATGCACACTCCCCAGGGCAGCCCTGAATTTGCACACTTTAAAGCAAGCAGGCACGTCCTTGCTGTAAACTGCCTGGGTTAGGGGAGGCCTGGAAGAAGGGGAAAATTTAAAAGCTTGCAAGGCACACGCTTAGAAAGCAGCCCATTACTTTTAAATCTGGGAGATGTTTTGCTAAGCACAAGAGCATATAAGATTTTATAGCAGCTAACACCCGAGGTAGGACTCTCTTTTTGGCAAGAGCATGGGCAGACAAACAAGATAATGGGGGAAACAAGGAACACATTTAATTGCTTCGTCCAAGGTCAGACACGAAGGTTTAGCACTGCCAAGAGAAGCAGTAACGTCACAGCTGAATCACTGCACTTATTATACAGGTTTGGTTGCTGGAGTTACCCAATATTTCCAAGATTACCTCAAAACGGTTGCAAATAGTAAAGATTTCTCTTACCTCCATTGGTTTCCTGGTACACCACAGATTTCCCCAGCTCAGCACCGAGACGCCTGGAGAGAAAAAAGGAAATTAAAAATGCAGGAACCCAGCAGTTCAGGATCCAAAGCAGCGACTGGGCACACCAGCAAAACACAGCATTGCCCAACAGAGAGCTGAGTACACCAGCCAGGCCACAGAACTGCTTCTCCAGGGGTCTCTCTCCCTCCGAGGTCCCCGGGGCATGCGGCTCTGCAGCAGGTCGATGCTGTACTTGGAAGAACCAATCCTTGTATGATTGACCAGAGGCCAGGTCTCCCAAGTTACAGCAAAGGACATCTTGCCTACCCTGTGCCATGCCATCTTAGGCAGATCTGTCACGGAACTAAACATTAATTACTAACTAAGATTACTAACTAGGTAACTAAACTCAGATTTGATTATAGGCAACTGAGTCACTTTTTTTTTTTTGACTCGCCCCTTCCTTCTGAAATAACTCAGCTGACTGAAGAGATTTTAACTTAAAAAAAAAATTCCTGATTTTTTCAAATTATTCCCTCCTCTTCTCAAATGTCAAACCTACAACATTCATCACAACAAAGATTACAGTTTCCCCCCCCCCCCCTTTTTTTTTTTTTTTAATTTCTTTCTTATACAATAAAGATTCACTTTGAAGAGCATTTTAAAAGGCTCCAAAAGGCAGACTTTTCTCTCAGGTGACACTTCTGAATTTAACTGTACTGACAAGTAATCCATTACTAAGTATTTAGTGCGCTTTAACCGTGAGCCTCAGCTGAGAGACCATGCACCAGCGAGACACTTGGGATAGGTGTGTGGCTGCAGCTCGGCTGGCTGGAGCGCAGGGCAAGTCCCCCCTCTCGCTTGGGGTCTGCTTGGGGGCCATGCCCCCACGCTGTATTAGGAAACAGTGTATGCCTTCAAAATACCTTTGCTCAACACGTTGATTACGGCGGTAATTTCCTCTCTGCACATATACTGCGTTGACCTGGACACATGCCAAAATTTTGCAAATGGGGACTAACCCTAAATGAAGAGCCTACACGCGTTGCTGGCTCTCCCCGAGTCTGCTGCCTCCAGCAGTCGGTCTCTTTCCATCTCCCGAGCCACAGACTCAGCCTTGTACTTCAATTGTCACAAAGATTTGTTTTTTCAGAAGAGCGAGACAGTCTGACACTGGCACGCTGCTGGTCCACCAGCAACTGCTGGACCCCGCTATCAATCCACGAGCCGGAGGTCTCAGCTAGAAGCTGGCCTGGAAAGTGTGCCCAGGGACAGCTGCGATAACATATACTCGAATGCAACATGATATATTTGCTTAGCTGGCTACGAAGCACGTATTTGGCACAAACGTGTTCCCGATCGTGTGTCTGGCAGCACGTTTTGCCGTGGCTGGGGCTGGCGAGTAAACTCCTGCATGGAGAATCACGCGGGTGAGATTGTAACCAGCCCGACTGCAGCATCACCCAGGGATTGTGCAGTCCAGAGCAGAGAGGCCACCTAAACCTCTGAGTTGGCTTCTCTCACCAGCCCCGCTGGGTTAGAACTTGCAGATGCAATACAAAAGCATCCTCAGTACCTTCCCTATCTTCAAAACAGAGCTGAGAGCGGGTCAAGAAAAGGCAACCCCAAGGCATCCCAGGGACAGACACACAGTAAAGGTGAGTTTTGCAAACGGGATCTGTCAAGGTCTCGCTGGCCACTGCGATCCCGCTGTCTTTCCAGTGACAGTCAGGCATTTGCAACCACTAAGCTTCAGCCTAACTGCTGCCAAGGCACCCAAGTCGAAACAAGCTCAAGTATCACAAACACACAAAACAAACCAGTGTGTGTGGAGGGAAACGTTTAATGACTCACACTTGTTCCTCCACAACTGCACGGCAAGTCTTGCAAGCTCCCTTTCGAGGCACACATACCCTGACTTCACTGCAGACAGCACGTTCCTACCTCACTACTAGAAAAAAAAATAAAAACCCATTAACAAGACCGTGCAAGTGCCCTTAGTCAATCCTACATCTCATGGAAGGAGGGAAAGCTTCTAAAACAGTCCAGCTGGACACATTTCAGCAAAACACCCGTTGGAGGGCGGCACTTCCAATGCTCAGAGGTGGCACAGAAAGACAGCGGAGGTTTGTGATGCTCTGAGGGGATGTGGCTGCCAAGAAGAAACCAGAGCCCAGTGGTCTCCTACTCAGATTGTACAGCAGCAACACAGCTTCTGCGCTGCTGAAACAAGAAATCAGAAATGCAACTTTGCTCCCGGAAAGAGGGACACTAAACAGCTCAGCTTGTCAAACCTGGGCGCAGACAGCAGCAGAAGAGACAATAAGCAGCTGCCAACTTAAAGGAGCGAGCAGCAGTAGATTGCGCTGGTCAGACAATAAATCCCATCTCTGCTCCAACTGTTGGCTGCAAGTAAACAAGAGGGGCGGCAAATGGAAGGATACGAGATAAAACTGCCCATAAAAGTCACATATCAACCCTGCCTGCAGTACTGGGCAGTCCCGTGAGCCGCGGGCATGGCAGACGGACCGACAGGCAGCTCCACCAAAGCAGTTCAGGTATGTTTACCCAAGGGACACACCTTCCACCGAATCCCCTTCTGAAGGCTTTTGCGTAAGCAGAGTCTTCAGCCAGTGCAGGAGTTTGATAAAACCTTGATTTAGCCAGGGCTGTTAAAGAGGGGACTATCTGTACAGCTCCTGTTGTAAAACACCAAATTCCACAGGACTCGTGTCAAAAGGAAGATTTACACAGAAGTCAAGGGCAGAGCACGGCCTTAGCCACCATACAGCCCTGCAGAAGCCATTTGTAACAGAGTTCAAAGATAAATTCCACTTTCCTGCCGCCTCCCTCTTTGTTCCCTTCATCCCCAACTCTTTTCTCTCTCAACCCTCTCCATGCAGAAGCTCCCCATCAGTCGTTGCTTTAGGCGACAGATGAATTAAACTGACTGACGGACTGCAAGAACTCTGCATTCGGCTTCAGGACTAACAGCATAACCACATGAACAGGGGTTATCACAATTACCACATCACTTGTCTGCAGACACAGGCAGATCTACACTAGGAAAGAAAAGGCTGCCACTACAAGTAACCCAGAGCACACACATACCCAGAGAGGTACAACTTTTTCTGGCAAAAATAATACTTTAGGTCCTGTAGATAAATCACATCTGCAAGCAAAATGAGCTCCATCGACAAAAGCCCTGCCGTGTCATGCAGTGTTTGGCTACGGGGAGGTGGGGGCTTTTGCCAACACTGAAGTGTTTAAGGCTGGAGAACAGTCACCCTGACTTTACAGAATTTGCAGAAATCTCGCTTGTTAACCAGCGCCGAGCAGGAGTTCTCTTCTGGAAGCTCCCTTCTCCATCCAAGAGAGACAGAAACTTGTTTTTGTTTTTAAAAGCAACAGCCTTCAGAAGTTGGATCTGTTAAAAAAAAAAAAAAAAAAAAAGCCACACACACAGTCCTGTCGAGCTCAATGCAGAGAGCTGGGCACAGCGGGATCAAGGTATTACTACTCCAGGCTGCTCCCAGCTTTTAAAGTTTTTAATGCCATCGCAGCATAAGCTTTCCCTGTCTGACCACTCACTGCTCCTGATGGGGAAAGTCTTGCTCCTCCCTCTGCTCTGCAATCATCGCATCAGCTCTGTCACGAAACTGACTCTTCTAGGACTTGATATTATCTAAGAGAAAAATTCTCTTTACAGCTTTGAAAATGTCTACTCAGAGCAGGTGGCCAATAAAAAATTATATTGATCTGGAATATCTCTCCCTGTAAATGTTGCCCAGGAAACACGATCCAACTTTCCACAGTCTCAACACATGCCAAAAGGATACTAAGCTGTGGAGACAAGACTGTTTACAAAATCCATGTCAAATTCACAGCCTAAATGCGAGCAGCTCAGAAGTCACCTATAGTTTAATCAGGAAGTGACACACTGCAGTATTTTAGGAAACACTACGGGGTTGTATTAGACTGTATTTTAAAATGCTCCTCTGAAGACTGTCAAAAACCACTGTACCAGGCTCTTGAGACAAAGGACAGTCAGTTAAAAAAAAAAAAGAGGTGATGTTTAGCTGAATCAGAATTCAAGAGGCAAGTGCGCTTGCAGTATTTCATGCCATCAAAGCATGTTTTGGGACCGCTGGGAAGGGCGCTCAGCCTGGGCTGAGTTTCCTTCCCCCGCTTTGTGACAAGTGCCTGAAACACATTTGTAAAGTTATCTCTGAAGGAAGCGTCCAGCCAGTTCGCTGTGCAAACATTCCATCTGAAGAGAAATCCACATACAAAGCCCTTGACTATGGTATGATTTTATTTTGGCAATATCCTCCTCATTACAAACACTTTCACTGGTCTCATCTCGGCAAATACCTGACTCTCCCCACAACTACAGATTCCACAAACCGCTGCAGGCTCCAGGAGCTGGAGCAGAAGATCCGCTCCGTGCTTGGTCCTGGCCAAAACAAGCCCCAGCCTGACTTTGAAGTGATTTTCAAACTTGAACAAATTTTTATTTAAAGATCAGTCATCCGGTCCAGCTAGCACAGTAGCAGCTCTACGGTGTATTCCCTAATCTCCCACTTGAAGAACAAGACAAGAAAGGGAAAGGAAACAGCAGGTTCCTGGATGCAAGACAATATCCTTGTTCAAATATCCTTATAACTGTCAGAGCCCCCCTTTACCTCTCTCTATCCACGCAGCACGACTGAATACTTGAAGAACAGTCCCTACTGCTCATCTGCCACTTGGACCCAGAGCCACCCAGCACTTGCATCATTTATTTGTTCCAGCCATGCCAAAGCTGTGCAGCTGAACTACCAGCAAACACCACACAGATTTTCCTCTACTCTTACCAGTCTGCTCCTTAGGAAGGAGCTTCCCTAAACCTGGCACTGGCCAGCACAGGGAGTTAGCACGCAAAGCCAATCTGCTCAGCCACCTTACATGCTCCACCTATGCTGCACGGAAAATCTGAAAGCCCAACTGCTCCACTCACCCAGCTCCAGCACCATCCCTCGCCTGTAACCCTCCCCAAACACACTACTTTTTAGCTGGGTATTCTTTTCCCTTTCCAAAATTCTGACGCGGCTTCACCCTGTAGTATCCGTTAGCCTCCTGCCACAGTGCTGCATCTTCCGAGACAGAAAAAAGTTGGTGCCACTTCCTCTCCTGTTGTAGTACCACAAAAAAGCTCTTTCCAGAAAGCAACATCAGGGTTTGGAGATGGGGGAGAGCAACATCACAAGGTTACTGTGATCCGACTGCCCTGTGCCATCCTCTCAGGTGCTGGCAAGATGACCGAACGAGGAAGGCTGACATTACTCTTCCTCCATCCCATCAGAAATTCTCCTTCAGCTGAGGGAGGTTGCTGCAAGTACTCCTAACATCCCGTCTCTTCCAAAAGCAGGGCTCACCTCCCGCTCATTCACAGAAAACTCCACCCTGGTTTTCGTGTTGTGTAGCCGGCTCCCTACAGCCAGAAACCAGAACACAAGTCTCCATCTTTTCTTCGTTACTCCACGTTGTTCAGGCTCATGGCATTGCTTTTATCTTTAGATCACCATCATTTTCCATGCTGCATACAAAACAAACGTCCAGAACACTCACAGCCTGCAATGAGTTTACGCTAGTATCACGTCCCACATAATGCAGACCTGCAGGAGCACTGGGGAGACATTAGCAAGTTCCAGTCAGCAATTTCCTCCAACCCAAACACACAAGCAGGCAGTGGAATGTATTACTTGCATCCTTCATGCCAAACGCTGCAGTCAGAGGGAGATCTAAATGCATCTGTTGGACTCCATAGAGGAAAAAGACTGGATAGACCTCCCTCCCCCCAGCAGCACACAAGGCCCATTAGGGATCAGCACTGGTCACAGGAATTATCTTTCTCCCCTGCAAATGCAGCTTGTAACCAGGTGCCAACTGTCCTAATTACAGCAGAAGTTTTCTTTCCATCTGGGAAAGAATAAAAAAAAAAACAAAACAAAACAAAAAAATCACCCCTCTCAATTTTTAAGATACAAATAAATATATGGGTTTATTTATGTTCCAGTGGTCCTGAATATAAGGTGCATCTTTATCATTTAAAGTTTCACAAGGTAGTTGGTTCTCATAAACCAGCATGATCTCCTCTCCCTGGCAGACGCTAAGATACACAAGAGCTCTGAACACTCAAAGTGAAAGTTAGACTAAGCATTTAGCCGCTCATCCTATAACCAGACAAGAATGCACAATGGGAAACTGTAAAGATCAGAAGCGTGCCAGAATGCCACACTCAAAGCCTGAATCGAAAGCAACTCTGGAAGTTTTACATTAAACGAAACGGGGAGATGAACAGCTTTCAGATGTCTGGTTTATATCACATTGCTCGCCCCCAGGCTTGAGATTTTAAAACAGGATAAGCCAGAACTCCTGAAGCATTGATTTTAACATCATACTTACAGGCAAAGAGCGACAGAGCCTGGAAGCGCAATTGTCTCAAGGGGCCCTACTCCTAATATTGCGTGTTGTTTTAAAGTTCTTTTACTACTTATACTAAAGGTCATAAAAAAACTTTAAAAAGAACGCACAATATTAGAGGACAGACTCACCCTTATACGACTGCTCCAACTCTATTAAAAGGCGCAACTGACCTCCCCAGCAAAGTACAGGCTGGGATGTGGCACAGGGGGAAAGCCAGCAGTCACGCATCTTTTGCAACCTGAAAAAACAAGGGATGTATTACAAACACGTTGAAACAGCCCCTGAGCTCCTATGGGAAGTCAGTGCAAAACCACCACTCAAGATCCCGAAGATAACTTTCTTTTTGGGAGACGTTTTACTGTGGGCAAAACCTTACTATTAAGAGTTCCTGATTTTGCACCCCCCTCCAACAAAACCTCATCTGCATATAACACTACACACCTTTCCCTTTCAGAGTGGTCACTACTCCCATTTTGCAGACAGTAAAGCTCCGTGTCCTTAAGTCTCTGTTTAAGCAGGAGCTGTGTATCACACTGCGGTGCTCACACCACCACCGGAGCATCCAACTTGGTCACTGACATTAAAGCCAAGGCAAAAAGCCCACATCGCCTCTATTAAAAGTTTATTAAACTTATTAAAAGTTTAAAAGGACACTCTATTAAAAGTTTACTTCGTGAAGGACAGCCAGGAGGTCACTCTCTGGATCCTGCTGTCATCCAGCCTCAGAGCATCACTGCCAACCCTGCACAGGGTCACAGCGGCACGTCACACAGCCAGCTGTGCGCGCGCCATGGCCTGGGGAAGCCTGGTCTGTGCCTCTTCTCATTACATCTTTTAAAAAAAGCGAGTTATTTTTAAGACAAAGAGCAGAGAATAAAGATTGCCCGTTTGCTCTTTCAGTCCTGAGAACTTGGAGCTCGTCCCCAGGGGACTTCTGTTATGTTCTCTGTTGACGCAACAACACAAGCCGTGTAGAATCACGTCCCATCTGTTGCTGCAAAACTTAGTTTTTTTATACAGAGACTTTATTTTCAGAGTCCTGTCAGTGAAGGGAAAGTGATACCAAACTGACCCAATACAGCAATGATACACAAACCAAAAAAACCCCTTTCTACTCTCAAACACAAGGATTTCCCTCTCCGCCTCACACCTAAAGAAGCCCATTGCTAGTATCCAACATGCATGCCGTCAACACCAGTGATCCCAGCCAAACAGCCAAGTCAGCTTCATGGAGATAATCCATGCTAAGGATTGAACACACTGTTTATTAAGCTAGCTGGACGAATAGCAAGATGTTCTTGCAGTTTAAAGTGGCAGCACACCTGTATTTAGTAATGTTTCCAATTCAAGCTTGCCCTTGAAGACAGGAACAGGCCAGCAGCTGCCTAAGAGGTAGCAAGGATGCTGTCTGCTGCAGCAGGCAAACAAGCACGGAGTCCTCTCGGTTTTGGGAGCAGCTTCTTATGAACCATAGCTGAGAGGAAGCAGAAAAGAAACCCAAATCCTGCTTTAAGATGATGGCTCCCCAGTACACAGATCCCTGTCTCAGAAAAGCCCCCTTTGGCTCGGAGTGCCCCGATTTGAACCAAGCTAATTCAAAACAAAAAGATCGAATGTTGGGGGAAACGCAGCGCTCCTCTGCGCGCCAAGAGCCCCATTTCGGAGCCAGCTGTTACACCGCTCATTCAGCAGGACCCAGCGCATCTACCCTTGCCAAGTCAAGGTCAAACTCTGCCCAAATCCATGGTCTGGAAGAAAAGAAAAAAAAAAAAAAAAAAAAAGA
>VZSF01009349.1:32810-43013 GCA_013398295.1 Chionis minor
AAAAAAAAAAAAAAAGAGGGGCACACTTCTATCCCTAAACCAAACTCTCTCTGGTTAACACTTGCTGCCCACCTCTCCAAGCCCACCAAAATCCACTTTGCTTAGTGCAACTGCAGGTGTTGTACTGAGGTCCGCGCACGGAACGCTCCCCGCACCCCGAGCAGCAAAGCTGTTGAGCAAACAAGGTCACCAGCCAGTCCCTGCAAAAAGCGGCAGAGAAAGTTTTGAGCATCTCCCAAAAGAGTTAAAATGCTTTCTGAGGTTCGTTCAGCCAAGTTTCACCTCCTCCCTCCCCAAAAGTAACAGCCTCTGCTGCAACCTGGCCTTTCCAGGATGGAAACAGATGTTGGAGACGCAAAAAGTGGAAAGCAGTGGGTCCATTTTCATCGCTGGGTCAAATTCAGTTATCGGGAGGGATGAGCCGGCGCTGAGGAGGAGAAGGGCAGAGCTGCTGAAGACTCTTATGGTGCAAAACCTCTGCAGCAAAGGTGTTTGCAGCGGATGCTGTTGGCTTGGGAAGGCGGGAGGAGACAAAAAGCCTCTCCGGCCGCTCTGAAGAAAGCCTGCCTGCACAGAGGAGCTCAGGGAAGGGAGGAAGAAACTTGGAAGCGAGGGAACTTACTCGGTGATCCTCTTCGCCAGCTCGGTGCAGGCTGCCGTGGAGTTGGCCGAAAAGACCCGGTAGCCACTTCTGGCTGCGTTCATCGCCAAAGACTCATGCAACCCCCGTGGAGCTCGAAAGTGAGAAAAAACAGATTTATAAGGCAACAACAGCTTCCGTGGCATCCTTTTCTTCCTCTCCGCCGCGATCACCGCCCCTTAAGGGGTGGGGAGGAGGAGGAGGAGAACAACCCTTCCGCTACCTATAGTCTCGCTGGTCCACTCCTGTGGCACAGTATAAACGGGGGGTGTGTGTGGAAAAATATGACTATTAAAGCAAAATGGAGAAAAAGAGGTTCCCTGCGGGGAGGGAATTAAAAGGGAGGAATTGGCTGCCTAAAGAGCAAACCGCACCCCCACCCCCAAAGCAGCCAGGCCTCGGGTAACCCCAACCCACGTCCACCCCGAGGCACCTCACGCACCAGGGGAGGGGAGACCCCCCCAAAAAAAATGGGGGGCAGAGAGAGGGTTCCCCGGGGCCGGGGAAAGTAGGGGGGAGCCGAGGTGGGGCGGGAGGGGGGGGACACAGGACGGGAAGGCTGGAAAAGGGATAGGGGGGTTCCCTGTGAGGCAGAAAGAGGAGGAAGAGGGGGAGATATCCCTGTGGTGGTGGAGGGGGTCCCCTCACCCAGCCAAGCGAGTTCCGCTACCCGGCCAGAGCGGCGCTGCCCTCAGCGGCCATCTTCTCCGCGGGAAGAGCCCGCCCCCGCTGCCATGTTGGGTGAGGGCACCGCGGCCGCGCTCTCCCCTCAGAACGGGCAATCACCTACCGCCCGAACAACGCCGGTACCCGAGGAGGAGGTGGCGGCGGCGGCGCGGAGAAAGGCGTAAAATCCTCCTTTCCTTGGGAAGCCACGCTTCCCGCCTGCGCTTAGGACACCACGGCGACGGGCGCCGCCATCTTTCCTCCCCCCCTTCCCTTCTGCCCGGCACTAGGAGGCGCGGCTTCACTGCCCGCACCTAAAATGGCGGCCGGGCGGAAGTGCCGGGGTGGCGCTCTAGCACCGCTCTATGGCCGGCGGGAGGCCGCGGGCCCCACCGAGGGGAGGCCCGCGCCTCACGGTTGAAGGTTTTATCCCCCCCGGAGCCCCACGGTGTTCAGGAGGGGGTTTTGCCCGCTAGGCCGCACTCTGGGCCTAGCGCTCCCCCTCAGCACCCCGGCGCCGCGATGGTGGCCCTTTTCCCAAAAGGCCGTCGGGCTCTCCGAGGCCCTCAAAGCTCCTTGGACGGGAGGACGAAGTCCCTCTCAGGTAACAGGTGCTTATCTAAGGAGGAAAATTCCGCTCCGGCTCAGCTGGCAGAGCTCTCTGCTAGCCTTTCCAGGCCCAAGGACAGCGTTTTTGTATCGCAGGGAAGGCAAACCATTAATTTCATCACCAGCGTTGCCCCACGTCGCTTTGTTCGCCCTGGGGGGAGAGGTTCCCCCCCCCCCCCCCCCCCCTTCTAAGCTGCTGTGTAAGGTCATCACAGAATCACTTGGGTTGGAAGAGACCTTCAGGATCATCGAGTCCAACCATAAACCTATGCCAAAACCACCCCTAACCCATGTCCCTCAGCACCACATCTGCCCGGCTTTTAAATCCCTCCAGGGACGGCGATTCCACCACCTCCCTGGGCAGCCTGTTCCAATGCTTGATAACCCTTTCGGTAAAGAAGTTTTTCCTAATATCCAACCTAAGCCTCCCCTGGCACAACTTGAGGCCATTTCCTCTTGTCCTGTCGCTTTTTACTTGGGAGAAGAGATTGACCCCCACCTCGCTACAACCTCCTTTCAGGTAGTTCTAGAGAGTGATAAGCCGTCCCTTGGCCTGTTTTCTCCCAGCTAAGAGGAAGGAGGTCGCAGTGGGCTTCGTTCAGGACATGGCTAACACCCTCCTCTGTCATTCCGTAGTGTCTCCGCCTGCTGCCAGGCTGCTCTGGTGCGTGCCGGCCGCTCGGGGTTGGGTACATGGCAGCGGCGGTGTCTCTGGCGACGGCTGCTGTCAGAAACACTTCACCCTTAGCTGGGAGCTGCAGCGTCGCCGTCAGTCCCCTTCAGCCTAACACTTCATTAAAGATTGTCTCCCTCCAGCCTTCGTTAAGATCATAGAATCATTTCTGTTGGAAAAGACCTTTAAGATCAGCCAGTCCAACCATTGACCCCGCTCTACCACATCCGCTGCTAAACCACGTCTCTAAGCAAGTTGCAACACCCTGGATGCAAACAAGGTACAAATGCATTGGTGTCCCCCTCACTGATGTTCACTGTTGGCGCCTCCTGAGCACCGGGATGGGAATTTTAGTCTCCCTTCACCACGCTTGGTGGTGGACATATATCTGTCCCTGCAGTGTGGATCCACCCCCACATCCCCTTCCACGATCGCTCAAGACCAGCCCGGTGGTTATTTACCTGGTGTACGAGGCAGGAGAGTCTCCCGTTCACCTCGCCAGCCACCTGTGCTTGCTCCCGCAGCAGGACCAGGCCGCGGGGCTCGGCGTGGATCCCCCCCATCACAGCCGCAGCCCTGCGGGGCCTGGCCAGGAGCGCAGTGAAACGGGCTGCGGGGTTGCACGATGCAGCCGGACGAGGTGGAGATTTACGTCACTGCCCCTGCGGTGCCTGCGGTGGCCGTGGCATGGCTGCCACCCCCTGCACTTGCTGTGGGAGCAGATCCAGCGTGTCACCGGGCGCCTCTCCCACACCCAGCCAGTTCGCTGCCGCCACAGCTGCCTGTGGTCCCTCCTGGGCTGCTGGTGCCTCTCCGAGTCCCCTCTGTCCCCTGCAGGTCCTTCATCCATGCCTTGTCCTGGCAGGGGCTATTCCAGCTCCACTCCCACGTCCCTGCTTGTTCCTTGATGGCGGTGTAGGGCAAGGCGGGAGCAAACAGCATCAGCTGCCGGGATTCACCCTGAGAAGGTGGCACAACCGGGCGTGCGATGCTAATCCGGCCTTCAGGCTGGCGATAACCCTGTGGCTTGGGATGCACCGGCAGCATCCGTTCGCCAGGCAGCTCAGATCCCACCTCACGGGCACCCCCAACCCCGGGCCGGGCTCTCCCTTGGCCACGCGTGTTGCGGTGTGTTTGGTGACAGCCGCTGCTGCCCTGCACGGCACCTCCATTCGACAGCGGTCACAGCGTCCATGCTGCGGCTGTTCACTGGTCACAAGTTGCTGGCTTTGTACTTCAAAAGGAAGAAGCTGAAAAAAAAAAATATGGAGGGGGGAGCGGACTATTTTGGGGGATGCAGGAAATTGGCTGCTTCCCAAGGTCCCTCCTGCACCCAGCAGAGAAATGGCAGCTCCTGGGGAAGCAGGGACACCCCAAGGGATGTGGGGACAGGCTGCTGCGGGAACATCCTGGCAAGGGCAGCAGCTTGGAGGGAGAAATCCCAGAGCAGCACCCGGGAAGGCGGAAGCAAGTGGGAATATGCCTTGAGGGTGGGAAGGGAGACCCACCGCTGCGGGAGGGGGGGACATGGCACAGCACCTCTGCAGGGTGCTCAGCCTCCCACCAGCTCCTTCCCAGGCCTCTGGAAAAGGGACTCTGCTGCCCTCCTCTTTTAAAGCCCTTCCCTCCTGGCTAGCCAGGCAGTTCTGGTGTGTTTAACTCCTTCCCACATGGGGCCAGACAGCTCCTCGCTGGGCAGCCTTCGCACACCAGCCTGGGGCTGATGCTGTGGCCATTCTGAGTGTGCCCAGCTTTGCCCTCCCGGCACAATCCTCCGGTCCTCATTCCTGCTTTCCTGTGGGGTGCTCAGAGCCATCCCGGGCACAGGGGATGGATTCAGCTCATGTTGTCACCTCCCCTTCCTCGGAGGGGCTTGACCACACACCCTGACCCAAAACCGCCCCACTCTCCTGTTTCCAAGATTCACCCCTGGTGTCCCCAGCTTTATCCCTGTGGGGAGCGGCCCAGCAGCCTCGCAGGGACTCCCGCTGGGATGGCTGGTGGAGCTGCAGGGTTGGGATCAGCGCCCGAGGAGCCCGGTCAGGGCAGCGGGCAGAGATCATGGCTGTTATCGCTGCAACAACCAACCTTTCTCCTGGAGAAGGGAGCGACTGATTGCTCTGCGGGCTGATGGTCACACCTGGTTTTACAGCCGGTCAAAAGAGAAGAAAGAAGCTATTCTGTTTACTTAGGGAGTAATTAATACCCCGGCTCCTGGCATGTACAGAGGCAGTAGAAACCTCCCCCACAGCATGGGGAGAGCAAGGCTTTGCAGCCCTTTATTATTTCATTATCAGCTGGGCAGGATTAGGAGGGTGGGTCAGGGAACAGCACTGGCTTTGAGCAGGTTTAGCTCCTTTGAAAAGGCTTATCCAGGCTCAGTCTCACCCACTGGCCACAATGCAGTTATTTGCTGAGCAGAGGGGTTCGAGTAGTGTTCGGGGGGGTGGGGGGCCGTGCACTTTTAATAACAAAAAAAAAAAAAAAAAATCATAAAGCCCAGCATGGAAAACTCGGGAGGTTCCTTTGCCAGGAACTGGCTTTATTTGTTGAATTTCAATGGCCAGGGAAGGCAGTTTCTCAGCTCTGCCAAGCCCTGCTTTGCTCTCCAGGGAAAACTGGAGCCTTGGTGCTGCCCTGTGTGTGCCAGGGGGCTTTGGGGTGGTTTATCGCACGGGGCTGATGTGTCGCTGGGGCGGGACAGCCATTGCAGGCAGCTTCCTGCTGAGCTGGATGACGTTTTGCCCTCTCTCCTTTACCAAGTTTCTCCCTGGAGCCCCGGTGGGGTGGCCAGAGCACTCGGATCCCAGCCCGGCAAGGAAAGAGGAGCTGTGGGAACTGTGGCAGCAAATCCCTCTTCTTCTTCCCAGGCCAGAAACAGGAGACTGTGGTGGGACGCTGTGTTCCCCCATGAGTAATTCCGCCCCAGGGATGCTGCCCGCAGGCGCCGAGCATCGCGGTGGGGATCCCATTCGTCCCGGCATCGGGATCAAACCTCCCAGCGTTGCTGCTGGCAGCCAGGCCAGGTGGTTCTCATTGCAGCCTCTGACTCACCTCCCAAAAATGCCTGCGCTCACATCATGGCAGGAAACCGCTACTGGGAAGTGGTGAAAACCCTGCAAGGGCCTGAAATTCGGCTTCTCCCAGCAAAGGGGGAGATCAAACGGCGGCACTTTGGCCTCAGTCCCTGTGACGCCAGGGCTACTCATCGGGGCGACTTTTCAGCTGAGCGAGCGCTGCGTGTGGTTACTCCAGACTCAGCAGCTTCTCGTGGGGCGTTTGGGAGTGTTTCCCCCTGAGGAGGACTGACCTCAGAAATATTTTTGAGTAAATCATCAGCTGGGAGGGAGGAATGAGCTCAGCTTGCCGGCATTGTCCAGGGCTTCCCGGCGAGCCCTGTGTTCCTGGGCTGCGCCGGCGGCCGCTGAGAGCTCAGCTGAGGGCCGGGGCTGGATGCAGAGCTTGGCTGTGATTTAGGAGCTGCCGTAACCCCCAGCTCCTCGGAGGCCGGAAAACCTCCTGGATCAAGCCCTGGGTCCCAGGTGAAGCTGGGATTGTGGGTGATACCTGCTGCCCACGGGTCACAGAAGCACAGACCGAGGCTGTAGTCACTTGCCAGAGTCCTGGCAAGATCGGTGGCAGACCCAAAACCCATGTCCCTGCTTGTGTGCCTCCGGTGGGATGCGATCCCAGGAGATACCTCTGTTATTTCTGTCCCCTCCTGCTTGGTGCTGGTCCCCTGCATCTTCACCAGCATCTCCCCGGGGAGCCGCAGGGGATTGCTCCCTGTGAGCCCCCGGTGGCTGGGGGGCTGAGAGGGGCTGAGCTGCATTCCCCAGGGCTGGGTCTGTCCCGAAACGGCTCCGTCTCCGCACTGGCTGCTCCCACAGGCGCTGGCTGGAAAGTTCCCACTGCTGCAGTCGGTGCCTGTCCCCCTGCCAAACCCTGCAGCCCTGCCAGCCCCGATGCAGCACAGAGCTGCGCTATTTCTGGCTCCACCTTGAAACATGTACCTTCAGCGCTGGGAACGATGCTAAAACAGACGGATCTGGGATGAGCGCATCCCTTTCCCGTTCCCGTCCCCAGGTGGCTGCCGGCGGACGCGGCAGAGCAGGCAGGGATCTGGAGGAGCTGTGTGCCTCGAAGCGAAACGTTGCGGTTCATCCTGCAGTAGAACCGTGTCCTCTGCTCGTCTCCTCTGGGGCTGCATGATGCTGCTGGGTAGGCAGCAGGAGCCTGAAATCCAGGCCTGCCCTGGCACAGGGAATTGGCTCCACGCTGAGCCGGGATGCAGCAGCCAGGGGGGCGAAGGGTTAGAGCAGGGCCAGGGAGCCCCCAGTTTCTCCGCTTTCTTCCCTCAGGATAAGTTCCCTGGGGAAGACCAGCTCCTCTAGCAGCTGGGGGCCGGAGCAAGAAGAGCCTGGGAGTAGGAGGGGGTGTTTAATTGCCATATTTAACCCTTGTTGGCGGCTTCTGCCTCAGTTTCCCCAAACACAGAGCAGCCACTGCCTTCTCCAGCGAGCTCAGGGCATGGTGCTCCGGACATGGAACCGTAGAATGGTTTATGTTGGGAGGAATGTTAAACATCATCCAGTCCCACCCCCCTGCCCTGGGCAGGGACACCTCCCACTAGACCAGGTTGCTCCAAGCCCCGTCCAACCTGGCCTTGAACCTCCAGGGATGGGGCAGCCACAGCTTCTCTGGACAACCCCGGCCAGGGGCTCACTACCCTCACAGGGAAAAATTTCTTCCTAATGTCTAATCTAAATCACCCTCTTTCAGTTTAAAACCACTCCCCCTCGTCCTATCCCTACATGCCCTTGTAAAAAGTCCCTCCCCAGCTTTCCTGGAGCCCCTTCAGACACTGGAAGGGGCTCTAAGGTCTCCCCGGAGCCTTCTCTTCTCCAAGCTGAACACCCCCAACTCCCCCAGCCTGTCCTCCCAGCAGAGGGGCTCCAGCCCTCGGATCACCTCCGTGGCCTCCTCTGAGGAGGATGCCTGTAGGAGCCTGCTGTGGAGCCTGGGGTATCCCGTGAGCCCTCCCAGGACAGGAGTGTGAGGGGTGTTTGCTCTTGAAGGGAACCTGGTGGCCTCTCTGGTCAGAGCTGGACTGGACGCCCTGTGCCCTGGGGGACCCCCCTTTTGCAATGAGAAGGGAGGTGGGGGGATTCGCCACCAGCTGTCCCCACCGGCACACCGGCTCCATGCCGCATCCCTGCGCCACGTCCCCATCCTGCCCTCCCACACCCGTGGCCTCCGCGGCGCCGGGCAGGTGGGAATGGAGCCGATCAGGACAAACCTGCCGGGCAGACACCTGCCCATGGCGCGGGAGCCCCCGGCTGCTGAGCACCCTTTGGGCTGCCGGTGGGGTCAAGGGAGCTTTTTAAGGCTCTTGTAATTAAGATTAGCCCCAAACGACTGTTTATCAGTACTCAGCGGTGACGGAAGTGATCCCACTTCCGCATTAGACATCGCATCTGGAAGCAAACAAGTGGTGCCCCTGCGGGACCGGCTCAAATCAGCCCGTGGCTGTGGAGAGCAAAGGGACCCATGTAGGGCTGGTGGTGGCCACCGGGCTGGCCGTGGCATGAAGGGGGCATCTGCCAAGGGTGGCACAGCAGCGGGACGGGCTGATGTGAAGTCCCCGCAGACCAGCACTATGATGGAAAAGCTCTGCCTGGGTGCCATCGTGGAGGCTGAGTTTGTGCCGGTCCCATTCCCTATGGAAGAAACAACAGCCTGCAGCCCCCTCACCTCCCTGTCCTGGGCATCCACCCCACGGGCAGCCCGGCTCTGACCCTTCCCGTGCCCGAGTGCTTTGCCGGCTTTGACAGCTCGCCATGAAGCTGCTCTCAGCCCCTTTCCCCAGCCCACATCACAGCCGTGGCCAGCAGAGCGCTGCCGGGCATTCAGCTCCTATTTAAAGCGCAGGCAGGCAGGGCGAGGGGAATCCCTGCGGCACGGGGCCGTGGACGGATGTAGCGCGGTGAGGACAGAGCCCAAAAGCAGCCCCATCACCCCGTGGCACCTGCCGGCAGCTGCTCTCACATCCTCCCACCACGTCTCGTGCCTTCCTGTGCGGAAATCGGGCGTGGGTTAGTCACCGGGAAGGGTGAGGGGCAGGTCAGGACGCTGCGCTCCCCACCATCCAGCTATTTCCTCCCGTGACACTTTACCGAAGACCTCGGGGCTGTTTACAAACGCCGGACGGCGGCGTGGTCGCCGCTGGGGAAGCAGCCAAGCCCGAATCTCACCCGGAATCGGCTGCGGTTCCTCAGCCAAAAGCATCAGCCAGCAAATTCCTGGGAGCGGGTTTTGCCCCACCTCCCCCTCTAAGCACCTCTGGGAACCCCTAGCACCCAGGGAAGTCTTTTTTGGAAAGCGCAATGCTCCAAATCACGGCACCTCACCTCTCATTGTAGTTCACGGGGAAAGCAAGCCGTAACCGTTATCTGCCCAGCTGGCCATCCCGTGCCTTCCCTGCAATTTTTGGCCGGTTCCAGCGGGTTTATCAGGGACAGCGGGCTGAGGGCTCACCGCTAATTAAACTGCTGGAAGTGTGAAGAGCGATGCCTCCCCAAGGCGCGAGCTCAAGGTTACGGGGTCTCAGGCTGCTGCCAGCCCAGCCGCACGCCGCGCTGCCATGAAGGGTGGCCTGAGGGATGAGGAGGTGGCGAGGAAGGCCCGGGGGGGAGCAGGGAGAGGCAGGGGCACCTCTCTGCCTGCCTTACCATTCCCACGGCACTTGTCTGAGCGCTTCTCGCCCGCTTCCCCGTGCAGAGGCTCAGCTCTGCTTTGGTCAGAGCCTCAGGAGAGCAAAGGGCCAGGTGGAGCATGCGGAGCAGAGCCACATCCATGGGGAACTGGCTGGCGAAAAAAAATCCTTGTCGAGCTGGGCCAGACCCACCCCGCCCTGAGCCCAGCAGCCCCTCGGGAGGGTGAGGTCAGTCCTGTCACCATCAAAAGCTGCTGTTGGTGACACTTGCCAGCCGCCACGGGCACAGAGCGGCTCCCAGCCACGCTGGCACCCTCCGGCAGGTCCCCTGGCCTCCATCCCCAGCGCTGTGCGCCCTGAGGTGGGGTTCACAGCACAGCCCACCCCCTCCGCGGGGCTCCATGACTGTGGCATGCTCCAGCCCCCACGGATACCTGATGGCAAACCACCGGTGATAAACCAGACATCGTTCCCCTCCACCAGTCTCCCTGGCCAGTCGCCCAGTGTTCTCCTGAGCCCTGGCCGTGCCTTGATTCCTCCCGGCACCCGCTCAGCTCCTCTCGCCCAGCTGGAGAGAGGCAGAAACCACGTTAAACACTCCTCAGCCCAGTGTGGGGTTTGAGCCGGTGCGATCCCCCTGCCAGTGCCGTCTGTGCGTGGCCGGACACGACACGCGCGAACCGGGAACGGTGCGGACGCCCGGAGTTTTGTCGCCGCTCTCCCGGCGTGAGCGTGGTGGGTCTGTGCCATGCCGGCTCCAGCACCGTGGGAGCACCCGTGCCGGACACCCACCAGGGCAGGGCAAATCCACCCACGGCAAACCCACGGCGTGTCTGCGGAGCCTCACCCCATGCTGCCACCCCGGTGTGTGTGGGGGTGTGTGTGTGTGGGTGTGTGTGT
>VZSF01009349.1:45952-120436 GCA_013398295.1 Chionis minor
CCACCCCACCCCCCCAGGCCTGAGCGTTGCTGCTGCTGAGCTGTGGCTCTGAACCAGCACCCTCTGCCCCGCCACAGGAACCTGGGCCAAGCCCAGCGCTGCTGGTGTCACTGGTCCCACACTGGGATCACGTCCCTGTCCCTGTTCACGCTCCGGTACCAGCAATCTGTCCCTGATGGAGTTGTGACATCCCTGGGTGCACTGAGCAGGGTTCACCTTTCCCCCTCCAGCCAAGGAACGGGTCCGGGGGGTCCCAGCCGTACCCCGTTGCCCAGCGGAGGCCACGGCTCCAGGCAGGAGTTTCAGGCAAGACCCAGCTGCGGCTCTGTGCGCACGTCAGAGGCGACGTGGCTGATGAGAAACAAGCATTTAAAAACTCTATTTAGGTGCTTGAAGTGCCTCGTGCGCTCACTCTGCACCCTCCAGGGTGGGGAAGGGGAGAGAAAAGTCCCCCATCACCTGCCTCCAGCAGCTGGGGATTGACCATGACCCCCCCCTGCCTGGGGGCTTGGCTGTGTTTGCCCACAGGAGATTTTAGTGCTGATAGTGACCAGGGAAGGCTCCGGAGGGGAGGGAGCGGGACCACCCCAGCCCTGGGGCTGCTGCCCCTTATCCCTGACCCGAGCTGGGATGGCCACGCTCGCCGCGTTTCACCACTGTCCCCAAGGCCAGCTGGTCCCCTCGTGTCTGGTGGCCACTGATAAGGGGCTAGGGAGGGCGGGGGGGGGACAACCGGCTGCTTCCCCCGGCCCTGGGCAGCAGCGGGAAGAGCCAGCGCCCAGCCGCAGGCTCAGCCCTGGCTCACGGGGGGACCTTTGCTGGGGACTCGGTGGCAGGTCCCGAGCAGCCAGCGTGGGAACAAGGAGCTGTCCTGGAGGGTGACAGCCTCACCGGCTCATTCCCAGGGGTAGAAAATCAACCTTGACGCCGATGAAATCCCCAGCGCTCGGTGTGCTCCGAGGGCTGGGACGGGCAGGGAGATGGGATGCTCCAGGCTCGTCTCCCTGCAGGGCAGCTGACGGAGTGTCACCATCGGGGAAGCCCTGGTGTGGCCCTGAGCGGTGCTGTGCTGGGTGTCACCCCAGGGAGGTGGCACCCTTAGGCACCTCCATGGCCCCGGGCTCCCCTCTCCCTGCCTCCAGCCCCGGCGTGGGTGGCAGGAGGGGTTTGAGCTGTAAAAACTCTGCTTTTGTGCTCAAACAGCTGGAATTAAAGTGTGCGGATGAGGCAGGGGGGAGGAGGGGGCGGGAGGGGGAAGGCAGCTGCCCAACCCCCCTGTCCCAGGATAGAGGGGGGGTTCCCAGCCCAGAGCAATGCCGGGAATCACAGTCTGCTTTGGTGACTCAGCTCCTGACGGAGCAGCAATTTCTGCCAAGTCAGCAGACGCAGCCCCCACGCTGTCCCGCAAGAGCCCACAAAACCCAGCCGATCACCCGCTCCCCCCCGCCGGGGGCCAGATCCTGGCTTAGGGACCCAGAGCTGGTGGAAACACCCCCCTACCCCCCCACAACTGGCTTTACCCTGCAGGGCCGGGGCATTCCAGAGGTGCCGCGGGAGCTCAAGGCACAGTGCCCTGCTCGTTTCAGGGCTGGGGGTGCCCAAGCAGCACCCAGGGGTCCTGCCCTCTGCGCTGCCACTGGCTCCCCCGGGTGCCATCGCGTCTCGCTCCTCTTCCCTGCGCCTCCTTCGCAGCCCTGGCTCACCCCGTCCCCCCACACGGGGACCGCTGGGGGGCTGGGGCAGAGGGGTGCAGACCCCCTCAAGCTTGGAATTACAGCCCGAGCGGGGCCCTCGTGCGTGACAACTGAACCCCGTTGGGAGCAGGGGAAGCAGGAGCATCCATCTGCCAGCGCAGGTGTCTGTCCTGGCCCTGTTCCATCTGGGATGGGTGTGAGGAATTGAGATCTTGAGTCCCTCTAGCCCTTGTGTGTCGTGTCCCCTCCCCGGCGCCGCCGTCCTTGGCTCGCTGTGTGTTGGCGGGGGCTGAGCCATGGCATGAGCCGCGGGGTTCGGCAGGGAAAACTCACAGCCGAGGGCGGAAAATTCACAGCCAAGGGCGGCTCTGGGGACGTTGGGTTTCAAACCTCCCCTTTTGCTTCCCACTTTCCTTTCCTCGGCGTCTCCGAAAGCGCAGCCAGCAGCACCCTGCTGCCCTGGGACGCGCAGGGATGCGCAGGGATGCTGGGTGCCGCAGAGCCCCGTCTCCACTGCGGGACTCCAGCCTGGGCGTAAAACCTCCTGCTGATTGCAGGAGATGAGCCCCTGAAGGACCCCGTGTCCCCATCTCTGCCACCCCCCTGCTTTCCCAGCAGGGACCCTCCATCCCTGCTCGCCTCTCGTTCGTTGCCTGTGGGTAGGGATGCAGCCTGGGGAGCTTGCGGGGATCGGGAGCTGCGGCAAACGCTGCCCCGGCTGGCAAAGCCCCCACGGCCCCGCCACCCTGATGCCCCTCTCTGTCCCCCCCCGCCCAGGTGACAGCTATGGGGTGCTGCCCCGGCCCTGCCGCGCGCTGGTGCTGCTGAACCCGCAGAGCGGTGCCGGCCGCGCACTCGAGGACTTCCAGGCGGTGGTGCAGCCCATGCTGGCCGAGGCAGAGATTGCCACCACCGTTTTCGTCACTGGTGAGTCCCTGAGCGGCTCCCTCTCCTCCTCCCTCCTTCCCAGAATCCTACCTGGGTGCTGCCACCCTGGAGTGGGCTCCTCCGAGGGCCTCGTACCCCCTGCACCGCCACGGCTCCGGCTCCTGCGGGGCTGGTTTGGAGAAGGCGGTGGGTGGGCTGTCACAGGCGCAGTGGCAAAGGGTGCAAGGGACATGGTTGCACTCAATAGGGGTGACTGACCTCCCGCACCCCCGGTTGGGACCCTGACAGGGACAGTGGGGCTGGGGGGGTGGCACTGTATGGGGGGGTGGCAGCTGGCAGGGTAGAGGGGTGGCGGGTGATGCTGGACTCTCCGCTTTCCCCTGCAGAGAGACCCCACCACGCTCACGAGAAGGTACGGGATGAGGACCTGTCGCAGTGGGACACACTGGTGGTCATGTCCGGGGACGGGCTGCTGTACGAGGTGAGAGGGGCATCGTCCCAGTTGGAATGGGCGGGATGGGCACAGAGCCGGGAGGAGAGGGATGCCTGGGGCATGAGGGCAGGCAGGGAATAGCAAAGGAGGGATGACGTCCAGCTTGGAGCAAAGAGGGGCAGCCACGGCCTCGCTCCTGCCCTGGACGGGGCCACGGCAGGTTCTGCTCCCTCCCGGGCTGTGTGGGGGCCACTGGGGTCCTTGCGTAGCCCTAGGTGCCACCGGCTCCCTCGGTCCCTGCAGGTGGTGAACGGGCTCATGGAGCGGCCGGACTGGGAGGACACCATGAAGAAGCCGCTGTGCATCCTGCCGGGAGGCTCCGGGAACGCCCTGGCCGCTTCCATCAACCACTACGCAGGGTGAGCCCTGGCCCCACGGGGGCACCTGCTGCTGGTGCATGGGGCTGCGCTGGTGCCGAGGCGGGGGGGGATGAGGGAATCGAAAGGCTGCGCGTGGCTCCAGCCCTGGGAAAGGGTGCTGGGATGCCCAGCACAGGGATGCCCACCTGGGTCCCCATCTCCCCGCAGGCTGGTGCTGCCCAAATCCAGCCAGTCCCTGCGAGCGCCAGCTGCATCCCTGTGTCCCCAGCTCCCCCCGCAGCCTTCCTGTTCTCCGGGCTCTGAGGCCGGCACAGCTTTACCCCAAAGGATCCACCCCACGGCACAGCCGATCCTGCTGCATGGCGGAGGGACCGGGATTGCCCTGGCCCAGCAGCCCCAATTTGGTTCCCTCTTTCAGAAGCTGGTTTATCCCTCCCACCCCCAACAAAACCCCTCCCGGCAGCTGTCCCTGAGGGACACTGTCACCCAGCTGGGATTTGTCCCAACCACAACACAGGGGCAGGGGTCGCAAGCGGATACTTAGGACAGTAGGAGAGACCCTGAGCTGGGCGCAGCTCAAACTCACCTTCTCCATCCCTGCCAGCAACGATCACGTCGCCAAGAAGAAGCTGCTGACGAACTGCACCTTCATCCTGTGCAAGGGGCTGCACACGCAGATGGACCTGGTCTCGCTGAGCACGGCCTCGGGCAAGCGCCTCTTCTCCTTCCTCGGCTTCGGCTGGGGCTTCATCTCGGACGTGGACATTGACAGCGAGAAGTACCGCCGGCTGGGCAACGCCCGCTTCACCCTGGGCACCCTCCAGTGCCTGGCCAAGCTGCGGGTCTACCAGGGCCGCCTCTCCTACCTGCCCGCCGTCCCCGAGCCAGCCACCCCCCTGGCGCCCAGGGACCCCCACGCGCCTGTCACCAACGGCCAGGCTGGCCACGTCCTGCCGCCGGCGGGCACGGAGGCAGCCGGGGCTCTGCCCGCCGACTCGCTGCTGGTGCCGCTGTCCCAGCCGGTGCCGGCGCACTGGACGGTGGTCCCCGAGGAGGAGTTCGTCACCGTCTACGCTATCTACCAGTCCCACCTGGGCACCAACCTGCTGATGGCCCCAGCAGCCCAGCTGCACGACGGCTGCATCCATCTCTTCTACCTGAAGGCCGGCATCAGCCGCGTGGCACTGCTGAAGCTCTTCCTGGCCATGGCCAGGGGGACCCACCTGGACTTGAACTGTCCCCACCTGCGCTACGTCCCTGTCCGGGCTTTCCGTCTGGAACCGCGGACAGCCACGGGCATCATGACAGTGGATGGCGAGGTGCTGGCCTGCGAGCCCGTGCAGGGCCAGATCCACAGCCGCCTCTGCCGCATCCTCAGCGGCTCCTGAGCCGCCGGCACGAGGGCAGCAGAGTCTTCCTCCCACTCAGGAACCTCCTCCTCCTCCCATAGCAATAGCTCTCAGGGGCCGCGGGTGCTCGTCCCCTTGCTTGCCCCCATGCTTAGCTTTACCCCCTTGGGATGGCCACTAGCGCTGTCCCAAAAATGAGCCACGAGCCCCATCAGGTTCTCTGTGCCGGCGAGACGCCAGCACGTTTTATCCTGGTACGAGGTCCCAGCCCCCGGGCGGCTGCGCTGGCACAGCCCCGTCCCCTCCCCGGCTTGGACGCACATGGTGGCACTGCTCACGTCCCCGCTGCCGAGCCAGTGCCGCCCTCCAGGGATGGTCAGGACCAACGTATCTAATACAAGAAATCGACTTTTTTTAAGAATGTTTCTACCCAAAGCTTCCAGTAGAAGCAAGAGTTTATTCTTGTGAGAAATGCAATAAATATCTAGTGTTTGCAAAAAAAAAAAAAAAAAAGTAAATCCCCCCTGCCGGGTCTTAAATCCGCGCTCATGGCTGCCATCAGGGACAGGGCCGTGTCACTGTCACCCCGGCAGGGCTCACACGCAGCCCGGCCACGCTGCTGTCAGGACGGGTTTAGCTCCGTGATGGAGCGATGGCCGCAGGAGATGCTCCCGGGGGAGATGTCCCGGAGGCAGGACACGGGGCAGCGCTGCCCCCAACACCCATTTTTGGGGTGGGCTGGGTGCCTCCTTGCCCAGCATGGCGCTGGGGCAGACGGAACGCTGGGAGCTGAGCCCCGCCGCCGTGCTTTGGGAGGCCCTGGGGAAGGCTCAGTGCCTGCGAGTGAGGGAAAGGGGCACAGAAGAGGTTCTAGGAGAGGGTTTTTTGGAGCCGAGGAGTTTGGCTTTCCACCGGGGGTGGGGGCCATACCAGGAGCTCACACATCCCCTTTCCCAGGAAACCCAGGGCCAGGTGGAGCCCTGCAACAGGTCCCTGCCCCGGGGCTTGCCTGGGGGAGGATGGCTCAGCCTGTTTGGTATAAAATTGCAGTAATTAAGCCTCATTTACAGTGCTGAAGCACAAAGTAGAAAGAGCACACAGTGGTGGCTGTTCACATTTATTCATCTGCAAACTATGCAATTAGGATGGCAGAGCTGGGAAAGAAAAGCCTGATTGTTCCACCCACCCTGGCCCCCCGCTCCCTCGTGGGGAGCCGAGCTCACATTCCCGGGTCAGGCAAGCAGGGAGCAGCTGGGAACCACCTCTCAAAATAAAGTTATTTCCCCCGTGGCTTTGGGCCGGGTGTAAAAAGGGACTCAAGCGATGCTCCGCTGAACTCTCTAACCGCGTCGAGTGGCTGCAGGGAGAGCCCAGGGGCAGGGGACGCACTCGGAGCTCTCGGCTGCCTCTGCCAAGCCAGAGGGTTCCATGGAGTTGGGATTTGCAGCACCCCAAAGGCTTCCCGGTCTCCTCCAGCCCTCTCCCAGGGACAGCCGTGCTGTTCCACAGCAACAGGTTGTTTGGCATGGCCCTTGCCCTCCCCTTTCCCAGGTTTTGCTGCCCAAACCCTCTTCCTTGACCTGACTTGCTTCCACAACCCACCAGCCCTCAGCTCTTCCAGAGGAACCATCGGCTCTTCCAGGGGAGCCCCCTCTCTCCTGCCACCCAAGGGAGGTGCCATGCACCCCTGGAGAGGCAGATTCTTGCTGGTTTTGAACAACAAGGACAAACCTCAACAAGAAGGTTTAGGAAGGCGCTGCTCCCACCCACCTTCACACGAAGGACCCGCAGGAATCCGAGCATCACTAACGTTATTCTAAACGCAGAACATCTTACTTCATTTTCAAAGAGAAAAAAGTCAGTTCTCTCCCTTACGCTCATGCTAAGAAAATACTGGGCTGAAGTTGCCAAGAAACAAAGCACACGGTAAAACCGTGTTGAAGACAAGCAGGTGCTTAAGCCCCGTTCCAGATGGGACAAGCAGGAATCCCGGAGAGCTGCTGTCACCCTCCCTTTCCTCACCACTTAGGGACAGGGTGCAGCCGTGGATTTGGCAGCATTAGGTTTATGGTTGGACTCGATGATCTTAAGGGTCTTTTCCAACCTAAACACGATTCCAACTGCAGCAAAGCCACGGGGGCAAAGATCAGTGAGGGTTAAATGCACCACCAGCACACAGGAGGCACCAGAATCCCTTTGGGACAGGAATCCCTTGGTGGGACATGAGCCTGGATTTGTAGGGCTGACATGTCTCAGCACACACTTACCTGCGCGCTCAGGCGAGGGGCCGGGAATGCAGCAGGAGCCATCCCTGCCCTCATCCAGCCGGGGGGGGCTGCAGGCAGCGGAGCCACCAGTTGTGCTGCGGCACTCACCGCACTGCCGGGCAGCACCACACACTGGCAAAGAGCACAGAAAATTAAAAATAAAATAAAAAAAAAAAAGCCCGACAGATGTCCCCTGAATCAGGGCTTCACGGAGTTAGATTATAGGGAGCCACGGGGGCAGCCCCTTGCTGCCAGATCCACCCGGCTCCCTCCGGACTCGCCGTCAGCTTCAGCCAGCGGGAGCGCGTCCAGCACGATGCACGCCGGAGCGTGGGCAAGTGCCAAGGGTGGCAGCGGGGCTGGGGAGGGAGCAGAAAGAAAGAGACAATGGTCAGAACTACTCACAGAGGCAAAATTTAATGGCAAGTCATCTTCCCTCCTTTATTACACCTTGGTTAGCCAAACGAAAACAAACAAAAAAAAAATTCTGCAGGTAAAAAAAGTTTTAATGGTCACACAGCACTTTATACATATATCGTAAGCAACCAAGCATCCACATCTGCACGTGAACGACACACCTCTAAGCATGGCCTCAATAGTCAGGTTTTTTTTTTTTTTCTCTCTCATTAAATACTGTACAGAATCAAGGCTACAAACTGATTTTGTAATGCTTCTTCTCCAACCCCAGCACTTAAAACAGTTACAGGCTGCTCTCATTTGTACATCACACAGTCGTGTAGCCAGTTTTAAGGCTAACAATATGCATCATGCTTTGGCTTTTTTTGTGTGTTTTTTTAATATTTTTTTTTAAGGTTTTAGCCTTTTAAATTTTGTTACCCTTAAATATTACATACATACACAAAAAAATTACATAGCTGCAGTGTGCTCACCACCAACCTCATCACCCAGGAGCTTCACATTATCAAAAGCTTTAGAAAATTTGTAAACCTCTGTGCACGCTTCAGTTTGGGACAGCCAGCTACAGAGAGCGAGCGATGCCAGGGCTAGTGGCAGCCAGGGAGCAGCGTCCCCTTTCCAGAAGGCCAAGACACACCTCCGCAGGTAGGAAACCCCAGGAACCTGTTCAAAAGCTCTTGATTACGATCAGAGGAAACAAAAAGACTTCTTGGGCGAAGGGGAGGACTGGTGGGGTCCCAGCGGCTCACGCCTTCCCCGGGAGACTGCGGGGAGTGAAGGGTGGGCGAAGCAGGGAACCCCAGAGCGCCTCCATCCCACCACCCCCAGCCACAACTCAACCCTAAAAAAGTTTTCTTCCTCCTTCCTTGCCCGGCATGGCCGCAGCTGGGCACAGAGGACAGAGGAAGTTGGCGCCTGTAGATCACCAACCGCAATTTTGTCCGGTGAGTAAGAGGTTTAATTATTTGTGGAACGAGCCTCTCTGCCTGCCCTTCCCCTGCCCTGAAGCGACAGCCTCACCCCCTCGGCCCCAATCGGCCCTTTATATTTTGGAGATGCCCCTGCTCCTCCTGCCTCAAAGGGATTCATTCATTCATTCGTTTAGCACCAGCCACAGCCCAAAAGCGGCCGCGAGTTCCGCCTGCCCTTCGCGCTGCCCTGCCCGCAGCTCAGAGCATCTCTCCGCACCCTGGATCACCTGGTGATCCACCCGCAGAGCAGCACTCCGAGAGCTCCACAGGCCCAGGTCTTCCTTCACAGCCAAGCTCTGCTTCCTCCAGAGCATCGGGACTGGCCTTCAAAAATCCCAGCAGTGGATGGCGACGCGAGAAGGGCTTGGCGCGGGCAGCTCCCTGGTTCTGCGGCATCACGGGGACAGCTGGAAATAGCAGGCACAGGGAGGTGAGTGGGGGGATTTGGGCCAGGGGGTGCAGACCCTGGTGTTTCAAGGAGCAGAAAGCACCGTGCAAACGTGCCGAGATGCGCCTGTTGTTCTCCATTTCAAAATGAGAAAGCCAGATACCGGCCGGGGTGGGGGGAATGCAGCCATATTGAGCAAGAGCAAAGGAGAGTTGTGTCTCCATCCTTACTTCAGGCAGAGCCATCTGCTCAGCCCGACTCCTCCCCGGGAAGCCTGGCACCACCGGCTCTCTGTACCGGCTGGAAAGACCAACGGACTCTCCCTGACAGACTGTGCTCCACATGGATGCTAAGCGGGTGCTTCTCCAATGCCTAAACATTGGGCAAATGCAGTAGTGCTGGAGTGCGATCTCCCAGCTCCAGAAAAAAAGTAAGTGCGTGCACACAGAAAAAGAGGCTTCAGGAAGGTGTCTTGACCAGGAGACTCTGGCAAGCCCCTGCTTCAAAGTGCTCACGGCCACCAGCTCAGGCAGCTCTCTGCTGCTGAAGCATGGGCTGGTCTCACCAGCCCTTTCCCAGACCTGCAGTTGAGATGAGGGAGAGTTTGTGCTGTGCCCACAACGCTGCCGGCCGCAGCGGACCCAAACCACCATGGGAAACAGCTGGCAAGGGAAGGAACTGATAACAGTCTGCACCAGCGTCTGCTGTTCTCCAGTTGCTGCCTGAGGAACAGCAAGGGAACGGTCACAAACCGCTGCTGCTACAACATGACCTTGTCACGACACAACAGCTCCTTTTCCCCTGGGTGACCCTGGCTCAAACAGCTCCCAAATATCCATCTGCGGCCCAGTGACAGAGAAGCAGCAGCCCTGCCAGGGTCACCACCCAGAGCAGCTGCTGGAGCTACCGTACGCCCCGAGATCACTCGCTGCCGCCCGCCCAGGCGAGGCCGAGATCCAGGGGCAGGTGTGGTGCTGTGTGACAGCCAGGATGGCAGGGAACCAAAGACGCGGATACCTAAGTAATAAGGGGAGAACCCTGAATCCCATGTATTTCTAGAAGACAGGCATGCATGGTGGGGAAAGGGAAATTCACTTTACTCCGGAGAAAAAAGCATGGATGGCTAGAATTGCTTCCAGGAGACCGACCAGAAGTTGCAGAACTGGATGGAAACCCCGCAGCGCTACCAGGGCAGCACAAGTGCTAGCGCAGAGCTCTGGTTCTGCCTACCAAGTCCTGATCAGAAGAACCTTGTAGCTTTCAGTGAACAACTAAGACTAGAGCAACTCCATATGGTGTAGACAACTTCAATGTGAACACAATCCAATGTCTAAGTACATATAAGCTGGGGTAGACTTCAGAAAACCCATGGTAACACGAAGAAAAATGAAAGACTGGGAGGGCATTGCCCTTCGCTTCCAGATACTACAGCAATCACTTCTCCTGGCTGGAATCCCACCAGAACAAACTGCTGGGTGTAGTGCTGGGTGGGAAGAGCCCTTGTGTGGAAAGGTGCCCCAAGATGAAAGTGCAGAGGGAACGTGGCTGCAAGACTGCTTCTGTGCAGGTCTCAAATCTTACCATTGCAGGGTCAAACTCGCAAGAGGAGCACGTACACGGGACAGGGGGAAGGAAGAAGGGCTGGGGGCAAAGAGTTATTCATGCTTAGACAACCTTTCTTCAGAGGCGCAATCAGGCCCTACCACCTTCTTTGGAACAAACCAAGCTGAGGAAGAAAAGCTGGAAGGAGATGCCAGTTTACTGGTAACAGCGTTTGTCAATTTCCTTTCTGTTGCTTTCCCTTCTCCCCTGCACCTGCCTGTCCCTAACCTCATGGTTTATTTGTCCTCTGTCCACTCTGGGATATTGGCCCCTGCTAAGGCAGCCCGGTACTGCTGCAAGACACCGCGGATGCTTTTAATGAACCCCTTGGACAAAGGGAAGAGGGGGAACCCAATATCAGGGTAACCGCTCTTCTCCGGAAGGAAACTCCTGTAGCTCTTTCTCCTTTTCTTTGGTTTCACACTAGGCTGCGAGGCAGAGTCCTGGGCAGCCTTCCCCTCGTCCGTTCGGTCTCTGGCCAGGTCCACCCCCCTGGCTTGGCCTGTGCTCTCCGAGTCTGAGTACTGTTGGAGATCACCGACGTTGGGTGTCGATGTTGTGAACTCCGACTCGTCCAGCTCCTCCTTCCCATCGAGTGCCGAGTCGGAAAGCTCGGCAGCCGCCCCCTGCTCCGAGCTGCTGCCGTACTCCCCCAGCGATCCCGCATTGTCTCCTGGGCTCTCAGCCAGGGTGCCGCAGGCAGAGAGAAGGGAGGCAGAATCCGCCCCGTTGGCCTGTTCGTGGCTCCGCTCCACCAGCTCGTTCGTCTCCAGCCAGGACTCGATCCGGGACACCAGGCGCCAGCCGTTGCAGCGGAAATGCTCACGGATTTCATGCTCAAAGACCTCCACCGGCCTGCGCAGCAGCTGCATCATGGACTGCACCACCCGGATCAGGGTCATCTCGTTGTAGCAGCGACTATTCTCATAGCCCTCCTGGAGGCCCCGGTCACTGTCAAAGCCCGCCTCGTTGTAGTAGGGCTCATTCACGAGGATGAGACCTGCCAAGAGAAGGGGAGACCGAGGGGTTAAGGGCGGAACTTTACTGTGAATCCCCACCCAAGGCAGACACTGCTGGGCCCTCATTTCTGCCAAGATGGTTGAGGTTTGAGGGTCACAGCGTGGCTTTGCTGAGGCATCGTGCCAGCCTCACCTGCAGCCACAGCGACGCAGGCACCACAGGAGAACGCCTTGCAGGGAAGCCATGCTTTGAGTTCAAGCAGGTAGCAGAGGCCAGGTTGGACAACCAGGAACCACCTGCGAGATGCACTGGACTGGTATCACAAGGGGAGCGCTCATGTGAATGGGTCTGTGGCCTAACGCTACAGCAGAGGGGATCTCAGACGCTACTCAAGATCCTTGGCTGGCAAGAACAGTCTTCCACCAGTGTGATGTGGAGGGCATGCAACGGCAGAGTAAGTCAAAAGGGCAGACGGGGAAAGGTTTCACAGCTCCTTTCCCTCCCCCTCCTAGCAAAAAAACCCAGGAACACACCCAAAGCTTTTTTCTTTAAATAGGGTTTTTTTCCCCTCCTCCTCTTAATCAGAACAAAGGCTAATTTTCAGTAATAGGCTTTGAGCTGGCTGGGTCCTATACTATTCAGCATACTCCCATCAGACAATGCGGTTCTGAGACGGGGAATACTGTGACAAGTCACCCATCCCAAGCTTTCTCCTGCTTGTTTCTGGTCTAATGTAATTACATGTATGTAGCAACGGCACCAACACTGCCAGGCTGCTGGCAGCCTGCCACGAACTGCATTAAAGCTGGTGGAGGTGAGATCATGAGGCTCTCAAAGCCCAGGGGCAGCAGGAGACGGAGAGGAGATTTTTCAACTAGCGCCAAGTTGCTCCACTTAAAGATTTAGTATTTCACTTTCTAAATTTGGATCCTCAGCTTTGTAAATGAGAAAAAAGCTTTTCTCATGGCGTTGTTCCCCCACGGGAGGATACAGGTAGACTGTAAGACTTCAGAGGAGCACGAGTTGCCTGTGGACTCAAGGCAAGAGCCCTCACTCTGTGTCAAAGGTTTCTCAAGTCATATGCTTGGGTTCCCTGCACAGAAAGTTGGCCTTAAGGAAGAGATTTGATTTTGTCTGTCTGCTCTCAAACTAGATATGAGAGGGAAAAGCCCTATGGCAGGAAGCCCTAGGGCTGGTCTAGACACACCCTTGATTATTCTCTGCTTTGGAAGGAGCATAAACACCATCATCGTGTGCAAAAACATGCCCAGTGTAGGATGGGCGGGTGACTCAGTGGGGATAAAAAACAGTCCTGCGAGTGAAGCCCAGTTTAGCAACTTCAACTAACTTTGGTAACTGTCTGAGGACACAGTGGTTCACCTTTGTCAGCTCAGAATAACAAGGAAAACAGCTCTGTGCTTAGCTGCTGCAGTGAGAAGAAGGGAAAGCATTGTGTCAGAGACCTGGGATGCAGCCAAAAACCAGGGCACGAGAAAAGCTTGCACCTGCTTCAACGGAAGAAGTGGAGAGATAAGGACACTGCTTTGTCCAGCAAGGTGAGAGCGAAAAGCAGCACTAACCCAACCGGGGTGGCAGATGCCGATTGTGCGTCCCCCTCTTAAACCTGCATCCCCTCCTCCCCCCACCTTTTCCTGTCCCCCAGGCTCAGTGGGAACACTTACCTTGGATGGAGATGAGTACTTGAAGGAGGCTGGATTTACTGGTCCACCTTTCTGTCCCCTGAAATGCATATACAAACGTGTTAAAGTGTTGAAGCACCGTCAGCTTGCTCTGTGGTAACTGTTAGACGAAGTGAGGCACCAGCTTCTCTGCATTCCTGTCGCTAAGGTCCTGTGGCTCACAGCAGGAACAAGGGACTGACTCGACAAGCACGTGATGTGCTCAGTGTCCCGTTGTACCAATCCACCTCTCCATTACTTTTTGCCAGCACCACACCCCAATCCAGGCAGTTCTGCCTGGAATGCTGTAGCCCTACGCACCAGACACCCCTTCTCAGCTGCACTGTTGACCTACATGCCCAAAACACAGCATTTCCCTGGCTCTGTTTATTCCAAGTCTCCAACTGGACTCTGTGCCACACTACATGATTTGTCTGCAGTGTGGGAGACAGGGACCCAAACCCAAGGACAACACCCCACGCTGGTGCTGGCATCTCTGCTCTGTCCAACCGTGACACAGCCTGGCTGGCCTCACCACAGGCTTCTCACCAAGGAAGGACAGACAAGAGCCGAATACAGTCCCAGGAGAAGCCAAACCATACCAGTTACCTGCTCCAGACATCGAGAACAGATCCCAAAGCCAGAGCTATCCCCAGCTCAAGCACCACCTCAGACCAGAAGCCACCCAGGACTCTTGGCCTGGTAGGAAGCGGCTTGTTCCAAGAGCAGCCTGGCCCAACCACCGCTCCCCACCGACAGGCAGAAGAAAGAGTTACCTTGCCTATCCACGTCCCCAGGAGGCTGACACACACTTTGCCGTTGTCATACAGGTTGGGATTCAGTCTCCCACTGCACTGGGAGAGGTAACGGAAGAGTGGTGGGACGGCGGGGTAGATGTTGGGGAGCTGGATATCGAAGAGAAAGAGGCCATCTTCATAGGGCGTGCGCGTGGGCCCTTTGATAAGTGCTGAGAAGAGATCCTGTGGAGACAGGCAACATAAGCCAGGCACTACGAAACACCCCCTTACCTTGACAGGGTTGCTTTTACGTGGAGGGAGACGAGGGGATGTGATTCACTCAGCCCTTGCAAGAGTCAGCTCAAGCAACACATCTCAGGGCACCTTCCCCCCAGAAGCTGCACTTCTGCTACGGCCTGAGGGCAGAGCAGGTCTCCAGACCTGAAGCAGGGTTTCAGAGGACAGCCAGCCGTCCCCAAACGGCTCCCTGCTTAACACCAGCCCCTTGCTGCTAGCCTGCCTCTCTCCTGCTCAGTGGGACAGGCAGCCCAGCGGGCAAAGCACCCGTAATAAGCTTCCTGCAACGAGGAGCTCCCTGTTGTTTGTCTCCTTGACTTGGGGAATGTGAAAGCAGCCAGTTACGGTAATTACAGCCATATTTCACATGCTGCACACATTCATTCCTGCAGCTCTAATGCAAAGGATTAAGGCTAAGCAGGGAATTCCAAAGAAAGCAATCTGGATGCTGAGCCCAGCACTAACACAGGCATTTGAGAGCAGACACTTGCCATTCGATCCTCGAAGGTTTTAACCATGATGCCATCAGGCAGGGAAGTGGCCAGGAGAGCCATCTCTTTCCGCACAGTGCTAAAGAACTTCTTTGCTTCTGGGGGCTGGAACTCCATTTTCTTGAAGGCATGAGTATCTGCAGAGCAAGGAGAAGAGTGGGATTAAAGTCTGCCTTTGCAAACTGCCACAGGCTCCTTGTGAAGGCAAATCTACCCATGTGTCAAACCTGTAGTTTAGAAGAGAAGAGCTGCCCTGCTTTGGTGCTGAGCCAGGAGGCAGCCCAGAGATTGATTCCTGCCCCCTACACTGTACAGCAGCCACAGCCTGCATCTCCCCTTCTCATGATCCCATACAACATTGTCCCAGTGCCCCACAAGGAGCCCTGTCCCACAGCTGGGACAACAACGCATCGCACGAAGCGCTGACCCTTTCTCTGCAATACCTAAACACAGCTTCCCCCATCTTTATTTATACTGAAGCTGCAGGTTCAGAACAGCTTGGCCACCTTTTCTTCTCACGTCTGGCCTGGCTTGCTGAGCACCTCGGACTCCACTGTCACCACTATTTCACACAACCAGATGCTGCTCTTTATTTTTGGCTGACTAACATTGGCGCAAGTGAACAAGGACACTCACCCACCGAGGACACCCAGCACAAGAACACCAGCTGTTCCTGCTCTGCTTTTCAACCCATCCACCCCTGCAAAAAAGCCTGAACAAACCCTGCAGCTTTCAAGAAAGTATCTGCAATGGAAAGCGACTGATCTCCACAGCCCTCCAAAGTTAGTTACCAGCGTGGACAAAGGGGAAGCCCACTTCTGTCGCTTGAGAAGTTACAGTAGTACCTAGAGATGCCATCTAAGAGCCAGGTTTATATCCTAGAACAGATTGTACTGCAGAAGTTGTCTTAATTTCTCCTCCCCAGTTAAATGAGCTGTGACAAGAAGTAGGAAGAAGACAGGATACCCAATCCAAAAGGTTTTGGAGAAAGAAGCACTGCAGGTCAGCAATGAAGGACAGAGTATCCCACACTGGCCCGGCCTGACACACTCACCTGGAGCATACTCCAACACAGAGAAGACTTCTCCCTTGGCACTGGTGAAGGTGACTCCAGGCTTGCCTCCACTCTGCTGGCAGAGCACTGGTGTCTCACTGGGCCACTCTGACCTCACTGGTGTCTGTGCCTCTGCTTTTTCTTCTTTCTTCTCCGTCTCCACCATGGCTTCCATCTTCTCCTCCTCTGCAATAGCCACATTATCCAAGGTCTTCTTTAGATTTTCCTGCAGCTTTTTAATATCGTCCAAGAACTTCTTCTCCCGAGTAGGTTTTTCCAGCTCCACAGTTGGGGAGGTAGGAGAGCCAGTCAGCAGCTGCTCCACAGTCATATTTTTCAGGCTTTCCAAGATCTTGATGGCCTCCTTCAGTTCCCGGAAGCTCTTTGGGGCTCCGTCTTTGCCAGCTTTCTCTGCAGCAAGATCTGCAACTGCCATAGCCACAGCTCCCTGGACTTGTTCCTCTACTTTTTTCACCTCCTCTGCTGGTGGCTCCTCAGGCTCTAACTCCTCAATTTTTGGGTGGTCATCTTCCATGAGGCCATTGTCTGTCTCCCAGCTGTCACTTTCATCCTCCCACTCAGAGGATGCCCCACTGGTGCTGCCGTCAACAGAATCGTAGTCCGACTCCTCAATTTCTGATTCAATATTGTATAAGTGCTAAAGGAGAGCAGAGTTACAAGAGACTTAGGCTGAAGCACAGAGTTTTAGTTGTTTTTAAATGCAAGTCAGTTCTCCCCATGAAAAGGGAGCTTCCATCTAGGATCGGTTGGGCTGTTTCAACCCTTTCCATCTACACAGGGTGGACTGTGATTCAAATGACATGCTCAGTGACTGGCACAGATCATTGATCAGCATAGCCCCATCCTCCAGTTTTCAAAGTAGGGCACTGGGGGAAGACCAGGGCGAGTTCTTGGTGGGCTGCAGCCATCCCAGTGGCTGGGATCCAGCCAAGGAAGCACGCAGGTGTCAAACAGCTACCTGGATGCCCCAGGGTTTCTGAAGGCAGAGCTAGATGGGAGGTATTGGATGTCATGTGCAGAGTTAGTATTTCTGGTCCTGCTTCTGCACCAGCAACAGCCTTGGCACAGAGCCCTGGTTTGGCTGCCTCCACATTCCATCCTTCCACAGAGACAATGCTGGAACCAGGAAAACATTCCCATACCAGCTTTCTTCTTCTGTGGCCCACACTACTTGCTGTCATAGCTCTGCTACGCTGCTTTAGCTGTTTTATGTCACTACTGCTTAAAATTCAGCTGGGACAGTGAAGCCTAACCCAAGTTGCTGAATAAGCTCTTACTTAAAACATTCTCTTCCCCTTCACTACTGGAAGCTGAACCCATCCACACTCCGTCCAGCCTCATCTCTTATAATCGTGCTTTTGCACATGCTATGTCTCTAACAAGGTCCCACCACAGAGGCTTATAGACATACTCCAGCTACGGGCTCCAACATAGAAGCAGTGGAGCAAGAACAACTTCACAGGGCTACATTAGGAGTTACAAGATGGAGCATTTTAACCACGGGCTTCTGACACTTGAATGACAGCTCAAGAATCCTCTTAATCTTGAAAGATATGACCCCAGAGGCTAAAGAGCATGGACACTCAGTCATCCTGTCAGCGCCTTGAACTGAACCAGCACTGTTCGGCTAGCCCTGTGCCACCCAGAGACAGGCAGCCAGCAGAGGTTAGTTGGGTTCAACGCAAGTGACTGCAGGCAGCAAAAGCCATCAAAACTCACTGCCCTCAAAGCTAATCCAAATCTGAGTTGGAAAGTTAATTAGCCAGTTATGCCATCTTTATTTTTAGAGCTGAGAAAAAGCATCCAGACAGCTCGTCTCTGGGCACATGGACAGGCATTGATAAATCACGGTTTTACCAACTGATAATTCACGCTCCTGACATTTCCCCAACTCCCATAATTACGCAGATGAGCAGAATCGAAGGGACTGGCGTGACACAGCAGGAGCTGCTGTAGAGCCCCAGCACCGCAGTGTGAGAACAGCCCTTTGTGGAGCACACATCAGACCTCTGATTGTGCCTGTGATCCAAGCACATGTGACAACAGGGGGAAGGGAGACAGCAGCCTGCTTTGTAACGCTCTAGTCCACTGCCATAGTGCAGGCATTGACTATTCTACTGTAATTAATGCAGAGCTCCTTGGTTTAAAAAGAAATTTTGATCAAGTGCTTTCTACTTGCAAATGCATCTCTGCAGAGGAGACAGTTGTGTTCTCTGCCACGGTGACGGAGATGGGAGCCTACAGAAGCAGGTCTTCTCTTATCTTTCGGCTGTCTGCCTTAATTTGAGGCAACAAGGAGAAGAGACACGGGATGAAACTGTATGCGGGGTAACAACTCAGATTACAAGACCTTAGAACCTTAGCAAAACACCCCTTAGAACAATGCAGAAGACAAACCAATGGGGTTAAGTGGATTAGTGTGGCTATATCTATATTTTTAAGTTTGCACTCAGCTCCTTTCCCTCCCTGCCCTGGGAAAAGAATTGGGTCTGATCCCTAGGTTAGCTAAGGTCACAACTTGTGGCTCTAGTCCAGCTTCTGGAGGAGCTCCTTTAGCCAAAGAAAACACTATGGTGCCATTTCACAAGCAAGACAGAACAAGCAGTTATCTTTCAGCACTGTCTCAGTTGGGCAAGGCTGTGAACCTGGGCTCAAGTCAGAACTGATGATCCCTGCGCTCTGCAACCCCCTCTGCAACGCAGCAGGTGCTGGAGGCCAGGAGCGGGGCCACGGTCAGAGCTGCGAACACGCAGTGCGGCCTGTGAAGGGAGCCACACTCTGCCCACACATCCCTATTCTCTATATTCAAGAGCAGTGATGACTGATGAGTCACCCCCAGTCCTCCTGACAAAGGAAGGATTTTCTTGTGCTAACAGAATTGGGAAGCCGCCCCATTACATGGGAAAGTGGCAATAAATCGAGCAAGATCCCCTCACCCAGTGAATCTCTCTGCACCCAGGATTTAAAACAAAGATTTGTGACTCAGCTAAGAACCACAGGGATACCACGAGCTGGAACAGGACCTCACCTGAGGCAGAATGATAGTCTTCGAGTTATCAGCCCACACCACTTCCACTTTACTGCTGACATCCACACGAGCCACCTGTCCGACCGAAGGCTGTGGAAACAAGAGCAGTTTGTCAGTCCCTTTTCTTTCTCACACGTTTCAGTACAGACCCAGGAAGGTTTTGAGAAATGAACGTTCCCCAGGTTGGAGACCCACCTAAAGCAATGCTTGCAGCCTGTTGCAGAAGGACAGGAGTCCCTGGGTCCCATGCCAAGGGGGAGAAGAGTGTTACAGATAGTGTTTCCATGAGAAACCCCACAACACTGCCACAGAGGTGGGGAAAATTCCGCCCCTGACAAGGGGACAGGACCAGGAGGGCTGGCCTGGCAGCAGATTCTCACTTCTGATCAGGACCAGGGCCGTTGCAGGGCTGTGGCCTTTCTGCAGGCAGCAGTGCTGGGGTTGTGCCAGCAAGGGAACAGGACCTTCCTCTGGATCCGGCTGCCCTCTACTGGGGTGTCAGCAGCCGGCCCTGCACTCCGACACCCAGTATCAGGGGCTCCCAGCAGCTTCTCCCAGCAGAGAGAGCGCAAGCGAGAACAGACAAGTCACAGTTGGCACAGGGTGTGTACAGTAAGTAGCATCTTGCACTGGAAGAAGATTATTTAGGTCAGCTGAGCAAGCTCAGATGTGTTTCACGATGCTGAAACTAGAACCACAATAAGAGCCACACTACACCTTTTAACCCTTTGAGGGCAGCAGTCTCAAAAGCTGGAGGTCTTACCTGCACAGTAAGGAAGCCTGTTTCCTAGCAAACAGCATATCCTCTACAAGAGAAATTGTTCCCTCTTCCTCCCCAGGAGATCAATCAGCTCAACAAAATTAACAGGTACATAATAACTCAGATGAAAAACAGAACTCCAGTCTTCTGCTGCCAAGTGAAACTGGCTTCATGACAAATCCACCTTCACTCTTGCTCAGGAGCCCACAGAATATCCTCATATTCAAAATTACTCTGAAATCCTAAGCAAGAGTTTTATTAAAAGCCCTCAGGCACGTGTTTGATTCTTGTCTCAACTTTGTTCTTGCTCTGCTATAGACTCAGTCATCCAGGTCAAAGGATTTCAAGGTTACAGCTCCACTAGACTTAGAGATTTGCTATCTTACTCAGGACAGCAGGGGACATCGATATAAAACTAGCAAGCTAAGGAGTTTAGGATGCCCAGGTGGGGCCTAGGGCCCTCCTAACGACTCTTTCAAGCACCTCCATTAATACCTGGTGGCAATGTGGTCACGTAACAGTGCCCAGAACCTACCTCATCTTCCTTAGCTATGGCTCCGTCCGAGTTGCCAATGCGAATCACAATGTCAGTAGTGCGGAAGCGAAAGTCCGGATGATCGGCAATATCATACACGCTCACATCCTCCTCCTCCCCGATCAGCTGCATCGGAGACAGAATGCGAACACGTCAGCCCCAGGATGCTGCACTGACCTTCAGAGCAAGCCTTCAACACCTGAATGTACTTTGTGTCATAGTTTGTCTATCAGGACTCTGCAAAATGCAGCGTTCTTACAAGCCCTGAGAAAAAGGTATTAGGCTTTAGCCACAGGCAACAGTGCCTGGCAGAGGCAAGCAGGGTAACATGCAATAGATTGATTATCTTCCCATGAACTAGCAAAGACTTGGGAATGAAAAATTCTTATGGTGAACCCATCTGTCTGTGACAACTTCAGCAAAACCCTTCACCCATACCAGAGCCTGATGTTGACTGTGGCATGTAAAACTCCTGCTTGGTCCTCACTGCCTTGCGGACATCTACAAATATGAAGCCACATCACCTCGAGCTAAGCCTCCCAGGCCCCAAAGCACATTGCTGTTCCCATCCTCAAGGACAAACTGTATTGCAGAACTGACTCCCAGGCTTATCTGTGTTTATCTGCGAAGCTTGTGCTGTTTTGTCGCTGCTTTCTCTTAGCTGGTTCCAACAGGCACTGGCCCCTGCACTCACCTCCACATCATCTCCGCTGGATTTCAACTTGAACCACTTCACCACGCAGGTACGGCCAATATGGTCACCAGACTGCACGACTCCATATAACCCCGGGTCCTGGGAGCTCTGAGCTTTTGGTCACAGTGGCAGGGAAGAAAATAGACAAGTTAAGTGGAGGAGCACAGACTTCACACGGCAGCTGAGGCTGTCAGCTCCCAACCTCTCATGGCTGAAACCTTCCATTTGTGAATGGCATGAGGAAAACCAGTTCCTCCTACGCAGCCAGAATTGTACTCTGTTAACAAGCTGCATTTTAATGGGGTATGGAGTGATGACAAAGTAAGACTACATTGCACTGGAGAGGGTGAACACATTCACGTTGAGACTACTTTCGCACCCGATCACCAAGAGAAAAACACGCTGTCACCTTAGTGCTCTGCTCTCCACATTAGCTCTGCACCAAGACTGTCAGAGTTTCCAGACAAGGCTGGCCAAGAGGTCCCTGAGAGCAGCCCTGGCTACCAACGTCTTCACCTAGAAATGTGCCACCCAGAACAGTTTTGCCTCCCTGGAAAAATGGACTGGACAACAACAGTGGAAGGCAGGCAGGTATGTATACCTGTGAGTAAGCACGCATCCAACAGCACCAAACAGGGATCCAACAGCACCAAAGCTGGACCAGGACCACCTCTCTAGGCCTGGGCTGCTATCCCAGCACGCTGGTATCCAGACATTTTTCAGATTTATCTGGCTGACAAGGATCGACCTCTCACCCCACATCCTTAGCGAGGGGATGCAAGGAACTGCTGGCACCCCACCTAGCTCTCCCTCTTCCCAGCCTGACAATATCTTGCGCTACCCCCTGCTAGAAAAGAAGAGGAGGCGAGAGCCAGATGGCATGCCATCAATATTTCATATCCAAAAGCTGTAACTCTCCTTGAACTTGTACCATGACCCTTCACTAGCGTCACTAATTGGTTTGGTGAAGGAAAGGGATGCAAGAAGATGCCCCTGGATCCCAAAACCCTCCAAAAAACAAAAACAAAAAAAAAAGGGCCATTTTCATGACAAGATGACAAGCCATACAGAGAAAACACTCTGACTTGAGCTGCTGACTTCTCCCCTCAATCTGCAAGACAGCTCAGAGCCGTTCAGCAATTCAAGGAGAAGGTGGGCCACTTCTACTCTACAGAAATACTGACAACCCTAGCTTTGCTCCTTGGCATTTATTCCTTCCACATCTTGCCTGATGTCATAAGTTCAGCTTTGGTATTTAAATAATGGTTCTCCGCTGACGTTCACGTTAAGCCAGCTGAATTGCTATCTGTGCCTTTTCAGGCTCTTGTGCCTACCTCAGGTGAACACTACCAACAGCTACCGTAAAAAGGGCTACAACGTACATCAGGAGATCCAGCTTGAAGAATACTTTGCAATTAAGAGCATGTTTGTTCCCTGAGGAGAGCATTGTTTTGACACCCAATACCTCTTTTGTCCACCACAAAATCCCCAGGGCAGAACTCGTTGTTGTCCAGATGATGGACTGGAATCAGCTCATTGGAGCGAATGTTTGTCTCCACGGTGCCATCCTGCCACATTACGTCAGCTGAAGTCATCGTGGTCACCACTTCTACAGCAACCCTGGGAACAGAGGAAGGCAATGAGCTACCAGAGGGAACATGCATGAGCACAACCAGAACATGACGCTGCCACCATCAGCAATCAAGATGGATCTCAGCAACACAAAGGCACACGTATCAGCAGGCTGGGGAGCAAGTCAGGAAACCCCGTCTAATCCCAATGGAAGCAGCTACACAGCAGGCTTTGTTTTGCCAGGTTCTCAATCGCTGCAGATGATACCTCGCTGCAAGTCTATATTGCAGCAGGATTTACTTTCTAGGGAGTCGATGCTGAGCTCGCTTTTATTCCTAGTGGAGCAAGTTAACATCTACCAGCACCCACTTTCTACCCCTGGCAGAGGCAAGACAGGAGCTTCAAATTCTTTGAAACTTAAGGTCTTCTCTGCTGAAGCACGTTCTAGCCTGGCTAGAGGAGTCTGAAGGCAGAGGAGCATAGGACTGAGAAGGAAAATTAAAGCAGCATCCATCTCTGCCCTCCCACAGAAAGGAAAAAAAAAACCAACCCAACACATTGAATGTGGGTAAACCAAAAGGATTTTGTTTAAAAGAAAAGTCTCCTTCCCAGCTGTTCAAACACATGCATGTGTGTCTCTGCAGCTCAGAAATGAAACCCAAACATGCAACAATAGACCACATGCTGGTACTGGGCTGAGTTGCTTGAAGAGGCAAGTTGCTTGGGGGCAGGAGCTGCAGTTTAGCTGGACCAACTCTTCTAATGAGCCCTCCACCATTTTAATCTCTCCTACAGCACAGAACAAATTGAATCCCATGCTGATTTTAAATCTTGCCTTTACTTTGCTGGCCAGGCCTTTGAGACATAACACAAGTGCTGCATTTGTGTTGGTTTCAAGTCAAACCATAAAGATGATACAACAGGCAAATACAACTGTTTTCCCCCAGCCCTGTTTTTTATGAATGTCAGAGAAATATTTTTAAGTGGAAATAATACGACGTTTCTAGTAGGGCCAGCGCTCAACATCAGAAATTATCAGAGAAGGAGGTTTGTAACAGGTTCAGTGCCGTGGGTGACGTGCCAACAGATGGTTCCCTGGGGAAAGTGGGGGTATATGCAGCAGAGGAGGGGACAGCGGAAAGGCAGGCCACCCCAGGAAATGACACAGTCCTATTTGCAGCGCAGTTTATGCTGCTTCAAACAAAAATCACAAGTTGACATTAATAAAAATCCCTGTATATCCTCACTAAAAAAAAAAAAATATAACCAGAGGTCTGTGTGCTGCCCGAAGAGCTGCAGCAGGTCACTAAATGATGGTAAAGCCACATGCTGAGTTGGCCCCCTGCAGTCAGAGATGCCCATGAGCTGACACATCAGATCTGGTGACTAACTGCAGCAAGGCCATCCACTTTGCATTTCTCAGCAGTGCTTGGCAGCACACCTACTGCTGGTCTCACCAGCTTCATCTGAATGTTCAAACAGCGCAGACCCCCCATACTGAGCTGTGACCAGCTGCCACATACGCCCTTTAAAGTATCATCTGGGTTTTCACATTCTGTGCTGAAAAAGCCTCTATTTCTTATCAGCTGTGACATGGTCATCTCTGCAAAGTGGCCCAACATCTGATCTCTGCGTTTCCTTGTATGGAGCCACCCAGATCCAGCACAGCAATCTCCCAGTGCTGTCACAGGGATTTCTCCCCACTGCCTGTACGGTGCCGAAAGCCAGCAGCTTTACTAGCTAGGCTCTCCTTAACAAAACCTGTAGTGAAGTAGAGGCACTCAGCAGGGGGATTAGAAGTGAAAAGCGAACTGAGAATCAGTTCCCAGGAACTCTATCATGCACCCCCAGTTTCTCCTTTCACTTGAATACTGCTCTGCTGAGGTTTGTGACCTTCAAATTCAATTTCTCCAAAACCCACAAGGACTAAAGGAACAGCTCTCCTTGCATACAGGTAAAGCTAAAATACCTAAACCAAATGGGAGTAAAGTTCACAGCCTTCCCAAACTACTGGATCCCTTGAATCCTGATAATGTCACTTTTTGTGAGGATTCTTGCACTAGTTCATTTCTGATGCAGGATCTGTATACAACTAAGCAGCTCAGGGAAGCCAGCAAGACAGACTAGACAGCTGTCAGATGTCTTTGCATCCCCTGAAAATACTTCAAGCATTCTCAAGTTAGGTAAAAGCTGCTGAGATCCTGTTTTATCTAGAAATGTGTGCAGGTAGATCCAACGCTCCCTCCCTCCCTCCCCCCCAAGCTACTGAAATGAATTCCTCCAAAGCTCTCAAAAAGTGCACTTTGTTCATTAAAAAACACCAATAAAAAAACTACTGCTGGCAAAAGCTGTAGATCTCTCGCCAGAGCAGGGTAAGGATGACAGAGACCACAGCAGTGTGACCTCCTGCCAGCACAGACCTCCATGCTGATCCGGAGACAGCTTTTCTAAGGATAAGCTGTCCATTGCCGCTAGCACGGTCCATCCTCAGCCTCTCTGCAGAAGCTGCCAATGAGGTAACCAATTAGTGTCGCGTTTAAGCTGTATGATCTTTATTCACCTGTCTCCTCCTCTGCGTACAGAGCCCAGTGCAGCACAGATACTGTCGATGCCCTGAGGCATCGCTGAAATAGAATAGCATCAGTGTCATGTCGCAGGGCCCCAGTTTCATCAGAAGCTGGACTGAGATCAAGCTGATTTTGCACAGGCCACTGCACAGTCATCACAAGATAACCGCTGTTGGTTACTACCAAGTGGTGTCCTAACATGAGGCACACCATCATCCTCCACCCAAGCCAAGGAGGTGGTTTACAGCTGAGAACGTCGATAAGGGAGATTTTGGCAAGTATACCTGGGTTTGGAAATCCATCTCACCTGTCTCCTGGCTTAAACTCTCGTGAAATCTTGGTCTTCTTCTTCTTGTGCTTCCGCTTCAAGTTTTTGATGGAAAGAGGGATGCTTTTCTTGCGGCCAGTGCCACTGCCACTCTGGGACGAGGCAGTGGAGCTGGCAGAAGAGGTGACAGAGCTAGTGTCATCTGTGTCATCAGCTGCCTCATCATCAGCATCTTGCTCCATGGACTGAAGCCGGTAGTCGGATGACCCTTCGTCTTTCAGCAGATAGGGAGGCTGCTGCTGTCGCGCTGCTGCTCCCCCTTTCTCCTTCCCTGTTTCTTCAGGCTGCTCCTCCTTTCTCTCCCCAGGACTCAGTGCACTGTTGGAAGAGTCATCCAGCTCACACTTTGATCCAGGCTTAAGCTCTTCTGATTTTTGGTCAGCAGCTGCCGCAGACTCTTTGTCAGGGGCTTCACTGGTACCCTGAGACTCTGGGGAGCATGACATGATCTTCACTATCTGCTTCTTCAGCAACCGCCTCACCTAGAGAGGACAGACCTGGGTCAAACATTATGGCTGTACACTCAGCAAGCTGCCGGCCAACCTGGGGAATGGTTAGCTTTGTACTCAGAGGAAAGGAGCATCCCACAGGCCTCCGCACGTCTCACCTGCACCAGAGTATTCTGCAAACCAGCATCCCACCACTGCTCTACTCAGCAGCAGCACTGGACTAGTCCAAGGAAAGCAAGCTTGGCTCCCTAAGGCTATTTTAAGCATGTTCTGAACTTTTTTGTTATGGAAGGTCACGAGAGGCTGCACAAGTTAATCTATGTAACGGACACAGCTATGCAGGGAGGTCACCATCCCCATTGATGATATCCTGTTATTCTAGGAACACCGCTGCTCTGCAGCCAGCATGTAGAAACCACAGCATGACTCACTTGGCCTAGGAAGCAAAGACTTCTTTCTTGTCGCACTGTAGCAAGGATTTAACTGAACCGTTCAGCTCCATGAGAAACCTGAGGTTTCACTAATGAAAACGACATGTGTCTAACAGTCCCGGCTGTCAGAGCACACCAGCTCCGACACGGCTTGACCCTCTGCAAGGTGACACCTCTGTGTTCGAGGTCCTGTTCATGTTCTTTGGTGGCATTAGCCGCATGCTTCACCCAGTGCAGTCACCCTGCTGTACAAGGTTACTTCGCTGCTGGTGACAAGAAGCCATTACTCTCTACAAGCACCACTTCAGGAGTCACATTTCAGACCACGTGACTACCAGGAAGATTTCTGCTTTAAAAGCCACAGCGATCAGAAACACTTAGGGAAGTCGACGCTTCCCTGGACCCCTCAAACTCACCTTTTTGGCAACTGATCCTTCACCCAGGACACAGTTCCGCTCTGGGCATTCACAGGTGATCTTTGCAGGTTCCACTTTGTCTGGGAACACATAGAGGCACCTTTCCCCGAGCTGCCTTTGGGCATGGTCAAAGCACCCCAGACGCTTTACCCTGGTAGAACAGGAGGACAACCATGAGCAGAATGCAAAAGCAGTAACAGAACCTAGCAGCGACCGGGGCCTTCACAAGGCTGGCATGACCTCATGCCAACAGAACTTCTTCTGGGGTGGCAGAAGCCAACACCACCCCAAATCTTTTCCAGGCACGCAATTCTAAAGGAGGAGTGGGAAATCTCACTAGGGACTGGGTGGGGATACAAAGGGTTTGGGTAGGACACCAGTCACTCCTCTCCCTCTAGCTCCCCCTCCCAGAGACAGCTGCCAAGAGGCATTTGAAGCTGGCATTATTTTTTTTTTTGCTGTCATCTGAGAGCAGCTCTCCTCCTGCTAATGAACTCCAGGCAGGAACCAGATTGCATTGTGCTATTACTCATCTGACTTCTCTTTCCGAGTTTTGTCCGGCCCATTTTTGCAGCTGCAGCCTGCAGAGGGCACCAGATGCTCCCTCAGCACCAGCCTGGGTCCAGAGCAGGACACCTTTGCTGCCTACGGCATATTACACAGTGAAAAGGTGCAGCCTGCTCCAGACACGAGTGGAAGGACAAGTGAAGAAGTGAGCTGTTGGCAGACACCGCTCCCCTCTATGCACTTGTCAGCTGGAGAGTACTTGGAGAGGACTGGTGGGATGCTAGCCCCTGTACGGGCAACTCAAGCAACTGCTAAACCGATTGGGAATATACAGGCATACAACAAGATGAGAATCCCACTGGGAAGAGCGGCATTGTGTCTCATCAGTTGGTAGACCTGTCACCCATAGTCTGTGCAGGCCCTGGGTGCTGGGAACAAAAGGGGCTGATCAAACTGATCAAAAATCAACTGATCTCACCTGGACAGGTTTTCCTGGCTGATTACCGAGGGAGGAGGGCTCACACTGTCAGTACCTCCGGGACAGAAGCTTTTAGTGATCCAAGTAACCTTTAGTTCTACCACCTGTACCTACAATGTAAAGAGAGAGAAGACAATTTAATTTTTCAGAGGCTTCCCTAGACCAGTTACTAGGATCTGAATGCTTATACACAAGAAAGCAGCAAACCTGCTTTTATCATTTAAGACAGCCAAATGCAGTTTTACCACACCCAGGACCACTACAGCGCTCCCACAGCATAGCTCCTGGCAACACTGAGAGCTTCTACAGTTCTTAATTTCAAGAGAGACGATATCTGGGCTTGGGAAGGAAGCTATGGTACACACAAATCAGCAGTCCAATGTCACAAATAGACGTGCTAATGGACTTGGAGCTGCAACCGCTTTCAGCAAAGAATGAGCAACGTTTCTCCCTTTTTGGATAGCATGCAACATTGAGTTTTGATAGAAGAGGTGCTTCTACTACCCTAATGGTCATCAGTACTGGCCTCTAAGTGTATTGGCACACAATCACCTTACAGGGTGCCAAGCAGGGACCCCTGGGAGGAAAAGCCAAACCACACTCAAAAGTCCTGTCAGTCCACAATGAGAAATTTGTCACCTCAGAACACCACAGCCACAGGGCATTCGCTCCTGGGAGGTTACCATGGCAAGCTGACTCGGCTCCAAAACGCCAGCCAGGGACCATTCTGTATAGAAGGCGTCCGCGTGTCCGTTTGTCAGTCCTTACCTCTTCCACCACCACTCTGAACTTGCTCTTTGTGCTCAGAACAGGCTTCACACCCGAGAGCCACTGCACACTGGAGAACACTTTAGAAGGCCCAATGAGGACTTGCCCAGGATAAAAGCCGTACGAATCATCAAAGAAGAGACCCTGTGGGGAAAAGGGAAAGGAAAGAGACAGCATAAAGGACTCTTGCTCTTAAGATTTAAGACTCCAGCATTTCTCTTCTCTCATTTGTGATCAGTACGATTAACCACAAAGGAAAAGTCCACAAGTTGCCCAACTCTTAAAGCTCATTCCTCTCCCAGCAGTTCCTATAGCAGCCCACTGTCACACACGTATGGGACTATGATTCAGTGACAGAGAAGCAAAGGTACCTGGAGGAAACAAAACATGTAGATTTCCACACGAATTTTCCCAGTAACAAGGTAGCCAAGGTCCTGGGCAAGGACACTCTTTTCTACACTCTATTTCAAGCACCTACAGCTTTCAGAGCCAGAGGATTCCTACCTTCACTCCTCTGCTTGTCAAATTAAGCTTCTAAGTATTATTCCTGTCTTAGGTGGATTAGTTAATATGACAGTTCTTTGAAAACAAAAACAGGACAGTAAACACAACAATTGCTGTCCTAGAGCTCTTTCCCACTGATATTCAGAGTGACTTGATGAGCCAAAGATTCAGAATGTGGGGGCGGACAGAGTAGCGTAGGGTAGATAAAATACTGAGCACAAAACTGTACTGAGTCTTGTAATTTGTCAGAAAAGAGCAGTGCAACAAGATCTAAGTCAGGTAAGTAACACACAGCAATTCTGAGCACAGGATCAAGAGTAACACTGGAGACAACTCATGTTTCAGACCAAAACACAAGTCCCCAGAGGATTACTTTGAAAGCAGCCTGACTCAAAACAAGGTATCTGAAAATTGGGTACCGAGAAGCTTGACGCTGCATTTAGCAAGCAGAAAACATGCTGCACATCCTAAAGCAGCAGAGACTAAGATACTGGAGAACATCTAGCAACAGGCCACACCTTTTCTATACAGAACAAGAATACCACAGCAGCACATCCTATTAAACTGATATTCCGTTTACTCTCCAGGAAACAGGCATCAAATTTTAACAGAAGTGCAGTTTTAGATCAAAGGGACCTTTGCTTTGAAGGCTGGGAAGGATAAGGGCTGACTGTGCTACTAATTCCTAAGAATTACACGCCATTCTCAGTCAGCTCCCAGTACTGCTGCCAGAAGCGCAGCATGGCCCTGCTGATGCTGTCTGGAAGAACGAGGTTAGATCCATTATCACACAGGGAACTAAACCTATGTTTTTTTACCCAAAAGCTAGCAAAACCTTCCCTACCACATGATTTGGAAAGTGCCAGTACAGTAGCAGGTCTCCATTCAGAGAACGCAACGGATTACAATTGCAAGAGAGACAGTATTTTACATTGTCTGGAAACATGCTTCTAGCAGAACACCTTTTAAACAACATGCCCTTTTCCAGAAGGTGAACGATTTTGAAAGCATTAAATGGAGGTAAGAGCCTTTTCCAGCATGTACGGATACAACGAGCAGACAGTGAACTTGACATCAGCCATCTGATGGCATGTCATGCAAGTTGTTTGCAAAGAAAGCAGTTGGATATACTAATTGCAATACCTCCTCAAAACCTGCTTGTTACCAACATTACCTGTAAGCTACATCCTGTTACACTTACTTCAAGTGAAGATCTAGTGAAGTGTTTTTCAGCTGTGATACACCACTTAATTATTAGGATTAATAAGTGCCCATGGTTTTGCCTTCCTCCCTCCTGCACAAAAACCTTACAGGATGAAGTTGATCAAAAAGACACTCAGGAGAACCGTAAGCTCACCGAGTCACTGACGTGAGGACAAACATCATACAGCTTGGCTCCGTCTTCTGTGCTCATAGAACACCTGGAAAACAGAGAAGAGACACGGTCGCATTTCCAGAGCCATCCATCTCAAAAACAAACAGCACCAAATTAACTGCTATTGCCCGAGCAGGTCTGTCCACATGCCCAGCAGTATATCGCTGAGCTTTTATGGTCTGCGGCAAAACTGCTTATAGGCAAGCTATAAAAGCACTGCCCAGTATTTAAAGGTTCCCTTCAGCATATAAAAAAATTATTAAGTAATATGCAGGGTGCTGGACAAGATTTGTCTGCTGCAAAGTCCCATTTGTTATTCACACCGACACTGGAACCTAAAGGCAATTTGGGTATAACTTGCTTCAGTAATAGCTTCATTTCCAGAATGAGTTCTGGTGGGATTCCAAGCGATTCATTAGGAAGAGATTTTGAGAACAGTTACCTCATTTTACATAGCTATGCATGAGCTGGTAACAGAAACCAAGCAAGGTTTTGAGTTGCACCAGTAACTGCAGGTGATACAGATAGAAGTGCAGCTATTTTTTGCTTCCAGTTTTAACATATGCGTAAGAGCCTTCCAGCCTGGGTTAACTGAAAGCTAAAACAATCAAAATCTCAGACACATCCACCAATCACCTGTTAGAGCTCCCGCATTACCCACATCTCTTAAAAAGACTCAGAGCTGGCTGCAGGGTTGTGCATTTGTTTTATTTATTTTTTTTTTAACATCAATGTCAACATTCAATTTCCAAGACAGACTGGTTATTCCCCAGCTGCCAGGCCCATAAGCCTCTTGGCCCTTCACTGGTTCCTTCCTTCCTTTGTATCAATAATAAAAGTTTGTTGGACAAGGCAGGCCTCAGTAACAGAGTGATCGTCGTGAATTCAGAGGGGTTTAGTGCACAAGTGTCTGACACGCACAAGGAACCGAATTCAGATCCTTCTGCTGGCTTTGTAGAACTACAAAATAAGTTAACCAGGTATTTCTTTCAGTATCTCTGGTTAAATCTCTCTAGAGATACTGACTTTGGGTTGTGTCTTCATCAAAAAAAAATACATTCCTAACAAAGTTGCAAGTAACAGTGAAAAAGCAAAGCTGTTCAATTTTGGGCTGCTTTTTTCTCTTTGATAAGAATTGCTAGCCTGCAAGTTTCTTCACTTTCACAGATTTATTTTTTTAAAATCCTTCCTCCCCACATCTCAGTGAAGTTATGCTCTCCTACTGAGAAAAGGTCTGGAATATGCGATCTTTAACAGCCACTTTTCCAGAGGAGATGTACAGTTTAAAGACCAGCGTGCTTTAGTTCTGAAGTGCTCATCTGCTGAGATTCAAAAAAAATTGCCACCTTTCAGACAACAGCTTTTCCAGAGGGCGAGCAATGAATCCCAGTGTTTTCAGAGAAAGATGTATTCTTAACTCTACATATGAAGTTAACTCAAGCAGGTAACTTATCAGTACATGAATGAGAAGCCCAGCCTGTTCCTCGTTCTCTTAAAAGAGATCAGATCATGAAACCCAAGAGGGACCACCTTCAACAGAAAGTACCTGGCTCCATTGGAAAGCTTGAGGATGACCTGATTCTTCAAATCATAGACCTTGCCCAGCCAGCAGTCATAGGCTATGTAGTCACCGTACATGAAAGGCTAGGAAAAAAACAGGAAACAAAACCTTGTAAATATCAACCCTTGTACTCTGAGCCATCAAGGAAGTCCTCACACAACGCAGACTAGATAGCAACTGCAGATCTTGCTGTAAACTGGAATTAAGGTACATTGAAGAGTTTGCTTGACAGTCAGCACACAGCCAGGGTGTCAGACAGCTTGGGCTTTCTCTGGGTTTTTTCCCCTGTTCAATCTTCCTGTTCTGTGCAAGAGGTGCTCTGCTAAGTACAGGCATACTCACACTTGCCTTCAGTTAATATTAACAATTAATTTTTATCACTGAGCCTAATTTTCCATCCCAGAGAAGCTTGTAAACCCATTGTGTTTCCACAGGCTGTTTCTTAAGAAGGGTTGTGACACACCTGCTCTTCACTCCCAAATTATCTTTTTCTCAGAGGAAAAAGAATGATGAAATCCTACCCTGCTTGGTCTCTGGAAATCACCCACGCACTCAAGAGGGAGAACCAGGTATGATTCAGACCATTCCAGCTCAACAGAAATATGCTCGACTCATCTCAGCATTTTTATAGCCTGTTTAAACAGTAACGCTACTGCAGCTCAGGAGCTCCGTGCCACTGCCGTGGGGCTGCCTCAATCAGGTTGTCACACGAGCCCATCTCAACGCAGAAGTTCTCACAATTTAATGTCAACCTACCCCTCCAAGGCCATTTGGTCTCAGCAACATGATCAGAAACACAGAACAGATGGGGAGATGAGGCGATACCGCATCATCTTCTTCCAGGGAGGATGCTTGCAGTAAGTTTAAAATAAAACCCAAACTGCGGATGCATCTTGCACAATATGGATGCTTCCCTTGCATATGTTACTTGAAATACAGCAGCATCCCTCCGCGCCGCCAAGCCCCGGCTCCCAGGTGTATTTTGGCTGCGTTCTTACCCAGATATGCTGCAGGTCTTTGCTGTTGACAGGGTAGAGGATGCAGTTGGTTCCTACCAGTTTCACAGCACACTCTATATTGACATCAATTACAGTCCCACACTGGCTGTCCTGAAAACGCAAACAAGAAAAAGGGTTTATCACCTAGGGAAGGTCCTACCTGCCCACATACGTGCTCTGGGTACAAACTGGAAGTGCAAAGAAATAAACTTTCAAGACTAAACCCCCTCTTACCATTCAGGCCCTCATTCTGAAGGGGCATTTCATGTGACCCTGAGACAACTCAGAAGGCGAGATCAATATTAAAGACCTGTAGTGTTTTCTTCCCAGTTAAAATTTGAAATGGCCGCTGAAGCAGCAGCCCAGAGACTCCTGCATCTGGTCAAATAAGACCACACTATGTGGTATTTACTTGCTTTAAAATCTGCACAGCTCCTTGATCTATTTAACTGAGTAGATCTTTGCAACTCCATAGGACCATCCTGCAGGTACCGCCCTGAGTCATCAAAGGCAGGGGTAGTTCATCAACTCCAGAACAAAAGAGAAATTCTTTAAAGCTCTCTGTGACTTCTCATGTAAAGCTTGATTTTGGCAAGACATTATAAATGGTCTTCACTTGCCTGCCACGCTTAAAAAAAGATAATCTGGCACCTTTAGTCAGATTTCAAGGTTTCAAGCCAGATCATTTACAGTTGGTCCAATTACGAGATGGTTGCCATTACCTCCCTCACTTTTTAAGCAAAGTTTTATTCTTCTTTGTCCCCAAGAAAATAATGCATGCTGTCAAGAGCCTTCTGGGGATAGTTTGGCAGGAAGCATACAATATGCACGTTGCTCACACATATGGTGGAGGCCTGCAAGGAAGGGCTGCTAACCCAAACACCATCAAATGTGGCAGCTGCCCTGGCCTCCTGACAGCTGGGACAATCGATACTCTTATTTATTAAAGACCACAAGTCCATTATAAAAGTTGACTGAGGGCCAGCATGACAAATGCCCTGGTATCAGCAACTTCTGAAGCTGGCCTTATCTCAAACATCAAGGTCTCAGCTCCAACAGGACTTGAGCACAACACTTGAAGGGCTTATACCTTGCGAGAAGTGGATTTGTTTGCTCAGTCCACTTACAAACACACTGTTCTTTCAACCACATTAAATATTTATTCAAGGCTTTCACTCAGAACCCTGGGCAGGGAGAGTTCAGGAGTTTGCTGGTGACCAACTCACCCAGTCTCATCTTGGGGACTGGTAAAGCAAAGACACCCAACGGACACCTGCAGTCCAGGAGAATTGCTGGACGGACTGCTCAGCCCATTTGGCTGGTTTGCTTTCCACCTGCCTGCTGCAAAGTCCTCTTCCTCCCATCGGGCAAATCCTGTGCTCCTCAGCCCCGCGGCTGCCGAGGCAGTGGCCAGGAGGCGCGCGGGTCCTGCCCCACACATCGCCCATGTGTAGCTGTGCCAGGAGGGCTGGCAGAGCCCGAGGCAGTAGGGGCTCATTCCCTCCAGCTGCTCCACACACTGCTCCCATGTATTTCCAGAAAGGCTAGGAAGCACGAGGAGCCTTTCCCAGCTAGAGCTCCATGATGACAGATGGCAGTTAAGCCTAACGGAGCTCGCAGCCTGCACAGGCTGCCAGGAAAGAGCCCGGCAGAGCTGTAGCCCAAGTCTCACCTGAAAAGGGTTTGCCAGAACCACGCCGGATTCACGACAGCTGCTGCCAGCACCATTCAAGCTGTCGGATGAGCGAGGCCTGCCCAGAAGCGGCACCCGCTCAACTTACCCACAGCTTCTGCAGGCTAGAGCACAGCACCTAGCCTTGCTCTTCCTCCAGATTAAGCTAAATTTAAGCGTGGCAAATCCATTCCCTGCCCATGCTTTGAAGTTCAGGCCCCATGTTTTAGATTGCTTAATACTCAGAACCAAAAAAACCCCTCAAGAAACAAATTCCTTGCTATACGCTGAGCATTTCAGAATTAATTTTTCCTGTATCAGCAGCCAACACGACAGCAGTTCCGAGACATGACACAATCCAACACCTGTGGTTTCTGTGGATCATCTTGTCTCTGGGCCTAACCCCCCTCTTTTTACAGAATCACAGAATGGTTTGGGTTGGAAGGGACCGTAAAGTTTAGCCAGTCCCACCCCCCTACCCTGTGCAGGGACACCTCCCACTAGACCAGGTTGCTCCAAGCCCTGTCCAACCTGGCCTTGAACCTCCAGGGATGGGGCAGCCACATCCTCTCTGGGCAACCTGGGCCAGGGGCTCACCACCCTCATGGTGAATAGTTTCCTTTTCCTAATCTAAACCTACCCTCTTCCAGTTTAAAACCACTCCCCCTTGTCCTATCACTACATGCCCTTGTAAAAAGTCCCTCTCCAGCTTTCCTGTAGTCCCTTCAGATACTGGAAGGGGCTCTACGGTCTCCTTGGAGCCTTCTCTTCTCCAGGCTGAGCACCCCCAACTCTCCCAGCCTGTCCTCACAGCAGAGGTTGATGGTGAAAGAATAACAAGCAATGAAACTAGTACTGGGACGACAGACATACACCAACACCCTCTGCCCATTCTTTAAGTGACCGTTTCCCCATGGAGAAGGTGCCTGCACCGCCCTACAAGCCCGCCTCCCATCTAACAGAGTTGGGTGCTACGGGTGAGAGCACCAGGTTTAGTTCAGTTTGCTTCTCCTTCCAGTCGCAAAATGCTTGAGCGAGTATGGAGCACGGTCTGTGGTTAAGCAAGCAGAGATCAATGATGTGAGCAGCCCCAGAAGCTACAGGGCCACTGAGTCACAACTCTCCTCCCTCACCTGCCACCGAACCTCTGTTTATTAGGAGTTTATTTATTTCCCTGTCACATGAAACATTAGCCTGTGACAGGGGAGGCAGGTTTGCAGGCTGAGTTCTGCTGAATCACTCCACGAGGTTACAGCAGTGCTCAGCAATGCAGTCCCGCAACTAGAAATCGCCAACTTGTCTCTTGTCCTCCAGGGCAGGTCAACAGCCACAGCAGGGCTCCCCACCAGCCTGCTTGAATACAACCGTCCCGTCCTGCTCGTGAGAAGCTCCCATTAAAGGGGGGAATGTGTGTGTAAATGAAATGAGTGGGCATTTCACAGCTCTGTTACAAAAATCAATTTCCATCAACCCCAGCAGCAGAACTGGAGAAGGGAGGTGACCGATCTCCGTGAGAAGAGTTAATGGGTTCAAGCCCCACTCACACCCAAGTTAAGGGCATTCCCTGGACTTTCTTCCTGCTGCTTCTGGCACCCTGACGGCATGTGCCGCGCTGGAGGTACTGAATGTTCAAGTAGTGAACGGATGGAGAAGTGACTCCTCTCCTTCCCCATCAGAAACACGACTTCAAGGCTCTCGGCAAACTCCCACCTGAGAGAACAGCAGCTCAGCAAGCATCGGCTTAAACCCCGTATCTTCTACCTCCCATCCTTTTACTCTTTCCTGATTAAGGGGAATCTTTACACCACCCTCTTATTCCTTTATTTATAAGGGACAGCATAGCCCAGCACCCTTTGAAGCAACAAAACCCAGGCACATTACAGACCTACTTCTAATCTTTTCCCAAATTAGCATATCACCTGGAAAAAATAAACTCTGCCACTTCCACCACTTCTCATCCGGCCGGATTAGACTTACAGGGCCAACTGCATTCAGAGCAAATGATCTCATTTTATGCATTACCCCCTGAAGCCATCTTTCCCCACACTCAGTACTTGATGAGAAGCACATGAATTTGAGTCAGCTCTCTTCTCTTGAGGAACAGAGGATTTCAAGTCCTTCCCGCTCAAGGTTAAAAACAAGCCCTGAAAGAGTGTGGTGAATACAGAATAAGTTCCACATTGTGCATTTGCCAGGCCAACTGGTGCAGGGCAACCATCCCACATCCTGAATTTGGCAGGCTGACACTTGCAGATTTTCTATTTTAAAAGCTCTTGTAATTTTTGGAATATATCTGATTAACAAGTGAAGGTTTTCTTTGGGATAGAAGGGGCTTATTGTTTCATTCACCACTGACATTTAAGACATACTTAAGGTTAAGGTCAAGTACAAGTCATCTTCAGATTTGTTATGCTTTTGAATAGAAAGAAGAAATTTAGTTATACCCTCACCAAAAGAATCAAGTAAAAATGAAGTTATCAGCCACTAGTACAAATGATCAAGCAAAAACAGTATTTAAGCATGCAAACAGAAAATAAACAACCATGCAGAACAACCATTGGGTAATGTATCTACTGATACATGTGCAGCAAGACAGAGAAGCCAATTTCTGCTCAGATGAGTATGGAAATTACAAACAGAAGCAGCACATCCCTGTTTGCCAAGAGGAGAACAACTTGCTGTCCTGAAAGCTTGAAATGCCTTTATGAAGCACTAGAGAACAACTCGTTGAGAAGCAGGACTCAAAGCATCCCTCTGAGCGAGAAGGATGGACACACCAGAGAGTCCAGCTGTGCCAGGTACAGCGGCGCGAACAGCTGATATTTCAATTTGCTAGCTGTTTATTGTTTTGGACTGAAACACTGCTGCAAAGCTGCAGTTTTAAGTAAGATATATTGACTCCAAATTTCCATTTCAAACAACAATTACATTTCTTAAAGAAATATATTGTTTCAGCATGTCTCAAATTACCCTTCAAGTTTTTCCTCCCTTTTCTTCTCTTTGGAACATTGTTTTATTTTTTTTCCAATTGACAAAAAAGGCTTTATTTAAAAAAAACCTAAATACCAAAACCCCCCAGGGTCAGAGATGGTCCTTCCCCATGGCTACACTAGGCTGCACACCATGTGGTGCAACTGCAGCAGTTAGTGGCCAGCTGCCTGCTTCATCACAACCCTGGTAGCCACATTGCTGGAAGCAAGTCAAGAGAAGATCCAGGCGTGCACATGGCAGGCCATATGGCTTGGGGTTATAGGTGAGGTGTAAGCAACAGCACGGAATTGCCAGCCTAGCTAAGCTCCTAAAAGAGACCACATCTCATCTGAAAAAAAAAAAAAAAAATCGATGCTGAACAACATTCCCAGTATTCCCTACACAAAAACCAAATCCACACATCTCTGGTAAGCACAAATGCTGTACAACTACAAAAGAATGACTAGGACTCAAAATTGTATCCAGGAAGAGTGAAGGTAATGATTTTAGGCTGCCGATTAAGAACAAGCTTGCTTTCTGCCAACCTAGCTGTGTCAGATGCTTCAGCAGTATTGAGCTTTGCTGTATTTCGGCAGAAATGGGATAAGATGATGGCTCACTGTAGATTGAGAGGTTGCCCTGAAAATATTTCCTCCAAATTCTTTATGGTAGCACACCAAAAGGCATGCCGTGGCAAAGGGATCTGTCCCCACTCCAGCCTCTCTGGTAGGTGGGGGAGAGCAGGTCCACAGTCCTCACATCTCAGAAGGGATTGATTTAAAACTTAAAGGATAGACAAGCTTCTTGTCTCAGTACCTGACATTATCAGGCTCACTTGGCTCAGGAGACCTCTGCAGATATGCAACAGTCAAGAGGCAGCCTTATCAGCATTTCATTTTCAAAGGACACAGCTAGGTCTATCAAACACACTAAAAATAGAACATGCTCAAAGCGTTATCGTTCAATTCCATTCAGGCAATTTGGCAAGCCTTAGAAATCCATGCTGCAGTATCACAATAAAAAAAGGATAAAGAAAAAAGCACTTACGCTGGAGCTCATATGTCTGACCACATCTCGAGGGACCACAGAGCGATCTTCAAGCTTCAGCTAAGGGGAGAGACAGACACTGAATTTAGTGACCCCAGATGATACTTAGTCAGAAATAACATGACAAATACAAATGCACAGTATCCCAATCCTCCGGACTGAGGAGGTTTTCAGCAGAGCACGCTGAGGCACTTCCATACACAGATTTAACTCCCTTGGCACCTTCACAAAATCCAGTTGACAGATCTGAAATGCAACAACCAGCTGATCCGTGCACGACTGTGCTCTAAGTCAGCAGACACATTGAAAAGGGTGCAGACACTCTGACTTGTACATCACTTCAAGACTCCCTCTCCTCCTCCTCCATCTGCATCATCTCCTACCCACATCCAGTTTATGCACTGGAGAAGAGAGAAGACACAGGAAGCAGCACATCACACCACCGTCCCGTGTGTCATCCTGCACACTTTTCACCCAAAATACCCCCAAATATCTGTGGAAATCCTGTTTGGCCTGCAACATTTTAAGCAAGGTACTGTACAGTAAGAAGTCTTAGCTGGCAGGTGAATTGGTACCAAATTCACTGTAGCAAGCACCTGCCTTGGGAGGGGGGAAAAAAAAAAAAAAAGAAATGGCTCTCACTGCACTTTTTAGCCCCCAGGTCCATGCAGACAACACAAAACGTCGGTAAGAGCATGGATAAAGTCAAAGCACTGCTCATACTCCAGCTCCTGCTAAAGCACTTGCTGGCAAAGAGCAAGTGCTGGCAACAACAGATGCGGCTGGACCATCATTACGTATTCTACATTAGTTCACGCAGAGCTGTGGGCACCAGGAGTCATTACTGGTAAAGAGAGGTATGACTTGATGCATCTCCAGTGATTACTGGTCAGTTAACGAAGTGACATCCTTTCAAAAGTGGTCCTTCATCAAGCTGTTTCAGCAAACTCAAGACTACTTGCAGGCTATTTCATTAAGTGTTATCAACAAACAAACTACAAAACACGGATTGCCATCGAATACACTAATACCAAAGCGCTACACGAGGGATAATGTCCTACGCATATTAACAGGGAGGCCACAAGACTGAACTCTAATTTCAGGCGTGCTCAGCCTCACAGTAACTCAGTTAAGATTTCCCTCTGCTGAGCAGGGAGAAGTCTCATCTGCATTTCACTGGTCAAGAATGTATTTGCATTGGTACATCATTCTGAGCCCTGCAAATACACTAATTACACATCACATGAACACCTCATCAGAGACAGAGCCTCTTTCACATCTCACTTTCAGAAACCATGTCTCCACCACTGCTGCATCTGTTGCTTTTCCTTGTTGATTCCCAGCCCAAAGTCCACTGTGCTTTGTCAGCACTTCCTCCTAACCCACGCCCGGGCTTACAGCCCGCTTTACTAAATTAGACATAAATCTATAGTTCAAGGACAGGATCCAGAATCAAACCAAAGTACCTGAGTATTTATTGCCTTCTTGATTGCGTGTTTCAGTAAGAGAGGAAGAGGGCCAGCCAGATAGGCTTTTAGACCCAACTTCTGGAGTCAGAACTCCACCGGAGTGGGAAACCTGAAGCCTCCCACAGCCCATTTCCAGATCGTGGAAGCATTTTCATTGCCTCCCACATCCCACCAGGGTATATAGATAGACATCAATTTTTATACAGCTTCCTAAAATTATTTGTTAAAATAAGTACTGTGTAGATAGCCTCTTAACATCCAGAATCAGGCATCAACATTGATGTTCCAGTAAGTACTCAAGTGTGAGCAGCAGTTTGGGTATTTTAACTGGAGTTCTGCTGCTGCAGAGCTCCAAGCGTACAATACTTTCATTTCAACACGCATTAGAGCAATTTATTCTCCGACACGTGGTGTTTAAATTGATGCATTATGCTTCAACGTATCATTGAGCCATACTGCTCTGTTCTGTATTAAACAGCATCTTAAGAACCCAGACTGACAAGATGATCCAATGCTACCTGGCGGAGGCAGTATTTGTGCTAGTCAACTCCGGTAAATCATAAAAGTTGCAAATGAGTAGCTTTCCCGTGTTATGATCCTTCCTGAACGATATAATCACACTAATTCCTCCCAAAGCAAGACATAAAACTTTCTCTGCAGGGGGACTACGTTTAACCTATTTTCAGACCTCTTGATCTTTAAAGGCGGCACCACTATTTCCAGCTTCGCGTGCCAGACCCACCTGCCTCAGTTGCTAGGATATGCAAGCCAAGTAGTAGGCAGAACGCCAGCAGCAACAATAAATACTTAGCAGGTCTGTCGTCACACAAAAGACTGTCAAACCCCAGAAGAAACCCAACCGGAGGAAGCCAGAATGGCTGTTGATGAACACACACGACAGTTCAGTCGTTGCTGCTCTCGGGCGATGTGATCGTCAGCAGAAGGTCAGCCCTCTCGCTCAGCGGCGAGGGAACTCAATATTGGAGAAGAGCTTTTAAAATAGGTACTTACAGCTCAGTCGCTATATTTAGCTCGAGGAAAGTCATTATTAACATGACGAGTTTTACATTCTAGCCATGCGCCTTGATAATAGCCCCAAGATTGAGAAATATCAGTTTCCCAGAGATGCTCCCAGCTAGTCCTGCACTCCTGCATGCCAAGCTGGGCTCAACACCCTCCAAACACCTCAAATACAAGGCATGTTTTGTGTCACCTTTAAACAAAAAATAAATTCACATTTATCTCTGTGAAGTAAGGCAAACCAAAGACACTCAGCACTGCACACGCATTGAACCCAGGTAAAAAGGGACGACCCACGGGCAGTTACATTGGTTTGCGCACCGACTGCAAAAAGAAGTGGCAGAATTGCACCCATTTATTTCCTCCGCTATTCAGATGCTGTCATGGTGCTCAGCCCCCAATCAATGCCTGAGCTCCACAGCTCATCAACCAGTCAAAAGGCACCAGCTGCAACTTGGAGAACATCTGATCCTTCACCAGGTCTGACACTGCTCTCATACCCATACAGCAGGAGTTGGTATATACAGAAATTTTGATTTTTGCAGAACAAGCACCAACAGGAGCATGTTCCCCTTCTCCACTGAGTCACCTCCCCTCAAAGGAAATAAGGTAGCCACCACAGCTCCCACCTGAAACCGGGTAGACCAGAAGAGAAGGACAGACATTGCTGTCTAGCTGCTGAGCGTTAACTCATTAAGCCTTGGTAGCTTATTGCTTCAAACCTAAGTCTAAGTTCAATCCTTGAGCTTTTTGGTGTGTTGTTTTTTTTTTTTTTTTAACTAACTGCAGATGTTGGGAGATGTGTCTGTGACAGTAAACTGGATCCTCCTCACTTTAGCAAACAATTCAGCAGCTGTATGTAAGCATCTTTGGGCAAGGTGGGCTAAACTCGCACTGTAACTCTCTGGGTTTAACCTCTCAACTCCATAAAGCCAACAGGAGACCAGCCCAGTTTTCCTCTCCAACAGCTACCTTCTGACAAGAGATCAAAAGCAGAGCAATTTATTTTGATGGTTTGGACTGGCCACCGGTACCAAGCATTGTGGCAGGTAAATAAGCAGCAACCACTTCTGAAGTTTAGTGACAAATAACAGAGGAGTTGCTGAGATTGATGTGGGGACAACTAGCCCTGGCCAGTGTGTATCCACTACTAAAGTACTCAGTAGTGGCATAAATCCCTCGTCACTATCTGCATATTTAAAAACAGAGCTTAAGTTCATTAATTAGCTGCTCGGGTCTGCTTGTAATATTACTTGTACCCAAGAGTGGACAAAAACACAGGCTCCAGAGACCAGTGCCATCCTCTCCAATGTTTTATCCAAAGGGGAAAAAACAATACACACACACTGCCAGCACTTCCTTTCCTGTTCCCACAAAGTCTCTTTTCTGCACAGGGCAGGAGCCTTGATATTTTACTTTGGGATAGATAAAAGAAGGTAATTCTGCCTGCGAACAGCAGCATTTTGTTTTGCTACTGCCACACTTCACTCCAAGTGGGCAATGTTGTCACAGGAGATTAATTACAAACTGTCCCCTGCCCCAAACAACCCAAGAAGCTGGGGGACAAGATTAAAGACCGAGGGGAACTGTAGGTTTAAAGGCCGAACACATCTACATGCAGTCATTGGTCGCTCAGTCTCAAATCCACCAGCACCCACCTTCTGCGTGGGCTCCCTTAGCAGCTTCCAAAGGAGGTGACTACTCAGTGGGGACCTCACAGGTTCAACCCACGCTTGGACACCAGGAAGGACAGGACACTTTGTCACTATGACTGACCGTGGCCCAAGGCTGAATTTTCAGATCACAGTTCCTTGACCTTCAACACCCAGCGACACACGGGCTTGGGAGCACACCTTTCACCTGGCTCAGCCATGGTTTTACAATTACATTTGTGCTGGGCTACCCAGCAACACAGAGTGCACCCTGGCTCTGCAGGCGGACACCTGATCCAGCGCAAAGCTTGCCAATATCATCTTAAACTGCTAAAGTTCACGCTTGGTCAGTGCTGTCTCATGTAACCACAATGTCTGACCAATAAAGAGTAAGATTTGCCCACGGGTGCTAGTATGATCCCGCAGCCTCTGCCTCCAACGACATCACTGTGGCGAGGAGAACATCAGTTTCTATTCCAGACGCATTCCAGATTTTATCCTTCAAAACAAGAGCTCTGGGAATAAGCACATAAGGATGGAGGAGAAAAAGCAGCACACACCCACCCTCCCTTGGTAACCACTTATAAAAATGGGAATACGACACACCGCAAAAAAAAAGAATATGGAGGAAAGCACAATGCTGGAGATGAAACGACACATTGAACTGCTACATGATGGTTGAGATGTTTATCCAACTAAGAGTCAGAAGTGAACTATCTATTATGGAAGTTGCTTCTGCCATTTGAGTTAAGCAAGGACTTGGCCAGCAGTGGTCATCACCAGGAGAGCAAAGGAGCCAGGCTTTGACCCACGCAGACCTGCTACCACTACTCATTCTGGGCTATTTCTCCAGCTCACATGTCCCAGTATTTTCCTCATGCACCTTGTGGAACTAAGTTCATTTAAACCACTACTCCCAGGCTCTCCTCCTACATTTGCAAACAAACAAAAAAAGTAAAAAAAGACAAAATTACTTGCAATTGTATAAAGTCTGTCTTGTAATAGAGATGGTGAGTTCCCCCGGTGGGACTAAGAAAGCAAGCGTGAGGGGAAAAATAATCAATAATGCCTTTTGGATCTATTACCATTCTATGGTCTCCTTTTCAGTCAAGCCGAGGTATTATATATGGAAAACATGTCACACTTTTTTCTGTGCCAATGGACAAAGACTGTGACAGAGGAGAGGTGAACTAGATATCAGATTTCTGTCCAAGTTTAACAGTTAGCATCGCGGTCTCACACATATCCAGGTTGTTGTAAACTGCACTGGAGAGTGCTCCTGGCAAGTCAACTGGCAGAATCTGTTCTGGAGTTAAAAAGTTAATCCCCCTCCCTGGGGCATCCCTCCAGGTCACCAACTCTGGCTGCCAGTGTCCTACAATCCCCACATTAATATTTTTGTTTTGAAGGGGCAGCACTTCCAAGTGTTCGCTTGGAAGTTGCCATGGAAACTTGAAACATTGATGCTCAGAGGAAAAAGAAAAACCACAGGTTAAGAGCAAGCCACAGGGGGGGCAGCCCACTGCAGCAACAGGTAACGAGGCACCGCAGAGCTCCCCAAACCCCAGAACACACTCAGAGGATGCTCTGTGATCAATTAAAGCTAAATCAAGTGCCTGATATTTGGAAAAGATACAACCTTGTTACAACCAGCTGACAAGTCTTTTGAACGACCTGGCCTCTCAGCACCTCAAGTCCATGTGAAGCAGGACACGGTGCACCATATTTCCATGCCTGGTTTCTAAACTTGAAAGCTATTAGGTCTGTTCCTCCAAAGATGAAGTCATGTTTCAGAAACCTACACCAGATGGCACTGGTGCGTGACTGGGACCACTGCAGGTTACAGGGAAACTTCCTTCCCACATGAAGCAGCTCCAGGCCCACCACCAGCTCTAGTCCCAGACACTCAGAGAAGACCAAACAGTGCCCACTGATGGACACCAGCTGGAACCTGGAGCAGCTCAACAGCAGCCTCGGCAGAGGGGTGGCTGTGGGACAAGGTGGGACAGGAGGGAGCGCAGCTGGCAGCAGCCTACCCAAGTCAGCACCCCCCAATTTCTATTATTTTTTAACTTTAAGGTCTGATTACACACCCAAAATTCGCTTCAGCTAAGGCAGTAGTGTAGCAATTGTCTCAACACAAGCTGTTTTTATTTAACTCCAAAAGAGGTGTTTAAAATAGCAACTCAGCTGTCCAAATATAGCATGGATACACAGTTAGATGACAAAGGTTCAGAAATTCAAAGACCCAGAAGAGCTGAAGCCAAGATGTTTTTAATATTATTTCAGTATCAACACATTACCAGTGGCATCACACTCGGGAAAATATGTTCCACATATGAAGTTCACTTCCCTGGAAAGACGTCCGTTACATTGATCATATTGCATTGCACACGAGCCGGCTAAAAAGCAGGAGAGAGGATAAAGCAGCAAGAGCAGAGAATCCCATGGAAGCTCAGATTTGCTTCACACCGCAACATTTGAAGCAGCGCACGTTGCTTCCCTTCTAACAACTGGAGGTTTCCAACCACACTGGGTTTTTCTGGGGAAGGAAGATGGGAGAATGGGGCAGAAGGAAGACTACAAGAAACTTAAGACTCCTGAGGACCAAAATTCTAGTACCCAGAAGAGTTGAACAATGAGCTAGACAATACAGAGGGGTTTAAAAACCACCCCGGAGGGATGCAGCTACAAAACTACAAGAATAAGTCTTCACTGATTGGCACAGAAGTTCTGCTTGTGACAACTCCTGGCTACTCCTACGTAGATAGCACAGGTAGTCTGGGGCTATTCCAGACAAAAAGTTCAAAATCTGTTTGAGACAGGAGGTTGTGGAGACTCCCATATTACGCAGAGAAGAACTATGCCCTTCTGGGACAAGGTCTAGACTTCAGCCTCATCAAGTAGTAGATATCAGAGTGGTATGCGGCTGCCACCACCCTACTATAGAACTGAGTCAGTCACCACTCTGCCATATCACTAATCCTTTAGATGCATTTAGGTTTGGAGCCATTTTGCTTTTGAGCATCATTCTGCATTTTCATAATATCAGGAGATCACTTGTCATCTCAAAGCACTTAACAAAAGGAGAAAATATTTAGAGTTACTTAGGAATTGCACCAGATTAAAAAAAAGTTGTTCAACATGGCCTGTATTAAATCAACTCTTAAAAACTCCGAATGACTCAGGAACATGCAGTTCCCTATTTGGATTGGTCAAAATGGGGAAACGACAGCAAGTGGGATCTTTGTTTCCTATATTCAACCCAAAAGAGCCCAAAAGCTTGTTCATGGCTGTTCTGGGCAGCGCAAAACACCACTCTGCAAAAGGTCAAGTTGACGATTAACTTCAGCTGCAGGAAGAACGGGACAGGGGTAAGGTAGGAAAGTGCTAAAATGCTCCCCAAAACAGAAATAAATGCTTTAAAGGACTTCATAGAAGCCAAGATGAAATCAAGACAGCTTTGCACCACGTGCAGCACTACCTGCAGGCAAGTCAACCGATAACATATTACAAATTCTTTTGTTCATGCAACTAGCAGATCTGAATCTGCCTGGCATCTGCCATTCAGCACATTCACAGCCTTCAGCACAAACTATGATTCACCACTAAACCCACCCCAAGTAGCGCCTGTTACCAGCAAACTACCATGGATTTAACTGCACAGCGTGGACGTAACACTTTTTCAGAAAACAAGCAAAAGGCATGACCTAAAGTAGGATTTCCTAACATAGCTCACGAAGATCCTATTGCTGGTAGGGATGAACACACAGCTTCCAGCCTCAGGCCATCACGCAGCTCCTCTAAAATAAACTTGCTGAATGTCTCTCACAGCTTTTAAAGCTCCTGTACTAATGGGACACGAATTTTTATCAAATTACACACCAATTGTTTACTGGACTGCCAGAGACAGGCAGCACCTGCAATCTTCTAAAGAGCGATTTAGGAAACACCCAGCATGGAAGGCAGCAGAGGAGGGAAGCCTTTGGAACACCCACAGGAGATCAGGCAATCTGAAAAACGAGAATTGAATCATTGGCTCAGCATCACTGTTTCCTTTCAACACTACTAGCAGTGCAGGAAGGCTTGTTACACAGGCAGCTTCAAAATCCAGCTGTGTCATTAGTTCTTAAAATCTCCCAACAGAGTGAGCCTCCCTGGGGACCTGCAGCTCTCCTAAGACAAACTGACAGCTCTTTCATTTGTCTTTAGGACATATTCTGGAGACACAGAAACCTGAAGTTGTGCCACGCAGTTGAGTTCCTTCCACCTTCAGGCTGAAGCTCCCTGAGCCTCCGCCATCTACACATCTACCTGCAATGGACTTGTAGCTGCTTTTGACCCATCTCTGTTTCTAATTGTCCTACCTGTTGGTAGGACAATTAGAAACTTGTTGTTTTTTCTGCCCTCCCCATTATTTTTGGGTAGTAAAGCTCTTTGGTGGCAGAGTCTATCTTTCCCTCCTCTGTATCCTATACCTCTGTAGGTATTAAAACTCCTTCCACAGCACAATTCTGGTCCTTCTCTCACAGCGATACACTGCAGCATCTTCCCTCAACTCCCAGCAAATATCACCTTTGAGCCTTCCATCAGAAAGACACTGAAAGGCTCTACTTTCCTTTGCCAAGAAGTGGAATTTGCTGGAAAAGTCTGAACAAATCATTGGATGCAACAAAAGTTCAGTTTAATTATAATGCAGGTAAATGCTGTACTTTGGAGCAGAGGAATCTGGCTTTACCGTAAACCTCTTGCTTAGCAAAAGTAAATCTTTTACCTGGATTTCCCTTGTCCAAGACTGTCAAGCATTATTTATTATACTGGCAACAAATCACTTCTGTAGCTCTGCAAGTTTACATGACATTTTGGAAAACACTGCAAGACAGATTCCCTGGCCTGGTGAACACACCGATTTGAAAATGAAGACAGTACAAGGTAGTAATTCAAGGGAAGGAAGACAAGACGACAGGAAGGTTACTAGGTTATTGTTTAAAGGAAAAGAACTAGGTTTGGGAGCACTTCCCAGCAGAGGGAGCAACATGGCTGGGAGAGAGGACGACTCTGGAAGTAGAACAAGGAGAGTTGCACAAATCCACCTCCACCTCGCTTGGAAGGTGAATCCCACCTACAACCAGCAACAGCAATTCTCAGCTTTTCAGCATCCTTAGTCTCACATTTCTATCTCATGTCTAAAAGTTGAGCGCCACCCCATCACAAAAGGGATGCGGCAACAGGAAACCTACTTGCATGTGGCCCTGGATTAGATGCCGGAAGAAGGGATAAAGCAGCACAGACAACCTGGGACCTGAAATGCCAGCCCTGGCTTGAAGGAAGTGGGCCTCTGAAAGCCTATTGAGCTTTCTAGACTCAACAGGCAAGAATAATCTTCAATGCAGCTAGGAAAAGAGTTACAGAAAAGTTTGACTTAGTCCAACCTCATCGTCAAGTGCTGCTGGGTTATTTGTTCAAACAGGCTTACATCCCACACAGTTGCTCACACCAACCAGCAACCAGGTCTTTTCCACCTGGGAATGCAAAGCAATCCCTGTGTGTGTGCAAAAAAAGGTCTACAAAACCTTAGAGGAGACCTGAAAAATAATTCAGAAAGAGCAAACATGATAACAACACTCAGCATAAAGATATGGAAGGCTAAAATTTAAAAATCCATGGCTATGACTACAAAATACGGAAAGATCTTGTAAAAGAACATTTCCTGACTAGTAAGTCGAGCAGTAAGCCACTTAGAGTCCTATGGGGAATCTTTCAAAGATGTTCCCAATTACAGGATTTAACGTAAACACAGGATTTTTCTTCTCAGCAGCAGTAAAAGATATGATCCCCTTTCTCAGTGTTCACACTTCTTGCTTCATATACCCAGTCTTCCAGGTATGGCAGTTCTAGGAAAACCAGTTCCTTAATAGAAAAGACAAGCCTAAAAGGATCTCCTCCAAGTGTAATGTCCCAGCAGCACAGATTATTACAGCTACACCCCCCATTTTCTTATAGTAAGATGGCTGATTAAAAGCAATACTGTCCTACTACCTCTGCCTAAGAATTTGAGAAAAGCTTGATAAGGAGCAGTGCTCCAGCACCAGATGGCACTGTTACCTGAAAAAAACCCCACGTGAGACTGGTTGAAGACACAAGAGAAGGTGGTTGGAAGCAGTAAGCAGAAAAGTAGACAACACTTTGCCTGCACATCAGCCAACGCTTCTCACAGGCTGTCTCAACGCTCCCCCAGCAAAGCCTCATGCGAGCATGCAGAGCTAGCAATCCCCACCAAGAAGACGACAGATGTGAGGAGCCCAGCAGCTCTGCAGACACCCAAGCCCAGCTTGTCAAGAGGTGTCCAGTTCAAACAGGACCTCAGGGGATGGCTGTGGAAATCTTGGTGAATACCTAACCAGCCAGGATGGAAGCAATGGTTGTGCTGATCTTTTCAGCAGTGTCCATCAAGGTCTAAGTGAGATTCATTTGACTGCTAGAAGAAACTCCCCTGAGGAGAAGCTCACCTGGATGCTAACACCAACCGATGTGACAGGGAGAGAGTTAGAAGCCCATTTCAGCCACCGGTCTAGGTTCCTGAGACTCCCAACAGCCCGCTGTTTTAGCTTGCCAATTAAGCTGTGTTCCTCCTGGTGTGCCAAAAAGAGTCTATCCAGCAGCTCTTTCATTTACCTGGAGCAAAAAGATTCCTCAAATTGTTGCTTGGAGAGGAAGATGGCAGTTATTATGCAACAGGTTTTCCACCTTCTTGCTGGACCACGCTGGGGTTGCCATCTGGACAGCATCGGCGCTGTAGAAATTAGTGACTCGCCACTCTGAGCGGCATTTGGGGCACACTGCCAGGCCTGGAGGAAAGAGTGGGGCTGCTGGAACCTTCATCTGCTTTTCCAGAGGATAAAAAGGATACTGCAAGGAAATCTGTGTGACCACTGCTGACCAACTCACTCCTGAGGCACATTAAGTGCACCACACCTTTCTACGTCCTTTGGGAGTAGGAATTAAGGGTATATCCATAAGAAATATCCCTTTGCTCCATTCCTGGAGTAAAGCAAGGAGGGCTTTTCTGCTGGGCTGGTGGTAACTCTGTGCTTGGGAAGGAAGCCCAACCCTCTCCCCCTGCAATCAGGTCAGCGGTGTGCAGGAGGAACTCCTTAGCCCGCAGCAAAAATCCACCTCACAAAAAAATTGCCAGGGAACAACAAGAGGGAGACATATCAACAGAAAATCACCGTGTCTGCTTTCCAGCTGGTTAGCTCATATGCTGGCTGCTGTGAATACAAACCAGCCATTTAAATTAGCTTCTAATTGTTCACAATTATTCAGAGACAGCAAAACCTGCAAGCAGCTTTAAGATGACAGGCAAGTAGGAGAGAAAGAATGGTTTAAGATGCCTTAACAAGATTCATATATTCGTGCTTTGCGAGTCTCACAGCCTGCAGTCTCCAGCAACGCTGCCTCCCTAGAGCCCTCCCAGATGTGTGCTTTGCAGTGCAGAGGGAGATAACCCAGAGGTGTTTCTACACTTCAGGTTTCTACTCTTTCTCGCTCCAGTTTTTGGACTGGTTCAAAAATTAAACCAATAATATTTTGGTCTACCCTAGTTGTTCACAGTCTCTGCACACACTGGCAGTTTGAGCTATGCTATTTATAAAGCTGCTTAAAATTCTGGACACAGGCAGAGCTCTTTGATAGGATGTCAGCCATGCAACACCCGAACGTAGGAGGTTGACACAGGATGGTTAGTGTAATACAGCCCACTCTTCTTTCCCTTTCTTTCACCCAGAGCCTCCACTACCACCCTCACAGGAGCCCCTTCCCCCAAACACAGACAGTAAATGTTTCACAATTGCTGCAATTTTCTCTCCTAGGAGAGAGGGAAGATATTAGCCTTAAATCCTGAGCATGTCAGTTTTGGTTCACACATAAGACCCAACGCAAGTCCAGCCTGCAGGTCAAACGGCTTTAGGAGACTGAATCCAGACATACCTCAGTGCTGAAATTCCCTCACTCAGCCATGTTTGGATCCAGAGGTACAGCGCTGCCACGGAGCCAAAATGCTCATCTAGGTTTTAGAAACCACAGCAAATGTAATAAACTTAAGCGGCATTATTTTATCAAGTACAGAATCTCCTAAAGGAGACAAAACAACACTGAAAAGTGATGTATAAATAGCTCTAGCTGAAAGCACGGCATATGCTGTGTCATGCTACACTGCCAGTCAGTCCCGGGCAGCGAGGGCATGGAGCTGACCCGTCTCTCTTGTAGCTTCCCCAGGATTCATGCCTGCTCTGAAATGAGAGCATCCCCCTGGAAAAATATTCTTGGTTGATCTCGCATGCAGAACACACTCCCCAAACACACTGCAGTGCCTTAGTGCTCTGCTCCAGGAGGATCGCGGCACGGGCGGCCGGGCTGTCTGAAGCCCCAGAAGAGGAGGCAGAGCAGCGAATTCGATGAAGCGGATCGGGACTCAGTCAAATTTGCTAGCTTAGCTGGGAAATACAGGATGCTCAGGCTGGAGATGGGGGCAGTTTCCACAGGTAGTGATTAAGCATGCTCAGGGGAAACTCTGAAATTTAGCTTAGACTGAAACCAGTGTCATTGCCTCCTCGTCACAACGGAGCCAGGGCAGGGGTCTAGGGGCACCTCTCCAGTCCCTCCTCACACAGAGCGAAGGCAAGCGCTGTTTTAAGAGGTACAATGGCTAACGTGAGCTGCAAGACATAGTGAGTGTTCCGCAAAGGCTTTCTGCTAAATAACATGCCCTCTGAACCAGCTGTATCCCCAGCTATGTCAGGTATTGGTTTAAAAATAAATAAAGCCTTTACAGGCCAGGACAAGCGACCTCTGGAATGCTACAGAGAATCCACCCAAAATTCAGTGACAGCGTGGGTACCCCGTGCACGCATTTATTCCCAATAAATAGCAAAGCCACTCCCCCAGCTCACACTGCAGACGGGTGCGTGAATGCTACTGGGACAATGCAGCACAATTGCATCACTGCCCAAAAAACCTCAGCTGCATTTTCTATTCACTGAGAGAGTTTCAATTATCCCCCCCCTACATAAATGCTGTATTGGCCATTACAAAAAGAAGGAACAGCCCCTAATGAATCCACACGGCAGCTCAGTTATTTACCAACCGAATTTCTGCAACCCCTGCACTGTTACATGTTTTTTTTATTCAAGGGGTGAATTCACCACTTGCGGAATGACTGGGGGAAGGCTGACACATCTCCCAGCCAGCGCAGGTTTTAATTCACTGCCTCCTGTTCACGCATCCTGTAATACAAAACCAACCAGCCTTCAATTCCCTTCAATAATTGTGAGAAAAAGCTCACCAGGACTGGTGACAGCAATGATGCAATAGGGACAGAAGCGCAAAAGCCCTTCAGGGTCTGACTGAATACTCCTGCAGCAAAGCACTGTTTCACCCCCCTTGCACATGGTTAAGTCTAACAGACTGAGTTTTTCTTCCTTACGATCTCAGGCAGAGCACAAAGCCTTCAAAATCATGTTTAAAACCCACCAATGCGATCATACAACGCTACTATATCATTTTGCCTTCAGGTGTTTTCTAAGCTGACTTCTAAACCACTTCTCATAAGCTCTCCGGGTTTGCAGCAGTAACCTAAGACAACGGAGCATTTGCCCAGCAGAACATCCAACATCCACATGGGAGCGCCGCTCTCCTCCCCGCGTTACTCTGCGGGTATCCATTCAGTTGTTCAGCAGCACATTTGATGTGACAATAATTCAAGATTATTCCTCAGGGAATCTTCTTTTCTGCCCGTCCCTTCCTTTGCAACTGAGCAACCAAAAAGCACACATATAGATGGCTCACAGCAGTCACCGAGCCACTGGCATAAGTAAACACAGCAATGGCATAGAAACCAGAGGAGTGATAAAGCCAGGTGTTCCCTGGTTTTGTGTGAAGTTCACACAGTTCCCATTCTAAACCTGCTGAAGTTAGATTATTACGTACCACCCTGTACACAGATTTTAAGGGCAAAATGCTTGATATCTGCATTAATCCTTACCAGCCTGCTTTTCCTCTGGACATAGCACAGAGACAACAGCAAATTTCTTGCAGGACCACATCTTTATAAGTCCACACATGCTCTACAGCACACCACAGCCCAACAGCTGCACAGCAATCACAAATTACTGGGAAAAAAAATATTTCCCAAGATGCTTAAATCCAGTCTTCAAGAATGGCTTAGGCATTCGGGAGACCTAGCATCAGAAGAGTCCCCAGGGGAGGAGCACACTTGCAGGCCAAGCAGGAAACTGTGAAACCCTCCATTTTTAACAAGGAGCATCTCAAGAGAAACCTGGAACTGCCCCTTCACTAGAAACATTTCTAAAAGGTCACCTCTTACAGGCAAGCAATGGGAGATTGACTGTTAACAGAACTCACCTCGGAGCTGACTATCTTCTCATAAATGTCAAAGACTGAAGTCTTAGAATTTTCCTAACTGGGGTTTAAAACTGTTTTAGGGAATGCTTTGCTGCATCCCTCACCTCTGCATACACATCAGCAGGCTGTTCCTAGGAGGTTTTTAAAAAAGCCTTTCTCTGAATTTGTACACTTTCAGCAGGAACACGGGGAACATGTCTCTCTTCTATGTCTGGCCTAATATGACAAACATGAGATAGCAAAATCACCTGTAAGATATTTCAGTGCAGAGCTGGTTAGAAAGAGAAGCTAAAATGGCATTAGGAGAGCCATAGCTACTCCCACCTGTCAAATATTGCAGACTTAGAAAGTGCATTTGTTGCCCTCCTATCCTTCCCACCTCTCCTTCAGACCTGCCAGCTCAGCCTAAGGTCTGAGATGAGCCGAGGTCTTCCTTTCTTGAGCATCTTCACCGCTCCGTGGACTCTCTCAGGTGTAACCTGACTGGACGTAAGTAGCTCTGCTGAGGATGCCCTCAGAGGAATAAGTGCGCACTCCAGACAGCATGAACAAAAAGGCAGTAAAGCCCGTTTGCCTGAAGTCAGCAGTTCTGCCTCCAAAAAGATACACAGCTAGTCAGTGACAGGCTTTTTCTTTTTTTTCCCCCCTTTAAAAAAAAGCATTCGCTTTTCAGAGCAGAAAGGCACTAGATTTCCAGCATGAATGCAATACCGAGTCTTGCATTGTACCTGTGCTAACAGCCTCTTGCGAATATCAAGAAGAAAAAATACTAAGGACAAATGACGCAGCTAATCAATTACAAAGCCACTGATCCCTGTCCCTCCAGTGGCATGACTCCAGATGTATGGTCTGTACCTATGAATGCCTTCGCATCTACACACCAAAGAACAATAACAGTCTGGTGAACAACTAATCAATAGCCCGGTCTGCAAAATACATTTTACCTTCTTAAACCAAGTCAGTTATCCTTGACAGGGAGCCCTATATTTCCTGGAATTGTAATTCACTTGATACCTACTTCCCAAAATGACCTTTTTTTGAGGATATATCGCTATACACATATACAGTAGGAAAGTGCATATTTTGCTTTAACACCAGACTTCTCTGTTATGTGCCATATACACGACATGTTCTTTGCTTTAATGACTTCAGTTATAATAGAGGGATTTCAGCCCATCACAACCCCAGTGAAACATTGAGCTATAAACACAGTTAGAGTAGGTTTGCAAACACTATAAAAATACCTTCGCAAGATGATTTAGAGCACTCTGCTCCCCCGACAGCTGGAGCAGTCCTCTGCCTCCTCCTCCCTGCGTCCAGCAAAATGGAGGTTAAGTGAACTCTGCCTCTCAGGAGCACTGCCAAAACGCCACGGTGAGGACTGATCTGCAAACCCTTGAAAGGGGAACAAAGCTGCAGGCCTGTGACCGAGGCAAGTAATGACTGGACAGCAAATTTTGGAGCCGCCGAAAAGCCAAGTGGCACGAACTGAATGGCATTAGGGCGGCTGTAAGCAGAACTGCTCCCAGGTGCTGAGCCCCAGCTGTACTCCAGGAAGGGCCCGTGGGTTGATAAGCCTTAGGCTGCACTGCATGGTCTGTCGTTCCTAATGAAACGTACTAACTAGGTTCTTCCTTAAAACTGCCGCTACTCATTAATTGCCACTGTATACGCCTCAGATTTGGCAGCCTCCGGAATAGCATGTGTAACCTCCAGCAGCAACTCGAACCAAGTCAGACCAGCCACTACCGGGACGCTCCTACGCTTACAACAGCAATTTTGACTTGAAAAAGATTCCCCAGCTTTGTAGGCTGCACATGTGCAAAAGTACTGTGTCATCAGCCACTGGAATGCGGCTAATGCTGGGACTGAACATGGCAGCTATGAAAAATCAGGTGTAAGCTATGCATGTGCAAAGGTACTGTGTCCATCAGCCACTGGAATGCAGCTAAAGCTGGGGCTGAACACAGTGAAAAATCAGGTGCATCACTAAACAGTAGACAATAAGCCAAGAACACGGCACTTTGTCATTGGAAGGTGTACTCTCTGCATATACTCAAGTATTTAACTCTCATACCCAAGTACTCAAGATGCTGTCAAGATTAAAAAGTATGTTGAGTATACAGAAAAAGCAGCAAAAGGGATACTTCTGCTATGAATATGCAATGACACGCGGTTGTTACCGCAGACTGAAAAACCCAGAAAGCACCTGATGCGGCAGAATCCTGGAGTGAAAGGTCCTCAACCATGAATATCTGCATAATATAACCACCAGCGTTAGACTCGCTGCCGAGAAGCATTTGTTGTTTTTCTGTCAAGATTTTTTTTTTTTTGGTGGATATACCTCTTATCAGGTGTGCATTTGACGATCTCCTGCATGTTACAACAGGCGCCTTTGCAACAGATTCATGCAGTGAACGCAGAACGCCCCGTTCTCCGCACAGAGCCAGCTTCCAGCCCACTTAATTCATCTGTCTGGATCCATTTCTCATTAGCCCGGAGCTACATGCCTGGCTCAGATGGACATATATATATATATATGCAACATTACCTTTATCCTATCAGGTACTTAATGGTGCCTCACACCTGGCTGCTTTCCTCCTTTACCCTTGGCCTTGGGCACTGAAGGCTGAGAACACAGATTTGGACAGAGAAAACAGCAGACAGGAGGATGCAGTGGTCAGGATGCCAGCCCTTAAAGCCATAAGGATCACATGTGCCATGGCATTTAGTAGGGCTGAAGCTGCTACTTAATTAGGTTTGCTTAATGAGTCATATTAAATAGTGTATATGTAAGAACAGGTTTTCCATTAGTGTGAGGACCTCACTGGATTATCTAGGTGAAATGCTGCTGTTACAATGGAGTCTTTTTTCATTTTATATACTTAACCATGACCTACATTCCTTTGCTCGAAGGAGGCCCATCTCCAGAGGGAATGTGCCTGTTTAATCAGCTCCAGCATTTTTTCAGAGTTCAGCAGGGATGGATGGAGCAGCCTCATGTCTCTTCAGGTAACACACAGCTTACAGAAGCTCCAGGAGAGAGTGGTAAAAAAGCTATCAAGTTCAAATAAGGGCAAGCAGTATCTGCAGCCTGATCTGACCAGCACCCTCCGCTCCAGAGCCTACTGGGATCAACAGACACCAAAGCCTCCACATGTTCCAACGAGCCCGACCGGCTGCTTTGCCTTGTTCTGCAAGGGGTTGTCCCCTGGTGAAACTGCCATCAAGATTAGGTTTGAGGAGGAAGACAAAGCCAGGAGAAGTCTTTGGGGCTGTCAGCAACCTTCACTCTTGCCTCCAGAGGAAATAAGCTGGTAAGCCATTAGTAAAGAGAATATATAGACAAGCAGACTCACTGGCTGCAGTACAAAAAGGGAGCAGCAACTCGCATGTAAGGACTACACCTTACCCTTGTTTCCCCGAAAGCTTCTCCCACGTTGACACCAGTCATTTCAAACTGCTTCCAAGACACAGCCTCTCCCCTCTACTAATGCAGAGCCAGCAAAAACCCAACCCCCTAAAACACCCCTCACCCCCCGAACCAGAAAGAAACCACAGAAGGCTCAAAAGAGCAGGAGTTCCTGCAAAGCTGCTCTGGGGACACACGTCCAGTGAGCCAGGCCCATCCTTCCAGGCACACCAGGACATGGGCACAGCCTACCTGCGGAACATCTGGCTCCGGGACAACAGCCAAGGGGTCAGGGCTGCCGCAGGAACTTGGAAGGGTTAGAAAAAGCCGTGATGGAATAACACACCTCGCTGCTGCAGTCTTTGGAAAACACCAATTTGATGGATGCATTCTCCCCATCAGGAACTGTTTCAGATTCACACTTTTTCAATGCTGTTTCAATTTTAGAGATTAAAAAAAGAAAAAAACCACAAGTTTTTACAAGCTAACCCACATCATTTTGCTGCCCTCTCCATCACCACCAGCAATAAGGATCCCCGATGCCTCTGAAGGCTGTGAGCTTTGTTGATGCAGAACGGGATACACCCTACGCTGCAAAGCTCCACAATACTGACAGCAGTAAAAATAACTCCTGCTTTGGTATACTAAGCAGTTAAGATCAGGAGGTGCACAGACAATGTGCATACAATAAGCTGTCACAAAACGACAAGGATTATGTTGCACAGAAATAGGTCTGAGATTTAAAGAGATATGAGATCACTAGGGGCGTGGTAAGAAAGCCACAGATGAAAAATAATCCCATGATTTTCCCTTCTGTTCACATCATCCCAAACAGAACAAACTAAGGAGACATCAGGCTTAAAGTTCCCTCCAACTGGAAGGAAACCAGCACGCCCTCTCCTTTGTTATGCTATAAACTCCTTCCCTTCACCAGTGCAGCTCTACACAGCCTGGGGGATATTAGTGAAAAGGGCTTTGCCTGCACTGAGCCAGCAGCCAGAAGAATAGACCAGACCACATCCAGATCCAGGCTACCTGCCTCCCTTCCTGCCACGTCCTACTCCCTCGCTGCAGCGCCGGCACCCTCTGAAGTTCCTGGTGCCGTTCAGCATTGGATCTTCTCACAAACTTTTCCATCCCATGTGCCAGACTTGGAGGAAGTGAAACGAAGACCCTGAAGCTGTGTGCAAGCACGCACTCTCACCCTGTACTCGACCAGAGCATTATGGTCTTGGCAAGGGATGAAGAGGTGAAGTCTGCTCGTCTTCCTCCCTCTCCTCATGCAACCCTTTGCAGAACCCTTTGCATTTCCCTTGCCATTTTCAAGCGTTTTGGTTTCAAATCTCAGGCAGAGAAGCATAACCTGGGAGTACAAAGCCATTAACTAACCATTTCTGGCCTGGAGTCCGAGCAACTGGAGGACACAGGACAAGCAGATTTTACAAAAGCTTCAACGCATGAAGGGCTGCCTGCCCACAGAGCTGTCACTCTCTACACAGCAAGAAATAACCAATCTCACTGAGAATCCATTCAGGAGCCTGTTGTATGACATCCTCGAGGGCCACTGAATACACTAAGCACACTGTAAACTGACCTCATCTCTTTACGTCTGTCAACGTTCAGACTTTAGAACAAGATAAGGTTACTTTTTACAATTACCTAAAAATACGAAGAGCCCATAGTGGAACACTTTCCTGTTTTAGAAGCAAAGTTTAACCCCAGATTTCTAGGGAAACTTAAGCCAAGACTTGTATTTAAGCTGAAACGTAACAAAAAGGGTCTCCCCTTGTGTGTGCCTGACCAGCAGTAACACAAACCATTCGTGGCAGGGTCCCAGCAGAAATACAAGTCGTCTCCGAAACCACCCCCTGCCTGCAAGGGTTGCACTGATGGATTGTTTGTACTGCAATAATTAGTAAATTATTAATTGAATAGCAGACAACTATACAGTTCTCCTATCTGCAATTTCAACCCAAGGGATGAGGCAAATGCCACCTTTCTGGGTTGAAATGATTCTAAGGAAACTCCAACTCTTACCACCCTGATTTCTGCACCCCTCAGGACAGAGCCTCCAACTATATTCTTACCACAGTTGTGTCTTTAATGGACAAAGCATACATGTTTTTTCAGTCCCAAATTCTGAGTTCTTCCTAGCTTTCAGTCTGGACAGCAACCTAGGCTGAGATGGTAACACAAAAATCTGTCATACTGCAGTGTGGTACATGCTTATCCAGCAGCGCTTGAGTCTGTTGCCACGGCCACATTCCAGAGCCTTTTCAGGATTTATATCATCACCACAATTACATCACCCACAGGCGTCAGCACTAAGCCTCCTTGACAGTCATAAGCAGGGCAATGCAGAGATAACTTCCACAGGCTTTGGGTGTTAGAGATTTTTATCGATACCTTACTAGCTCACTTAATAAAGCAATAATGGTAACTGCAAAAAGGCACTCTCCAGTCGAGCGCTCCATCCAGCCACTTGAAGCCTCCAAGCACCTCAGTGTTAAAGCAGTGAAGTGTCACGCACCTCTTGAACAGGAACAGCCCAAGGATCAGAAGCTGGCTTAAAAGTCAAATCCTATCATTTAAAAGTCTCGGATCTATTTCAATTGAGCAAAGATGATTTTGACACAGTAGCTTTAAAAAAAGATGCCAATGAAGTCTAAAAAGAAGCTGCTGCTCTCATGTCAAGAGTAACCGATCGGTGGAGTTCATCTCAGAAAGCAATCGTGATAAAGGCAACTAAAATTTGCAATTGAATCCTACTTTTCTTCTACCACATACACCAATCACAGACCTTTCCACAAAGTTCAAGTAATGCTTCAGGGTTGAATGGATCAAGACAAACCGCAATTTTCCTCTTGCAGAAAATCTCACCGTCAGAAGCCTAGTCCCACAGCAATACTGCCGAGATGGCACACGATGGATAAATATTTCAATGGGGAAGTCACCATAGCTTACTATTTCAGAGGACAATTACAAAAAGAGAATTGTGAAGATACTTGAACACTACCAAAAAGCATATTGCTAGATGTTACCAACAGTCTGGGCACTCAAACAACACTCCTTTTCATAATAATGGGGAAAAAAACCCAAACCCTTGTAATGTGCACAGAAGTAGGGAACTGAGTGTAGAGTTTCCTGAAAAAAACACCCCACTTATGATGGGGGAGTAGGGTGGGATAAAAACAACACAGATCTGTCAGCACGACATTTTAACAACAGCAGCTTTTGTGAATGGAGCACCAAGATGATTCAAGAAAATATTAGAGTTTGAAAACACTTCAAAGAGCAGCTCTGATAAACAGCTCTCCCACCGTTACAACACCGCTTGGCAGAGACGCGCAGCTTTTGGTGCACCCGGCGAACGAGACAATGCCTCTCTCTGCTCGGAGACACATATTCAGCGCATCACTCAGATTTCAGCAGCACCTGCCCCCAGTTAAAAATAGCTATTTATAGCAAGGTGGCAGTCGAGAAGGGTAATTTCACCCATCACTTGAGGCCTGGGTGCAAACCAGGGACCTCATGTTGTCATTTATGATTAAAAGCTCTTCCTCTTCCTGGGCTCTAATGGAGATTCACCACTTTGCTAAATCGCAGCGTAGCTGAACGTGACAGGTGCCGCCTTTTCCTGAAAGCGCAAGATGAACTCAAAGGCAATGTCTGGATGAGGCTAAGCTGGCAGGAGCAGCACTAGCTACGCACGTAGCACCTCCCAGAGCCCCATTTGCATATGGGTACATAATAAACATCCTTTGTTTTACTCTTCTTCAGAATACGGATAATCCTGCTTCATTTCAAAGACCCTAAAGCAATTTAGTGGAAAAAAAAAAAATAGATGCCCCTTTAGCTCACATACCAGTGTCGTTCATTAGCCAGAAAACCTAAAGCCCCAGCTCAACATCACTCCTTAGTTCAGCTGCGTCCCTCCCAAGCTAGAAGGTCATACTTAACCAATTAAGCATTTTGAGAACATCCAGGGAATTCTTCTGATGAAACTGGAAAAATGAGAGGGCAAACAGATGCCCTGCCAGCCAGGGAGGCAACGCATCGGCCAGGTCTGCCACCCTCCAGAGCAGGGTAGGGAACACTCTCTTAAAAGCAACAACCATGTTATTGCCTTGAATAATTTAACTGCTAGAGACAAATGAAAATAGCAAAGATAAGGGATGTGAGGGTAAATGGGTGGGGAGAAGGGGTCTTTGAGGTGCCAGAGATCCTGGTGTGGGGAGAAAACTAAACCTAATCAAAGGGCATGAACACTTAAGGGCCTCTGAAGCAGCAAAATGGTATAAAAATGAAAGAAAGAGCTATGAAAAAAGACCAGCTACCACAACAAACTTCTGTTTACAGTAGCGGTAACACAGCCGGTCCTCTTACAGCACAGCAGGAACCAGCTGAGCTAAGAGCCAAGCTAGCAAATACCTAAGAACTGCAATTTGGTATCTCTTCTGCCATGCTCAGTAGTACACACAGGTTGGACACCGATGCTATGAATGCCATTCTGCATCTAATCCTCACTCTTTTGTTTTAAGCTTCATTCAAGCACTGCCAACGCCGTAGATCAGAGGCAGGCGATCCGAACCAAACTTGTAGCTGAGCTAAGTTAGCAGCACTAACGAGGACAAACAGCATTTCACAAAGATTTCTTCGGCTGCTTTCAGAACAAGCATCACGGACTCTCCAGCTCCCGGGGTGTTGGGTTTGCTGCCATCATCACATCAACATGATTCTTTCAGCACCAAGGACATGCAGATAGGGGCCGCACAGCAGATTTCTGAGATTGCTCATAAATGCTTTTTCAAAATGGCTTGCTAGCCCAAAGGGTTGTGAGCAGTTGCAAAGATCCAGGTTCTGGAAAGCAAGAGCTCTCCACCCTGAGCCACCTGCCCCCTTCCACATCCTCAGCACAAGACTTCGCAGCACAAGACTCATTTAGAAGAGCAGGTACAGGAGCACGAAGTCAGGAATTTGCCCTACAACCACCACCTTTAAAGGCTGATCTTTTCAGACCCTTCATTTCTCATCCCAGCTCTCCTGACTGCAAACACTCATCAATGCCAGATTAGAAAAGATTAATTAACTTATCACCAGAGAAAGTTAAGGCTCATGGGCAGTAAAGTACACCCAACAGCAACTATCAGATGTCGGGTGGGCCGTGAGAGCAGCCCACCCAACTGACTATGGTCGAGAAGGTCAAATGCAGCTTGACAAACCCAACACGTGGGGCTCACCATCGTAGGGCTCACCATCAGGTTCTAACCATCTCCGCAACCACTAAAGGAAAAAAAAAATTAGCTTTTGCAGCGAGTATTCACTTTGCAGCCAGTATGCCAGCTAAGGGAGTTCTCAGATAAGAGTGTTTTCTCTACAAAACTGCCTCGCTTGCATGGTTGTACATATGCTAATCAGAAAGACTGCTGTAATGTGAAGAGAAAGCAACTGCATGGGGCAGAAACAAAAGCAGCCAAAAGCATCGCTGTGAGAGGGGACATTAGGTGCGAATACACATTGTGTGCTTCCACCTGAATGCCAATTAAGCTGTAGAATACACAGAATTAGTGCAACACACTCAGGCCACATTCACTACACTAACACAAGACATAACTCAACTCACAATTATTTTAACCATTGTGCAAGACCAGAGAGATTCCAAATGGTAACCAGAATCCATGGGTGGCAATTTGGCACTAAATTATGGTACCGAGAATAGAGGAAAAAAAATACAGACAGCATGATTAAGAGGAAGCCAGGAACTTAGCCTGGATTTCTTCCAAAGTTCAAAGTGTCAACACTGGAAAAAACCCAGAGACTCCTCCAATTAAAGATTTTACAGATGCATTACAGCGACCTCATCAATTACCGTATCTGTGATATCCATCCCCTAAAAATTATTAATCTTTCTCCAAGATGCCCAACGAAACAAGAAATGGGAGAGCCGATCACCTAATACTCCTGAGAAATACAAAGAGTGCTTGATACAGGAAGCGTTGAGTTTTCATCTAACACTTGGTCTCAGATCAAAGCAGCCTCAGGAAAGAAACATTAATACCGTTCAACAAGGTACTCGAGGCTGATGAAGGCAGCCAGAGCCAATTCTGATGAAGAAAGCGCGGCGCTGCGAGCTGGAGCAGGTGCTGGCAAGGGCTGCAAGACAAGTAGGGAAAGGAAGGTAGTGATATACAATCTGAGGGTGAAAAGGGAGAAAGCGATTGTGCTTCACCACGTAATAGCACATTTATAAGGCAAGAAGCTATTTAGGAGCCAGGTTTGCTTTTTACAAGAAGAGATGGGTGTAAACTGCTCGCACGTTTATGCTAGAAATCACAAATTTTCCCATCAAGATTGGGACAGCTTCCTAATTCAAGAAATCAAAGCAAACAGTTAATGCTTTTTATGACAAACATTCCTCAAGGGATACAGGAGCTGCTGCAGCGACAGCAGGGCCTGGCTCAGGACGGCCTGGCTAGTGCTAGCCCCAAGCACTGAGGACTAATCACCAGCAGCTCCTGCCTGGCACACATTTTATTATGGTAAAGTCACCTTGTACTTAGCACTTTCCTTTATCATTACAGGGCAGATTTCATTCGTGAATGACATGAGACATTTCTCTTTCAGATATCAGCACAATCCCCAACACCGCACAAAACTAAAGAGAGGAAGTTTCTAGCCTGAGAGTCAAAAGGGCAAATAAGCCAATGCAGCTACGTGGGTCAGATGTTCTGGGTAACAAGGTAGTTACTGAGCCAATACACACTCTGAATATCATTGTCTGATATTTATACCTAAAGCGAGATCTCAAAACATTGACAGCTGGCACGTTTGGATGATAAAATATCAACTAATGTATTAAGAAATTTCAAGATTTTCATCTTTTTAATCTAAGCAGCCAGGAATTCTGCTATTTTCTGTGCAGTGTCACCTTCCCTGTTGTGTAATTCTGCAAGGTGCTCTCTTCTTTCTTATATTTCAGGAATATACAGATGTGCATAGTCTAGGAAATAACCTAGACTCCTAACATAGTCTAGGAAATAACTTGCTTCATCCAGGACGCAGCTTGCTTCATCCGGTGAAGTTTGCTCCAGTTCAGAAAGCTTCCACTGTCAGGGTAATCAGGATAATTCAGGTCTATGTTCAATCACAAGCTGCATTAAATACACCCCAAGGAGGAAACATTATACACTATTATACCTCCTTAGGAAGAGCTTCCCAAGCTCTTTGGAATACACCCGAAATGTTGGCCAGCCCACCTCTTACATGAAGCAAATGAATCATCCACATCTGCTGACTTTAAAAAAAAAGCAGTTGTTTTCCAGGAAGGACAGAGATTCCTCCCGTTCCCCGGCTCTGCTTAAACTGAAGCCCACAGACAATTCACCAAGACAAGGCTGTACTTCAGCACAGGAAACCAGAGCAACTTCTGCAACCTGTGGCACAAGGACAGAGAAGGCAGCTTCTGACAGAAGTCGTATGTGTTAAAAACAAAACAAATATGAAAAGCCGGTTCATTATGTACCATTTCCAGCCAGTTACACAACTGTGTAGTAACTCTAAATCTAGAAAATATGGCTATTTTGTCTCAAGACAAATGCTGTTTCAAGGAACTTGGACCTGGACACTGAACAGAAGCATGAATATTTCTTGCCATAGCCAGGAGAGCTATTCACATGGATTAGCTACGTAACCCACCTTCCAAGGAAAAAAAACCAAACCAACTTTCATCTTCAAAAGCAGACAGAAGGGCGAAGGACAAATAGGACCTTGCTGGAAATTGGAGAGCTATGGATTTGATGGGCAGACTGTTTGGTGGACGAGGAAATGGTTGGATGGTCGCATCCAGAGGGTCACAGTCAACAGCTCAACGTCCAGATGGAGATCAGTGACAAGTGGTGTCCCTCAGGGGTCCGTATTTGGACCAGTACTTTTAATATCTTCATCAATGATACAGACAGTAGGATGAAGTGCACCCTCAGCAAGTCTGCACACAACACCAAGCTGGGTGGGGCAGCTGATGCATCTGAGGGACAGGATGCCATCCAGAGGGACCTGGACAAGCTTGAGAAGTGGGCCCGTGTGAACCTCATGAAGTTCAACAAACCCATACACAGGTTCCTGGGTTGGTGCAGGTATCAATATAGGCTGGGGCATGAAGGGATTGGCCAAGACCACGCTAGATGGGGCTTTAAGCAACCTGGTCTAGTGAGAGGTGTCCCTGCCTGTGGCAGGGGGGTTGGAACTAGGTGATCTTTATGGTCCCTTCCAACTCTAACCACTCTGTGACTCTTATGATTGTGAGCAGCCTGCCGAGAAGAAGTTGGGGGTGCTGGTGGATGAAAAAGCCAGACATGAGTTGACAATGTGAGCTCACAGCCCAGAAAGCCAGCTGTATCCTGGGTTGCACCAAAGGAAGCATGGCCAGCAGGTCAAAGGAGGGGATTCTGCACCTCTACTCCGCTCTCCTGAGACCCCACCTGCACTGCTGCGTGCAGCTCTGGAGCCCCCAATGTGAGAAGAACATGGACCTGTTGGAACAAGTCTGGAGGAGGACCACAAAGATGATCAGAGACTGGAGCACACCTGCTATGAGCACAGGCTGAGAGAGTTTGGGTTGTTCAGCCTGGAGAAGAGAAGGCTCCAAGGAGACCTTATTGCAGCCTTCCAGTACCTAAAGGAGGCTGATAAAGATGGGGAGAGAGTTTTCAGCAGGGCCCGTTGTGACAGGACAAGGAATAATGGCTTTAAACTAAAGCAGGGTAGAATCAAACTAGATATAAGGAATAAATTGTTCACACTGAGGGTGGTGAAGCACTGCCCAGGTTGCCCAGAGAAGTGGGTGATGCCCCATCCCTGGAAACATTCCAGGTGAGGTTGGACGATGCTCTGAGCAACCTGATCTAGTTGAAGATGTCCCTGTCCATGGCAGGGGGGCTGGACTAGATGCGCTTTAAAGGCCCCTTTCAGCGCAAACCATTCTGTTATTCTATGATACGATTAACTCCAAACAAAAATATTAAGCAGTGCTCTGTGCACACTCACCTGGAATACTGAAAAGCAAAGGTGTGAGGCTGGAGGCCAGTGGCAGCACTGGCCAGCTGAGAGGGGCAGCCGCCGGGAAGGGCAGAGCCTTCCATGCCACAGAGGCTGAGACCTCCGACCCCACGGCAGCAGCAGGAAAGGCAGAAGTGAGCATTTTAGTGTCATGCAGAGCAAAGCAGGATGAAGGAAAAATACCAAGGCTCCTTGGTGATCAGAGTGCTGCTCAAGCTCCAGCTGTGTTCCAGTGTAGCTGCTGCCAACAATTTCACCAAGATCTCGGACCAGTTATTTAATAATTTATCTTGAGCCAAGAGGCCCGAGACACCCACTTGGTTCTAGAGCCACCACTATGAATTACGTTTAGGCTCTTCTTTGCCAACTACATTTCTAACCCAGCTCTGCAAAACCCACTGCTCACTAGATTTATACCTGAACTCACTTTTAAGAATGTTAGGTCACTCAATTTAGCTACTCACGTGAGTAAAATCAAATCAGGCTCGATTTCCTCAATAGCAAGAGATACAGTATGCCATCTAATTTCCAAGAATCTCATATGCCATACAGGCAATGTGTTACGGTTTGGGGGGGAGAGTAACTTGCCCAGACAGAAGTCTGGCTATAATTGCCTTGAGGAACGTCAGAAGTTTTTCCATCAAGTAGATGGCCCGTGCTCTCCAGCCCTGCTCGGGAAGGGTCGAACAGGGAAGGCAGGGAGCACACACCAGGGCCTGGCAGCACTGATGCAGGCTGTCTTACCCAGCATCACCTGAGGGGAAAGTTTTTGTCACCTTTCCAACAGTCACAGCCAAAGAGGCACTGCCACATCAGAGCCCAGACAACACTTTGAAGATCAAAAGCACTACTCACTTGCTAAGTATCCTTATCAGCCGAGAAGCAGCACCTTTTCTTACAACCAAAATGATTCACAAGCAAAATTCTTTTACTCCCAAAGAAGTCCTACCCTTTCAGAAGTAGGTAAAAAAATAAATCAGTCATGATGGAACTAATTCCAGCTCTCCCAGTATTAGTGTATTTCACTAAGCAGAAGGTTCATCATCCACTGACAAATAAAAACTGTACCCAGTCACTTCAACAGCAATGATGCACCAGGAACTCCCAGCTTTGGGCTAAGAAACTCAGTTAAAAGCCTTAAGCGCCTCATCTTTTCAGCCGGTGATTAAATAGCCCTCCTCACTTGTCAGTCTCCAAACCCCTCCCTCACAAGCCGAAAAGCTAATAGCTTTACAGGCAGCGGTAAGAACAAACCACCGAGGCTGTGTTTGATGTGTGCTGAATACAGAACCACATGGTACCGCTGTTGCAATTTTATGGCACAAAATGAATGCTGCTTAATGGACCAAGGGCATAGCTACCTAGTTTCTCTTCAACTCAAGAGACTGTAACCAGAGGTTGTGAAGCGATACCACTACAAATGCAAGCTGAGCAAGATCCCCTTGTTTCAAATTTACTCCCATGAATTACATTTTTTTCCAGCCTGGAAGCTACAGTAAGATAGCTAGTGCTCCTGTCCTCTCCTCTCCTGCTTTCCTGCAAGTCCTTGGTCTCACCTCCTACCAACCGCCTTCACGCTGCCCGTTCATTTCACAAAGAGTTATAGCACCAGCTGTCGAGGAAAGAAACAGAGGTCATGATTTTAAAGGCGATGGCAAAAGCAGGGAACAAACACAGCTTTGTAATCACAAAGAACCCTGACTACCTACCTAGAGAATCCAACCTATCTCTGTGGCAGGGAGCTTGAAAAGCTGAGTAAATTATTTAAAGTATAGTTTGATGCACCCCACTTTCAAGATCTCAGCATATATGCACAAACCCAATTTTGTACCTTGGCTTCCATTCCCTCCGCTTTATACATCCAAGCAACCTTCTACCCCATGCAAGAAGCTTATTAGCAAGCAAGTCCCCCCCAAAAAAAACCCACCCCAAAACTACAGTCTCTTTGAGAGACTGACTGCTCTAGACACCACTTCCACCCATCCCTAACTATTGATTTGTTAAAGTTCAGACCAGCAGGTTAGTAGACACATGGCACGTGCTCGAAGCTCACATCAATGTTATTGAGCTTAAGTCTTCCCCATACCCTGAACCAAACAGCAAGACAACCCCCTCCCATCACAGGGCTTCTCAGGTGCAACATGCACCTGACCAACGGAGAAGGATGAACAAAGCATAAAGGTGATGCCATTTCTTTAAAAAAGCAACCCAAAAAGCACAGTCTAGTGGACAGAGGTACAAATTTCTTAGTCTTAAAATCCAACCACTCTCAACACGTTTTTGACCTCAGCCCACATGTTACAGTTTTACTCTTAAAATCTGACCACTCTCAAACCATGTTTTTGACTTCAGCCTACATGTTATATTCTGCAAGAGGGAGGACTTCCAGCTGCAGGTGCTTATTGGAACTATCTCATCATTAAGTTGCTTTAAACCCTGCACAATTAAGGGCAGAAGACAAGCATAACCTCACCTGTTACCTTACCTCTCCCACACAAGCACATATCCAAGCACAGTTATCAAGTCCACATCCACCATCAACATGTTTGTTCCCATCCTCACCGTGCCCAATAAACATTCATTTTCCACCCGGACCGCTTCCATTGCCTGGTCCCAGTGCTCCCCAAAGGCTGTGGCAGAGAACACTGTGGACATGACTCCACATGCACAATCAAACACACAAGATAGGTCAGAATAATCCTGAAATGCGCAGTAAGAGGTGCTTTCTATCAAAAACTGCAACCAAGGCCACAACACACCTAGGTGCACCAAGCCGGGCTGCGTGTGCTGTGGTTTACCAGCGCTGGCGTAGGATCCTCCGTGCAATCCATTTGGTACAGACCAAAAAGAGCACTAAAACTACAAGGACACCTGTCACCTTGAAACTCAGGCACATCTGAAAGTGCTGCAGCTATTACAGTTATCAGTAATCCCCACCACCTCTACTGTCAAAACCACACGTTTTTCATAGCATTGATGTTTCTAATCACCCTGTACAATCATTATTGCTGCACCCCCCACATAGTCACCTGCTCCTTTCACAGGAACACTCAACATTCAGAAATCTGTCAAAGGTAAATCCCCCACCCAGTCCCAGGACCTTGTCATTAAGAGAAAAAGACTTTTGCTGAAGTTTGGCAACTTCGCATATTCAAGTTAGCAGAATATTTTCATTTCGGCCACAAACACGCACGTACCTATTTAGCAGTCTAAGGGCAAATGGAAAAAAGCTCAGACATTACCATGGAGTCTTCTCCCTATGGGCTGTTTTTGTCCCAGAAGATGAGTTAGCATTCTCCTAACTGGACACAGGTCTAAAGGTCTCAGGAGTGAGACGCACCAGCTACGCAAGGTAGAGCCTGAACTGAGCTACAGGGTCAAGTGCCCCAGAGCACAACATAAAAAAGAAGAAGCCAACCCAAGCCATCACCATCTCACATCTCTCCGTTCCAAGACACTCAGGACTGACAACCTCAAAAGTAAGCACAAAGATTTCAGGTGGAAGTAGCAGCTCCTGTGCTTACAATGACCCATTTGAGCAAAAACCCAGCACAAGGTGGGTGGTAACAGTGCAGTGGAAACAATGAGGCAGGTTTTTCCTAAGTAGCATTTAGGAAGGTGTCATCACCTTCTGAGCTTTTGAAATCCCCCAAGTAATTAAACAATCAAACAGTCAAATGGGAGGAGGCTTTTAACTTTGCAAACACCAATTATTTCCCAGCACCAGCACAGATGCTAAACATTAAAAATAGTGTCTTTCCTCTGGAGAGAGGAGAGGAGCTGAGGATGGCTACCATAAGCAAGCAAGACCTTGCCCCAAAAATAATCTGTCAAAGCTCCTGCCATTTAACGTCAATGAAGAATCTAGAGCCAAAAATAGCTACTTGATCAAATTGCTTAAAGCTGCTTCTCTGAAGAAGCGTGCATTGGAGCTGCATCACATCAGCAAAGGAAGAACTTGTATTGGAAAGCTGCAGCAAAATGCCTCACACAGGTATTTCAAAGCCTGTCACAGACTTTGATTGATTCCTCCTAAAGCTTTTAGTGCACATTAGTTTGTTTACTAGTCCTAAGAGCATTACTAATTTAGTTTGGTGGGTTTTTTAAGCTACACCAGCACACTGAAAGTGAGTGCACCTTGGAAGAGAGCACGTCACAAAAACCACTTGCTCAGGGAGAGGTTTTGTCCATTTTAAAAATAACACTCCTGTCTAGATTTGGAATAATTGTGATTAATTGCTTAGCCCAGGTGGCCACTTGCAACTCCTGAATTATCAATTCACTCTGCAGGCTGTACACAAAGCAATTCTCCATACAGTAATAGCATACACTATTTAGGACTCCTGAGATTTCCATACAGCGAGTTGTGCCAGATTCCACTTTTGCAGTAAAATATTAATGATGATCTCCAAGTCTATATTGCAAGAGATAAACAAATCAAAGTAAAATGGGGAATTGACTCAAGCGTACGTAACCTTGCAATGGATACTTTCAGGATTGAAAGGTCACCCATAGAAATGGTTCTATTTAACACAGAACTGCAAAAATTCCAGTAAGCCTCTTCTCTTCTCCCGTCTCTAACGGCTACAAACATCAGGTGGCTTCAAAGAACCCCCCTGGGAGGCTAACTGAAATGTCGGATGCAAGAAGAGGGTTAGATACAGCTTCGTCATGCAATAAAACCCAGTATTAATAGTTTATGGGCATTGAATTTGTGCGCCGCAACAAAACTAGAGCTCTGCACTGTGACTAGCATTTCCTCACAGCTCCTGAAAAGGCAGAGCGATCCCTCTGCTCGCCGCATCTGGATTCACTTCCAGATGGTGAACGCCTTTGCCAGGTTTGAAGACAGAAGGTTTTTAAGGTGCTCTGTTTTCATCCCTCAACTGCAAATAGGTTCCACGGAGTCACTAGCTAGGATTAACATCTGAAGAGGGCACACTGGTGGGCTGGGATGCGAGCAGCAAGGGCTGAGGGGGGCTGTAAAGGGACAGAGAGGGAAAACACAGACCTTCTGTAAAAGGAAGTATTTCCTTCCCCCATAGCATAAGCAGAGAAAGACAGCAACTTAAAACGTTTGGGTCACAGCAGTAACTACATGGCAGAATTCAGACAAGAAACAAAATACTCATTAAAATTTTGAAACGATGCGAGTATGACATCTTCAGAAACTTCTCCTGCAAACTTATACTCACGACTCTATATTTGAGGTCAAGAAATTATAGCAGCGAAGGGTGGGAAGGAAGAGAAGGGCTGTGTCGAATTCATAGACAGACTTGTGGAGATAACTTCAGATCATTTCCAGCTAACAAGCTGATCCGCCACTGGACTATGTCTGAGAAGCCCTGATAGTTTGAATCTGTTTCGAAAGCAAAGCTGAATGCAGTGAGAGAGCCACCCAAACCAAGTTGTATTCTGGACCTAACAAAAGGCTGCTAAAAACTTTAAAAAAAAAATTAAAAATTTGCACCTTGACTCTTCCAGCAATCCTGGGGTCATATGGGGTCCCCTACATGTAAATCAACGACCACCACACATGCGAGCCACAGCGTCACACCAAGAGGCTAGTGCAAGCATTCCCTCCCCAAGGAAGACGGCTCAGGGGCCGGAGCTCAGCAGCCTGGCCAGCTGAAGGTCTTTAGATAAGGTGCTGAAATACAACACCTGCACTTTCCATTTCCCCCAGCTGCAGAAGAGGCATATCTGCCTTGCACAGGCTTCAGAGAAAATTAAAGGTGGCAGAGAGCTCCAAGGCTTTCAGGTGAAAGGCAGGAGGAAGAGTAGCAGCATTTTCAAGCACCCCATGAGCTTTCCTAATATCTAATATGTTCAAGCATTTTCGTAAAGTTCCCAAAGGCGGCTCAAGTGTGCAGCAGACCTGCAGCCGAGAAATCCCAAAATTAAAATTCACCTGAGTCTCCAGGTAATTCGTTAGAAAAAGCCTCAATTGCTCACACCAGTTCACAGCACTCTCACAACCTGAGTTGCAAATTACATCTGGCACTCAAAGGGTACCATGAAAGCAAGAGATCTGCTTTAGCCAGACAGAGGAACTGCTCTTCAGGTTTGCTGGGTCAGGTGAGCCACGAATGGATGGCAAACGTATTTGGAGAGGGAAGCTTTCTCCTTCCAGGACTGCTTGGGTTTTACAATATTCAGCAACAATGATTTCCCAGTGTTCTGAATGGGGAAAATGGTCATGGAAGGCAGGAAAGAAGCACACTGATCCAGAGGGTAAGAAATCCTGGCTCTTCTTTTATTCACATCATTATCATGATGCTGCTAATGACTATCAACATGGGAATCAAAGGCAGGAACACGCTTGTATAAACCATTTATTTGGTTGGAGAAGCTAGTGGTGCTTTGTATCAAATGCCAGCTCTATTTCAAGAGAAAGTTTCTATTACTTATTAACATCAGTAATCGTCTGCTTGGGTGGCAGTCTGCCTACCATTTCCAACAGGAAAGAGCAACAGCAAACATTAAACTTCTAGAAGCAAGAGCTATTAGCCTACCTATTCCCTAGCTGACAAAAAAATTACTTTAACCCCCCTCACAGTTTAAAGAAAAGACAGGAAAATTTTAGGATTAAAATTGAGTACAGAGAACTGATTTTGACCTTTGCACTAGGAGCTGAAGGTGCTGTTTCACTATCCTCAAAATCTGCAACAACTTTATTTCTCCCCTCCCTCGCTTACAACACTCACTTTATCCAATACACACACCAGGGTTGATAGATCTTAAAATGCTTGACAAACAGACAGACATCCAGCCTTCTGTACAGAAGGGTACATCTACAGGAACATGATGGTACAAGATGGGGCTAGTGAAAGCCCTGGCCTCTGGAGGACATTTACTCCCAGCCCACTGCAGAATTAAGAGCTCAGGAAAATAAAAGGTAATAAAAGGGTGCAACAAGCACCCTCTTTAATCCACGGTTTGGCTGCGACCAGAACAGGTTAACATTAAGGATGTCAAACGAGAATCTCACAGCCAAAGTTGCTGGAGAGTCGGAGTCACAGCCAAAAGATGTATCTGCAGATAACAGCAGGCAATGGCACCCAAAAGCCAACAAACTTCAGGCCCAGGACAGCCACGTGGTGCCGATGGTTCGTATCCCTCCCGGCATGGACAACAACGAGCACGTCAGGTTCTCACACATCAGTGTAACCCAAAAAGGGCTGGGTCAACAGACAGTGAAAAAAAACCCCTGACTATAACCACAAAATGATAAGTCCCACAAGGTGTTTCCAATGGCGTCAGATTTGTTTTTAGCCACGCCGAGCTGCCACACAGACCATACAAAATGCCCCTCAATTTTGTCAGCGGGCAGCTTTTCAAATGGAAAAATCAATATGATAAGTACACCTAAATTCCTCAAGCACTTAGGAAACTTCTCCCCAGGGTCTATTACCACCCAAGTGGCAGATGCCTACACCAGAGAAGGACAACAAAAAGGAAAGACAGACAGAGCATTAATTTACATAACTGTTTTTGATTTCTGGTCCTCTCCAGCCTAGCTTTGTCTAACACCACAAAGGGTACAGTTACTGAGCGACTACAGTCAGAACTAACACACTTCTGGACTGGGGCACCCAATAACAATCCCTAAACCTGTGTTTACTCACCCAAATTGAGGAGGCTTTGCTTAGATGCCGAAAACCACACTCAACTTGGGGCAAATTTCTGCTGCAACAGCAGAGGAAGATTCCACTGGAGGGCTGCAGTGATTTAACTGTGGTTCTTTAGAGGAAGGTGGCTTGCTTTCTTTAAGGTAGAAATACATCACGCGGCAGTATCTTTTCTGAATACCTGTTTTCATTTTCCTTATCTCCAACCGGTCACGTGGCTAATGACACTACCACCTAAATTTAGCTCATTCTGTTAGCACTTGCAATCCTACCGATGCCTGCAGGACTGCAGCACACCTTTTTTTCCTCTCAGCCTCCCCTTCGGCGTACGGGGCCGTTCCCAAAACGGCAAAGCAGACAGCATACCAGCCGCTTCCTCGCTTTCTCCTTCCACCCCAGCGGAGCACGGCGCAGGCCGCCTGTTTTGTTCAGCGCAACGCCCATCCCTCGCAGGCCCCTTTGTGCTATATTACAGTGCCCCCTCGCTCGCTTTTGTCTCCCTGCTGTCAGTCAGCCTGTGCAGAATCCCCCCCCGCCAATGCCAGACGAACTTTTGGAAGTGGGAACATTCAGACGCAGACCTGGCACCTTGTGGCTCTCCAGCTATTAATTACGAGGTCACAGATTTACGTAGGCCTGGTCAGCAGGGGGGGGAAACGCTCACGTAAACAAGGGCAGATCTAAACCATGGTCACTCGCCACCGAAATCTTTATCTAGTCGAGGTTTCCCTATTCGGCTGTTGACTCTCCTAAAACAGGCGACGACGACACTGTCCAATAAAGGCAGAGACACCATCCCACGTCCCCAGCAAGCGAGAGGGCTCTGGAAGCTGGCTCAGATCACCTTCACAGGCCGCCCTCGCCTTCTGCCTCAATGGCCCCAGCCAAACAGCCAGGCTTCGCCCCCAGCGGCATCCGCGCCATGCTTCCAGAGGGAGCATGAGGAAGGGAGGGAACGGGATTCCAACCTCTGGAGGACACCGTCCGCCTTCCCCACCCTTGGCGGTGTCGGGGGGCGTTAATATAGGAAAAGGAGCAATAGCCCCTTCCTCCACGGGTGCCTCCCCAGCCCAGCAGCGGCAAGGGAGGCAGCGGGCCGGCACCCCCGCGGGCCTCTGCCCCGGGAGGCCTCCACGGCAGAGCCCGGGCCTGGCAGCCGGGGCCAGGCCCACCCCCCCGGGGACGGACACACACACAGCGGCCGAGCCAGGCCGCGGACAGCGCCCCCCTCCCCACTTTCCCCGAGGGAGCCGGCGGAGCCCCGGTTACCTTCGTCTCCTTGACGTGCTGCTTGATGCCCTCCGGGTACCACTGCACCCGCACGTAGCCCCGCCGCAGCGGGCTGGCGCGGCCCTCCTCCGCCCCGCCGGTGCCGGGGCCTCCCGACTCGGAGCCTCCCGAGCTGGCGGCGCCGCCGCCTCCGCCGGTCCCGCGCCCTCCTCCTCCTCCGCCGCCGCCGCCGCCGGCCTCCTCTTCCTCCGAGTCCGAGTCCTCGCCGTGGATGAGGCGCACCAGGCCGAAGCGCACCGAGCCGCG
>VZSF01009349.1:121455-157589 GCA_013398295.1 Chionis minor
CCACCCCCCCCCCCCCGCCTTGCCCCCACCTGGCCCCCCCCCCTGCCCTGCCAAGCCGACCACCCTGGGCAGGGGTGGGGGTCCCCGCTGCCCCCAGGGGGTGCTCTGGAAGCCCTCGTTAGGCTGCGTCAAGGAGCCAGGTATGTGGCTTCAGTGACACTAATGCTGGGGGTTTTCCCCTCTATCCCCAGGGATTTTGGAAATAAAACGGTTTCTTGAGCAGCTCCCACCGCTCTGGCAAGCGAAGGGCTAATGGAATCCAAACCAGCCTCTGCCCCCCGTCCTTCACCCCAAGTCATCCTGTCTCTCCACTCCCAGATCTCCCCACCTGTGCCTGGCTGGAGCAGCAGGAAAATGCCCCGAATCCTCAGCCTGCCTTGTTTTGGTGCGGGAAAGACGCCAGAGCAGAGCGGTGTTTTCCCTTTGCCCTCCCGCTCCCACAAACGTGAGGCTGCTCTGCCTCGCTCGGCCCAGCCAGCTGGCTGTCCTTGCACCTTCCGAGGTTCCTCCTTTTAGGAAAAGCAACCGGGATACAGGCCTGCCTGTGCTCACCTCCAAGATTCCCCATCCCATGAGGCAGCAGGGAGCCTCTCCTCAGGCCTGCTGGGATTTTCCGGTCTTGCAAAAGGCCCAAAAACCCTGGGAAGTAGCTGGAGCGGATGGGTGGCACGTGGGTGAGGGATGCACTGGGAGCCGGCCAGCGTTTCGGCTTCTCGAAGGTTTGGGAAGCAAGGCAGCAGGGTGCTGTAAGGGATGGTGAAGTACGAACTATTCCCATCCTGCTTCCAAATGAAGCACTCTCGGCTCCTGCCTTCCCCCGGGCCAGCCCGACATCCACCATTTAATGTAGCGACCATTTAATCCCTCGCTCCAGCACCATTTTAACTGGAGGGGTGGCGTGTTGACGCGGTTCCCTGCCGGAACATTTCTCAGCATCAGCCCCAGGGATAAGGAGCAGAACAGAGCTAAAAGGGACCATCGGGTGGGAAAATAGCAGCACACCTTTGGGGAAAGACGGTTTAAATATCCGCTCAGTGCCACGTGGTCACAGGGCTGTTTCCAGGGATGTGCTTCTGGGAGCACAGACCTCCGCCCGCAAGCCGTGACCTCTGTAAAGTGGAGGAGCCGGGAATGCCACCAGCATGCGGATGTCATCCTCCGACCATCGCTGCACTGGAGCAGGGAGCGCACACCACATCTCCCCAGCCCACCTGGAACCGGGGGCGAGGTGCCAGCCTCCCTCCCTTGGAAGCCAGGGAGAATTGTGACTTTTTTGGGAAGAGGATCAGGCCTTTGGGATGGGGAGAAGGTGCCCTCTGGCTCCGCTGGGATTGGTGGCGTGTTCTCAAGGTTTCAGAGCTTTATCCAGCATGGTGATGCTTCTCTTCGTCTCCTCGAGGGAGGTCATCCTCCCCCTCTACTCTGCCCTGGTGAGACCACATCTGGAATGCTGTGTCCAGTTCTGGGCTCCCCAGTTTAAGAGGGACAGGGAACTGTTGGAGAGGGTGCAGCGAAGGACCATGAAGATGATTAGGGGGCTGGAACATCTTTCTTATGAGGAAAGGCTGAGGGAGTTGGGTCTCTTTAGTCTGGAGAAGAGAAGGCTGAGGGGGGACCTCATCAATGTTCATAAACACTTAAAGGGAGGGGGCCAGGAGGAGGGGGCCAGTCTTTTTTCAGTGGTACCCAGTGACAGGACAAGGGGCAATGGGTACAAACTCAAATATAGGAAGTTCCATCTGAACATGAGGAGGAACTTCTTTCCTTTGAGGGTGGCAGAGCACTGGAAGAGGCTGCCCAGAGAGGTGGTGGAGTCTCCCACTCTGGAGACATTCCCAACCTGCCTTGACGCCATCCTGTGCAACCTGCTGTAGGTGGACCTGCTCTGGCAGGGGGTTGGACCAGATGATCTCTAGAGGTGCCTTCCAACCCTTAACATTCTGTGATTCTGTGATTCCTTAATGTACATCATAAGAGCTGCTAATAAAATATAGATACAGATAACGGGTGTAAGTGTGTGTGTAGAGGGAAACTGTCCCTCTTCGGAGCAATTACGTGCTGAAGAGCAGCAGTGGGGTCTCAGGTAGCCACAAACAGCCATGGAAAAAATCACATTGTACAACCAGCGGGCTCACGGCAGGGGGAATTTAATGGGGACAAGTCAGGGCTGTTTGCTCGTTAGCAGGAGTTGAGCCGGGTGTGCCTTTGCACTGTGATCCCAGCTGGGGCTCTGACGTGCTTCCATCGGGAAGCGGCACTGAAGGAGAACTCATGGCTTTTTCAGGACGCACCAGCAACAGCGCGGGGCCTGGACTGCCATGACACCGGCCACGGTACTGTGCCTGGGTGTCAGAAAGAGCATCTCCCACTCAACACGCCGGACTGCCCAGATCTCCAGTGAGGGACCTCAGCAAGTCCCACCACCCTGCAAAATGCTCAGGCAAAACCCAGAAACACTTTGCATATACGATTTTTTTTTTTTTTGGCATACAAGACTGATTTGGCAGGAGGTCAGAACACCCAGGGCTTCGGCAAAGTGACACACATCAAGCAGCTTCTGCCCCTTATGGCGGTCAGATCACCAGTATCTCCCTGTGGAGAGTATCTCCCTGGTGGAAAGCAAGCCCCATCCTTCCTCCTTGGGACCAGTTGGAGCTGGGTGCGCCTCTCACTGGGCATCTTTGCACAGGCCTTGCAGGGATTAAGGGGCAGGTGCTGGGATGCCACTGGGCGCTGGGATGCCCACTGGGTACCTGGGTGCCTGCAGGGTGCTGGGGTGCCTGCCAGGTACTGGAGATGCCTGCAGGGTACCAGGATGCCTGCTGGGCATTGGGAATGTCTGCTGAGTGCCCACAGGATACTGGAATGCCCGCAGGGTGCTGGGATACCTGCAGGGTGCTGAGGATGCCCGCAGGGTACTGGGGATACACTCAGGCTGCCGAATGCTCACAGGGTGCTGGGATGCTCGCAGGGTGCTGTGATACCCACAGGGTGCTGGGATGCCTGCAGGGTGCTGGGGTACCTGCAGGGTGCTGGGATACCCGCAAGGTGCCAGGGATGCCTACAGGGTGCAGGGATACCTGGAGAGTGCTGGGATACCCGGAGGGTGCTGGGATACCTACAAGGTGCCAGGAATGCCTGCAGGGTGCCGGGATACCCACAGGGTGCTGGCAATGCCCAGAAGGTACTGGGATACCCGCAGGGTGCCAAGGATGCCAGGAGGGTGCTGGGATACCCGCAGGGTGCCAGGGATGTCCCCAGGGTGCCAGGGATGCCCTCAGGGTGCCAGGATGCCCGCAGGGTGCTGGGATAAACACAGGGTGCCGGGATGCCCGTAGGATACTAGGGATACCCGTAGGGTGCCGGGATACCCGTAGGGTGCCAGGGATGCCCGCAGGGTGCAGGGATGCCCACAGGGTGCCGGGATGGCTGCAGGGTGCCAGGGATACCCGCAGGGTGCCGGGATGCCCGCAGGGTACTGGGATACCCGCAGGGTGCCCGGGATGCCGGCAGGGTGCCCGGTGCCCGGGCTGTGGCGGGGCTCTGGTGCCACCTCGTGGGCTGTCGCCTCCCGCCGCCGCGCAGGGTCCGTCCCGGCGGCTCCGGGCCTGGCGGAGAGGAGGGAGAGGACGGCGCGGGTTTGTGGGTCCGGAGGAGGCGGCGGGGCTTTGCTCGGCGGCCCCAGCGCTCCCAGACAGGGTCTGTCCGCCGGACTGGGGCGGCTGGTGGAGCTCCTCGCTCGGAGGTGGGAGAGCTCTCAGCTCCCTCCGCTCTGCTGCGCGTCTCCGCCTTGGCCAATCCTGCCAACATTTTCTCCTTTCGCCGCTTCCCAGAGCCTTCCGAAAAGGTGCTTCGGAGTAGAGCTCGCTGCTCGGGTCACAGGGAATGTCTCCAGACCCTCCCACGGGGAAAAGGCTGGGAGTTTGTTACCGTCAGGCAGACAAACAGCTTAGCAGGAATCGCCGTGTCCTGGTCACGTCAGGGAACAAATACTAGCAAGCGATGGAGCATGTGGAAATCTTTCATCCTGTCTTGGTGAGCCCAGCAAATCTCCCAAGGCTGGGCAGGCATGGGGAAGCCTCTCCTCTTCCAGAGGGACCCCCAGCAGTGCCCGGAGCCCCCATCCTGCACAAGTTTACCTGGCCCTTCCCTTCTTGCTTGGCCTGCCCTGGTCAAACACCTCCTGCCCTTCCCAAAATTGACATCAGAGTGACATCACCTGGTGTACATATAACTTAATGCAAATACAAACCTCCTCCACACACTCTCATCCTTTTCACTGAGACCAAACCTTCCCCCAGCCCAGCCTTGCTCCAGGATGCAGGATTTGGCTTCCCCATAGGTGGCACCTGGTCCCCAGCCAACTCCGTGGGGTCACCCTGGTTCCCACCAGCAGCGTGTCAGGGCTGGCCCAAGGGCAGGAGAGCCCCTGTGGGGCTGTAAGAAGCAGGATGCCCCAGTGACCGTCACCCAGCTGCCATGTCCCAACGTCAGAACTGGATCTAAGCTGCCAGGAGGTCTGGGACTGGAGGGTGGGGGCTGCCTCTGCTGAGCCCCTTCCCACCTGCCTATTCCCAGAGGAGCCCCCGCAGCCTCTGCTGAACCCATCCTCCTTCCTCCCGGGGATTGTGTCGTGAGTGGCTCTGACCTACTTACAAATTCCTACAGCCCAGCAGAGAGAAGGAAAGGAGGCTAATCGTGGCCAGTGCCTGTGCTCTAGGGAGGGGATAAAAGAGGTCCCAGACAGGTCCTGGCCCCCCACCTCCCACTTTTGGCTGAGGTTGCCATGGCCAAGCAGTCGTGGGTGAAACTGCCTCCCTCTCTGCTCGCGCCTTTTCCTCAAAGACCCGCATAGAGGAGTAACAGGATACGCCAGCCCTGTAGAGGCACGTGTTGATCTGGACCAGGTCACAGCCAGAGTTTGGAGCCTGCTTCCCCTGGCTACTGCCGGGATGCTGAATAAGTTGGGAAGCAGCATCCCTGCATCCCTTCCCGGGTTTCCTGTGACTCTCTGCGGAGGGAATCAGCCCTGCGCCCTCACAGACGAGGCACTGGCTTCGCGGATGGGCCAAAAAGGACAATGCCACAAGAAATTTGCATATGTGCATATTTGCATATTAAATCTCTCAATATATATAAACTTTTGAGAGCACAGTGCAGAACCAGCCCCTCCGGGCTCCACGAAGAGCCTGGGGCCAGGGTCGGGCCACTGGCCATACAAGCCCCATGTTGCATTTTTGAAAGAGCGTCATCTCACAGGCTCCTAAACCCCGCCGAATACCTGCCCCAGCGGAGGGGCTGGGGGCACGCTGGCTTCGCAGGAGCTGCTGGTGATGCTGAACCACTCTTGGCAGCACAAGGGGGGAGCATTGAGAGACAAAAGCAGCAGGTAGCCAGCCTGGCAAGCGACGAGAATACCGAGTGTGGCCAAAGAGCCGTGTTCTGCTGTGAAGTTACAGCAACGACGAGCACTTGTGCGCTGCGCTGCATCACGGCAGCCGATGAAAAGGCAGGAGGCACAGGAGAAGAGAAAAGCATCACCCTCTTTGGGTACACGGGTCCCCATGGCTAAGCCGGCAGAAGGCATAAAACAGGGGTGTAAGCAGAGCATCCAGCTTGCTAATTATATGAGTAATTACATGAGTTTGGGAGAGAAACCTCCCCGGATGGTGCCACATGGGGGGAGGATCCTGATGCCACCTGCGTCCCCTGTGATGGCAGCCCCTGCCCCTTGAGGCCAGGGAACTATGGAAGGCTGCAGCCACCAAAATCCCCCTGAGCCCTGGAATAACCCGGCACTGCAGCGGGGACAGAAGCAGAGCGCGGCACAACTGAGGACCCTGTGTCACTTCATTCCCTGGTCCTGGCAGAGTGGGGGACAAATACTGATTCATCTGCCGCCCACGTGTCCCCCCTCGCTGCAAATCCTACCCAGGGATAATTGCCATCTTCCCGAGCGGACACCCCAGCGGAGGCACCAGCCCGGCTGTGGGGCCGGAGTGACAGCTCAGGGCTCTTTGAAGATGGTGAGAAAGCTGCTAAATATGTAAATCTCAGCACGCTGCTGTGGCTCTCATTTAATGGAGTTTTTGACCCTCTGCAGCTGTGTGGGAGTGGAGAGAGACGGACCCAGCTAAAACCACCGAGAGCAGCATCCCTGCTTGACTATTCCAGCCACGGGCCAGCCTCCGCTCGGCTCGCTTTTAATGGCTGGGATTTGCTCTGAAATGCCATTTCTGAAGAGCAGAAATCTGCTGGGTCTTATTTCTGTTTCGATTCCATGAAAAAAAAAAAAACAAACCCAACTTAAAGAGGGAGATAAAGGTATGACCTCAGGTCACTTTGGCTGGAAACTAAAGAAGGTCCTGAGCTCCCCTGGAAATTTCTCCAGTGGAGCAAAGCCAGCTCTGCCTCCTGCTCCGGGCTTCTTCCGGGGCTGCATCTGGTTCATGATGATAATGATGATGCTGACATTTTTTTAATTATTATTTTTGCTGACCTTCTCCGTCGTTTCCTTTCTAGGAGCTCGCGCCTGGGATAATCCCCCTTTTATTACACATATCCCGACTGGGGACAAATAGTGCTGGCTTTGCCTGTCCATTTTCTTATGCAATAGCTCCCAGGGATGGAGGGCTGTGCTGGGGAGAGATGCTTGGTCTTTGGAGCAAGCTCCTTGGGGCAGAAACCTTAGATCTGGCTCTCTGACCTACAAGAAGCCAGCTGGTTCCCCTGAGAAATTCCCCATGGCTCAAGGCCAAGGGATGATCCCGCTGTGCATGGCCAGCAGCATCCCCATCCCAGGGCTGCCGTCAGCTTCCTACGGCTTCCCGGTGCCGTCAGAGAGGTCTGGATCAGGCACAGTATGTTGGTCTCCTTTCCTAGCTAAATCCTCTGCTCTCCCTGCTCGGCTCGCAGGGACTCAGGGCAGAGCAATCAGCTAAATGCTTTATCCCTCTGCAGGCAGTCACGCCAGGGGAAGGAAAAAAAAAAAAAAGGCAAAAAAAAAAAGCCTAATGGGATCCTTTTGCTGGCCTGTCACCTTAAAGCCTCTCACCTCTCCCTGTCTTTCATCGGGGTTATAAACTCCTTAGGATGTCATCACGTGCTCCATAAATAACAAATATATAAGCAGGGGCAGCGGAGGGCGCGGCAGACGAAGAGGAGGGGAGGCAAAACCCCGGGTCCTCCTCTCCTGCCAGCAGCGGGACGGCACCACCGGAGCCAGGCGGGCAGAGGAGCGGCGTGGGGTCCCCTCTGGTAAGCACCCCCGTTTCTGTTGCATCCCGGTGGTAGTAACAGCCTTGGGGACAGCTGGTAGCCCAGAGGCCACTGCCACTTGCCAGCCCCAGTATGCCAGGATGGGGGGAATCGCCCCAGAGGGGAGGGAGGTTGGTGCATGGAGCTTAGTTTGCCTGAAAAGTGACTTTGGTGGAGATAAGAGCGTGTCTGTCCTCACAGCCCCGGCCCATCCCTACACTTCCAACACACTCTATCAAAACCTGGGTGTAGGGATTCTTCTCACCGAAATCCTCCATGTTCAGGGTGTGGGCAGAGCTTGAGCTCTTTTGCAGAGAATATTTGGCTTCAGAACTCAGTGAACAACTCCTTTCTACCAACCCATTTAAAAATTCAAGCTCCAAATGCAGGCAGACGTTCATAACGTAATAAAAAGATGCTGTTAGGGGGTTACTGTAGACTTGCCTGTTTGTTTACATGTGAGCATCTCTCTGGACCATGCGGATGCTTCGATCTCCAGTACACAAACACAAGCAGGGAAAAAAATTTGCCAAGGGAGATTTTGGTACGCTGCTACGTACAGACAAATGTATTGGGCTCATCTCAGGTAGGTCTGGTAAGGAGCTACAGCGCAAAATTTAGCCTGAGGCATAAGAACCATATACAGGAGGCTGCGTTGGAACATTGGAAGACAGACACCTCGAGCCAGGGAGAGAGAATTTTCCTCCTCACTCTGGTTCTCACTCTCTGATGTGGGGGGAGTGTCCTTGACCTCTGCAGGTCAGATTTTGTCCCAGTATAATGGTGCTGCTGGTTCCTCCATGGGCACACAGCGGGACGGCTGCAGGGACGGGCTGGGGAGAGCGGCTGGTTCCTTGGCGCTCCACGGGCTCTGTGTCATCCGTCGCCGCAGGAAAATTCTGCATCCGCAGGGAGCTGAGAAGCAAAGCAAAAAGTTCATTTCCAGAAAAGAAATGAAGCCAGGTATATCAGCCCTCCAGCCGGATAACCTGCGCTGCCAGGAATAAAGTGCCGGAGGGGGAAAAAAATACACGGAAAACAAGCTAAAGAGCGGCCTTTCCCCATCACTGACTTCTGCTCTGGGCTGTTGCTGGTTGGGGTCTCAAGAAATTTCTAAAAATAGCTGGAGGGATCTGATTCCCCTTTTCCAGTCATCTCTAGTGGGGACTGAGCAGCCGCTCGCACAAGAGGTCTTGAACCCTCCCCGAGCTCTGTGGATGTCCGTGTGGAGACTCCCCAATATTCAGTTCTTTACAGCCTTTATATGATCTGGGATAAAGACCTGCTTTTGGACAGTGACCTGGCCAACAGTGGCTGTCCATTAGCAAGCCTCCTGCTCCGTAATTCCCATGGCAGCTGACACGCCAGCCCTGCCCGAGGCCACCCTGCCCTGCCACCCCTGCACAGCCACCCCAGGGCCCCAGCCAGCACCATGTCCAGAACCTGCCCCAGGCGCTCAGCACTGCCCAGGATCAAACCACCCTTGCGTTTTCTAGAGCCTACCCCCTTGCCGGCTCTGGGATTTATCCAGGTGGATGCGCCCCTAATCCAATTAGCAGGATGAGGAGTGCCAGAAGATTTGACAACAAGCTCTGCAAATGCTACAGCCCCCCAGAACCCCACTCTCCCCTCCAGCTTGGCCAACCCTTCACTTCCCTCCTGCAGGCTTCCCAGGAGCATGAACCATCCATTCCCAACACCATTTCAGTTAGTCCTTGCGCTCACCCCCTGCGGATGAGAACTGGCATTGGGGATGCTAAATAATTTCCCCACCAAAGAAACCCCCCCCCACTCCCTGATGGATCTGATCCTTTAGATACACATCTACTGCGAAATGGGCAATTCGTTGAAAATAAATCATGACGACACCCCATCTCACCTCAAACTGGATAAAACAGGCATTTCAAGTGCCCAGCCCTCGGCATTTCAGGATGGAAAATTCCCAGCTTGCGCCGGTTCTGCCCTGCGCAATGTTTGTGCTGGTAATGCTTTTGTTTCTATAAATCCTATTAGCTGGAGGCAAGCCTATAATTAGCAGGGAAAGCCACCACCTCTCAAACAATAATCAAAAATGACCTGGCTTCGCACTGGCTTTGCTGCAAATTGCTTGAATATTGGGCTGAGCAGGGACAGACAGGCGGACGGATGGCTTGGGGACCTCTTCCCACTATTTCTGCCTGCGAGACGCACGTGCTTAGCGAAGTTATTCCCTCAATTTGTGTTTCTCTCTGGATTTATTAACTTGGTTTGCTTGCGTGTGAAACAGGAGACAGATTGAAGCTACAGGCTCTGATCCAGGTCGAGGGATTTGGCCGGGCTGCGCAGGATAGGCGCTGCCGGATGAGCTTGGGGGCCAATGACCCTCCCGGGGGAATCAAGGGCTCTGGGGTCCCGCGCCGCAGGTGGCATGTCCTGGGGCGAGTTTTGCCTGGTGGGATCACACTGCCCAAACCTCCCGGGACAGGAGGCAAAGCCCTGGGGACACGTCACCCAGGCGGGACACTCGAGGTTTGTGGCAGCAGGTACCCACTTGTCCTGCCACTGACCCATCTCAGCTATGCCTGTGGGCGTGGACAGGACCTAAGAGCCCAACAGAGGCTCAGCTGTGTCACTTATGTGCTGAGCGAGCTGGAAAATGGAGTAAATCCCGGCAGCTCGGGCTCTCTGGGAGGCGGCTCTGGCCGCCTGACGTGTCCATGCTGGGTGCGTATGGTGGCCCCGCACTGACTCACGTACAACCAGGCAGCAGCTCACAGAGCTTTCACCCAGAGATGCTGCTTTTGCAGCCCCTCACCTTCCCACAGCCACATCCCACCCTGCCTGTCCCCAGGACAGGGGCTGGACTTGCCCTGGGGCTCTCCTGCCCGTCCTGCTGCCTGGCTTTGCCAGGGGTTGTGTTGGGAGATGCGGGGCAGGATGCCGGGGTGGGATGCTCAGCCCCATGCCTGCTCCCCCCGCCCCAGCTCTAACATCCCTGCTCCGTCCCACTGCCTGGATGGTGGCAGCTGGTCACTGGGCTTTTGTCCCCCGTTTCCCTGGAGCCACGAGTTTGCTCCAGCCCATGGCTGGTGCCAGGCTCCTGCACTGGCCCTGGCTCGCAGAAACCGCAGACTGGCAATGGGGTCACTGTGGGCGGGTATTTGCGCTATATATATATATGTGTATATATATATTTACACCCCCCTATGCATACGAAAAGAGCAGCAAGCAGCCTAATCCTGTGCATGATCAACAGGTATTTTCGGTGGCTAAGAGGGCTGGAGGAGATTGGCTGAAATAAAGGGTGCCGTGACGCCGCTGGGGCCGGGAGCCAGCAGAGGCTGCCCTGAACAGAGGGAGCGGTGGGAAGCGGCACAGGAGAAGGAGGATGTCAGCTCTCAGCGCGTTGCCTTTCCTGAAGCCTGGTCACCTGAGGTCCCCCCAGAGCTCACCGGGGGGCCAGCGCCGCCACACGCTGCCCGCCAGCGAGTTTCGCTGCCTCAGCCCCGAGGACGCCATCAGTGTGTTCGAGATCGAGCGGGAAGGTAAGGGGCTGCCCCGGGGAGGTCGTGCCCCAAGGAGGTCCTGCCTGGTGGCATCAGCTGGTGATGCCCCATTCCTTCCCTTCACCGAGCCCTTGTGCTCCTTGGGTGCGCACCATGGTGGCAAACCCCCCACGCAAGCTCTTGTGGCCGATGAGGGAGGGAACCAGCATCCGTGACTTGTAGCCAGGCAACCACAGGCTCCCTCACAAGGTTGGGGGGAGGCTGTGATTATGGAGGGAGAACCACGGCCCCCAGTTCACCCAGCTGCCCAGGGTGGGGAGGGTGGGAGGCGATCCTGGAGCAGGACCAGGCAAGCGGGGAGCAGCTCTCCCAAAACAGCCCTGCCAGAGGCGAGCGGACAGGAGAGGGGGAAGGTGGGAGGAAGGACACCGTACTCAGCCTCCTATTGCAGGGGCACATGAAGATGCACCCCCCGCAACCCCCCACTCTCCCCTCCATTCCACGCACCCCCAGCTCCCCTCACGCAGACTCACCAGCCTGTTTCTCCCTCCTCTCCCAAGGGCAGCCGAGGAGATGCCAGGCAGGATGGCTCATCTCAGCACCTTCTGCTGTAGCCCTGGAGCGAGAAACGGGAGTAGGGAGCCAGTCCCTGGGCTGGGGGGGGACTTCATCTGGAAGAGCAGAGCTGCTCCCTGGAGTCATCCATGTCCCTTAGAGTGCCTTTAGAGCAAGCGGGCAGCAGGACACATGCCATCTCTCCCCATCACATCCCACCTCCCCCCTCTGCATCAGTGCCAGGGGGTTGCCTGGGTCCCCCTCGCTGTGCTCACCGCCATCCCTCTCCAGCCTTTATATCCGTCTCCGGGGACTGTCCCCTGCACCTTGACGAGATCCGCCACTTTCTGAACTTGTGCCCGGAGCTCTCCCTCGGCTGGTTTGTGGAAGGGCGGCTTGTGGCGTTCATCATCGGCTCCCTCTGGGACCAGGACAGGCTCAGCCAGGTAAGAGCCGGCCCTGGTTCTTCCGAGCTCTTTGTGCCGGCAGAGGCGCTGCCAGAGCCTGGGGACAAGGAGAAGCTCCCCGGGGGCCCTGAGGCTACTCACCAGGTCTTCTGTGGAGACTAATTGCTACAGGGCTGCTCTGGTGGAAATGAACTTCCTCGTTAATTAATTTTACTGGTGCTGTTAAAAAGAAAATACGCGCAGTAATTCCCCACGATGTTGATTTTAAAATTAAAAAGCCTGCAGGGACGACGCGGGCAGGACAAGAGGATATGGCCTCAAGTTGTGCCAGGGAAGGTTTAGGTTGGATATTAGGAAAAACTTCTTTACCGAAAGGGTTATCAAGCATTGGAACAGGCTGCCCAGGGAGGTGGTGGAATCGCCGTCCCTGGGGCTATTTAAAAGCGGGGCAGACGTGGTGCTGAGGGACATGGGTTAGGGGTGGTTTTGGCATAGGTTTATGGTTGGACTCGATGATCTTGAAGGTCTCTTCCAACCCAAGTGATTCTATGAGGTGAAGGGGGATGGCAGCAGGGCCCATCTCCCTTTAGGGGGTGACGCAGGTCCTGGTTCATTGGGGTGGGGAACCAAGACACATACAGGATGGGACACACACTGCGGTCACACTAACCCTTACACCCCTCTCGGCAGGCGGCGCTGACCCTGCACAAGCCGCGGGGCACGGTGGTGCACATCCACGTGCTGGCCGTGCACCGCACCTTCCGGCAGCAGGGCAAGGGCTCCATCCTCATGTGGCGGTACCTGCAGTACCTGCGGTGCCTGCCCTTCGCCCGGCGCGCCCTGCTCATGTGCGAAGATTTCCTCGTGCCCTTCTACCAAAAGTGCGGTTTCGAGGCGCTGGGTCCCTGCGAGGTGACGGTGGGGGAGCTGACCTTCATCGAGATGCAGCATCCCGTGCGGGGACATGCCTTCATGCGCAGGAACAGCGGCTGCTGAGCCCCCTCCGGTCCGGCCGTGCTGAGGTGGGGGGCTGGAGAGCGGCCGCGACTCCTCTCCGTCCCTGCCATGGCTGTACATCTTCCCCGGCTGACGCCGGACACAGCGACTCCCTCTGCCACATCTGCCTTCCAGCCACACCAGCCTCATCCCGTCCCCGCAGGGCTGGGGACAGAAATCTCCAGCTGACAGCACCGACCCCTTTCCCCGGTCTCCACTTTAGCCGGGGTCGTGCCGGCGAGCCTTGGGGCCACATGCCCCCCCCCCCAGGGATGGACAGGCATCCCTTAGGAGCAGCTGGGGGGGGGGACTCTGCTGATTTAAGGGCACTCACGGCCACGTTTTGCTGAGACACCCAGCACAGCCCGTACGTACGTGTGTCCCCAGCCCTGCACCCCCTCCCACCGCTGACACCACCACCCCTGGTGAAGCCCACCACTGCCAAGCCCTCTCCCCAACAGCCCCCAGACCAGGCAGGGGTCCCGCAGACATCTTCCCAGACCCCTTGGAGCGCACCCCCAGGTCATAGCCAGCCCCAGCCGCACGTTGCGGAGCCTTCCTGGGAAGGGGGGGGAGTGGGGCCAGTCCAAACCAGTGTCACTCCCTGCCATCCCAGGCCCGCAACCGGACCCGGACGAGCCTTCTCCAAACGCCTCGGGCTGTTGTGAAGCAGCAAATAAAAAGACGTGGCGGTGGTTTTCTACGCAGCCCGCGTGCGTTCCTGCCCCGCTGCGACGGTCACCTCACCACGCCAGGCAGAGGGAGGGCACCAGCCGGGATGACAGGAGCCATCCAACATCCCTCGGGGCACCTCAGCTTCGGTGGAAATGGGGCAAATCCAGCCCCTGGGTTATTCGATGGAGGGTGGGATACAGGCAGGGGCGGCTCTGCCCTTGGGAAGGGTCAGGAGGCTCCGTGTGTTTTTTTGCTCCAAGTATACGGCTTCCCCTTCTGCTTGAGACCCTCCAAACCCTGTCTGCCTCCCACGGAGGGATTTTATGGGATACCAGAGGGACAGTACAGCCCTGGCACTGATCCCAGGCATTGCCAGCTCATCCTTCTTCCCTGCCACACCAACCATCATCAAAACAATCAGAATCCCCTAAAAGTGCCGCATTCCCACACCCAAGAAGGGAGAAGAGGCCTTGTGGGTCTCATTAAATACCGGTAGAAATTTATTAAGAGGGGAAAAAACCCACAGCTTTTAAAAAAAGTATCAAAAAGAGGCAAATGAGGTGAAGTGTCTGTTTTAGGCCGGAGCAGCAACTGCAGGGACGGAGTGGGGCTGAAAACTATCCCGTGGTGGAGGGTGGGATGCAGGGAAGGATGCAGGGGCCACGGAGCTCCCGGAGCTCACCCAGAGAGCGGTTGTGGACCAATGGAGCCAAGCTCCCAGCCCTTGAATACTCACCCTGGGACATCCCGGCTGGGGGATTCACAACCTTCCCCCATTTAACAGCACTGAGACCCACCAGCACCAAAGCAATGCACACCAGGGGAGCGACAGCCCACCACCAGCCCGGGTCCAAACCAGCCCAGCAAAGCCACCCAGACCCCAGGAAGGACCTGCCTTTGCGCTGAGGCCAGTGGGAGGAAGGGAGGGAGGAAGAGATCTTGGAGAACAGCAGCCCAGGGCTGGTGGCAGGCAGGGATGTGCAGTCTAGGGCAGGGAAGGGAGAAGGCAAATGCCCCATCCTCTGCTTCTCCATGTGTCCAGTGCTGTTTGAGGTGGGGAGGGCTACCTGGGTATCCGTGCTTTAAAAAAGGGAAGGGGGTGACAGCAAGGACTCGAGGCAGAAGTGAAAAGAGGGAGCTCCGATGGCTTCCTAAGGGTTCTGTGGGCCTCAGGAGCAGCCACACAAACCCTCCAGGGTGTTTTTCTCCATGCCTCGCTCCCACCATAGCACTACAAAGATGGGGCACACTGCTTCTCTGCTTCCAAAAAGGGAATTTCACTGAAATAAGGGGAAAAGGAGCCCCCCCACGCCAAGTCCTGCCTCTCCATCCAGTAAGGAGCCCACGTGGAGAAGCACAAGCCTCCTCACACAGCCCCAGGGGAGCATCAGATGCGAGAGCAGGATTGAAAAATACCTTCAAAGTGCAGCTCTGAACACCTCAGAGCCGCGGCAGAAGCCCCAGGGAGCCCAAAGCTGCGGAAACCCTCGGGCCAAAGAGCTGCGGATAAAAAAAACCCGCCCCTGCAAAAAAGGGGGTCGTCTTCACAGTATGAGCTGCAGCGCCCGGGGGCACCCAGACGGGGCAGGGGCAGGCAGGAGACTTGGGCAGCTTCAGCCCTGGAACCGGGAGCCCAGCCTGGCTAAGGACCCACCAAAATCCCGCTTCTCTTGGCCCTTTCCCCACGTGGGCAGCAGCTGGGGTCCTGGGTTGGTCCCCAAACCAGTTATGGCTTGAAAAGCCAAGAGGGAGCCCCAAAGGGACACAAGGCAGCGTGGCTCCAGCCCCGCTCCCCGCTGCATCCCCAGTGTTTAACAGGGGTGAGCCCAAACCCACCAGCTCCGGGGATGAAGCCGTGACGGGGATCTGCCCCACCTCAGCAGGGATGGTGAAGACCCACCCCACGGAAAGCATCACCGCCGGCGCCTCTCCCAGCCCCATCCCCGCCGGTGGGGTCAGTGCAGGACCTGCTCCAGTTCGTACTTCTCGCAGAACTTGCTGGTGAAGGGCAGGCAGGTGAGATACTCAACCCAGCGCCAGTTCACGGGGTAGACGTAGAGCCAGACCACCAGCGAGGCAAAGAGCCCCACGAAGACCAGCAGGGAGACGATGATCATGGCTCGCTTGCGGTACTTGTCCACCGTGCCGAAGGTGATGTAGGGCAGGAAGGCGAAGGAGAGGAGGAGGCCGCTGAGGAAGCCGAAGAGGTGAGCGATGTTATCAATCCACGGCAAGAGGCCACAGATGAAGAGGAAGAGGACGATGCCAAAGAGGTTGAGGAAGGCTTTCCAGGGTTTTTCTAGCACTTGCCAGCTCTGGAAGAGCTCCACGAAGAGGCAGGCCAGCAAGCCAAACTGGGACCCGGCGGGGCCCACCTGCAGGGATGCGGGAAGTCACGGTCGGACCCTGCATACGTCACCCCAGATGTGTCCCCACGTCCCCAGGGACTGTCCCTTCCCCTTACAAAATGCATTTGGCTCTTGCAGCCCTCAGAGGGCTGCACCGCACCAGCGGGGCTCAGGGCTGGGAGCCCTGCCATTGAAGGAAGAGGAGGGGAGTACAGCAGCACTATTTTGGCAGAGCCGGTGCTTCTGGTGACTCAGCAGCCAGGCAGCATCACCCCCTCCCAGGCTAAAGCCCCCCCCCGCCCCAGCCCCGTCCTGACGCACCCCCGGGGATTAGGGTGCTCGGTGTGATCTCATTTAAAGCCTGGCAGGGTTTCGCTGCCAGCAGATTAGCCATCTGCCCGCCTGGGGACCCCGCACACACACCGACACGTGGTGACGCGTGACCCACACGCAGCACGGTCGAACCCCACACGTGGGGCAGAGACAACCCCATCCCCCAACACCACCACGGGAGCAGCAGCCTCCCACTCCTCCCGCAGCAAAACCTGCTGAGGGCTGAGGGCTGCAGCCCCCTCCCAAACCTCTGCTGGGGCAGGGAGGGGTGTCCTTTGGTCCCTGGGGAGCTGAATGGGCTCGGGGTGACCCAGGCAAACACCCCCCACCCCGGCCTCAGCCCTCACCTCTGCCCTGTACGGCAAGAAGATGGCACTGGCCAGGTTCCCCGTGATGCCGCTGAGGATGAAAATGATGGAGATGCGATGCCAGCCTGCCAGCTTCTCCAGGTCCCTCAGCACCGTCATCTGGAAAGTCACCGACACCAGGCAGTGGATGATGCTGGGGGAAGAGACCCTGCGTTAGAGACCCCTGTGCCACCAGAGCCCCTGCCCAGCCCTCCCACCCGCTGCCATGGGACATCTTACAAAACACCCTCCACCCACGGCACGGGTCGCTGTAATCCGGGGATGTCCTCCCCTCTTCTCTCCCAGCCCATTGGGGATCACAGACCATCCCAATGGACACTCCAGTCCCGAGTCACCCCCCCATGCCCTGGGGACACGGTGGGGCTGTGGCTCACCCGGCGTGCAGGAACAGGGACAGCCACAGGCGGTAGAACTGGTCTGGGACCTCCGGGTTGAGGAAGGGCAGGAGGCCGCAGACCTCGTCCAGGCAGTGCACCTGCAAAGGCGGGCGGGATTTGGAGTGTGACGGGGGCTCAGCCCACACCCCAGAGCCACCGGGATCGAAGGATGGGTCACAGGGATGCGTGGCTGACAACGCCACATGTCAGTTGTGGGGGGGACCCTGGGTGGTGTGGGCCACTCACACTGCCCCAGTGGTGGGGAGGGAGCAACCGAGCACCCCTAGTGTCCCAGGAGATGCTGAAGGGCTGGTTCTGCTCGGGATGTGCCTTTCCCAAGGACGCCGGTGCTGCCTGGGTGAGGCTGGCACAAGTCCTGTGTTTCTCCCTGCCCCACGCCAGGCCAGCAGCAGCAGCAGGAGCCCAGCCGACCACTGGGCAAGTCCCTACACTGCATCCCCCCTGCCCACACCCACCCCAACCACGTCCCAGGACACTATAAAAGCCTTTGGCATCAGCTGCTAGGCATCACATCCCACACCCCCGGGCCCCGCTCACCTGCGAGCAGAGCGTTGCCTCCTCATGGAAGTAGCCGTGCATGAACTCGCAGTACTCCCGCGTCGTGATCTCGCAGCTGGGAGAGGGCAGGCAGCCGGCTTGCTCAGGGCAGGGCTCGCTCCCCGCTCCCCCGAGCATCCGCCGCTCCGCTCCCGGCAGCCGGTCCTGCCACCACCGTGTTTCCCACCCTGCCAAGGATCCATATAACCTCCCTCTCCCCCCGGCACAGGACACTAAGGGGCAACCACAGGCAGCAGGGAAGAGGAGGGAGCTGAGCCTGCGCCAGGTGCCCCCGTCGCTGTGACCCACCTGCCCTTGGTGCCGATGCAGCAGGGCCTGCCCTTGATCTGGCAGTCCATGTGGGCAAAGCCCGTGTGGTTGGTTTTGGTCTCGTAGGTGCAGATCTAGAAGCAGGAGGGAGAGGAGCCAAGGTCAGGGTCCGGCCCCAGGCTTGCCCTGCAGCCCCCATGGCTTGCTGCCCTCCATAGAGCCCGCGGCACAGTGCCACCCAGGTCAAGGTGGCACCGGGGCTCTCACCGGCCACTTGGTGATGTCGTCTGGCCACACGTGGGGTGGGTTCGATGCTGGCTCCTCGCACGTCCTAAAGGGGGGAGATGGGGGGGCAGATCAGGACGGGTCACAGAATCACAGAAAGTTAAGGGTTGGAAGGGACCTCTGGAGATGATCTGGTCCAACCCCCCTGCCAGAGCAGGTCCACCTACAGCAGGTTGCATGGGATGGCGTCCAGGTGGGTTGGGAATGTCTCCAGAGTGGGAGACTCCACCACCTCTCTGGGCAGCCTGTGCCAGTGCTCTGCCACCCTCAAAGGAAAGAAGTTCCTCCTTGTGTTGAGATGGAACTCAACATGTGATGGGTCCCCTCCAACACATCCCTCCCCGCAGCCTTGTAACCTCTGACAGCTCCAGGACCTGCCCCTTCCCCTGGCTTGGGAGGGATCCTGCACATTGGTGTCCTACAACACCCCACGGCAGCACCTTCCACAGGTGAACCCTGCAGCACGCGCATCTGTCAGACAACCCCATGGATGTCCCCTCACGGCACTGCCCATCCCAGTGGAGCACGGCAGGCAAGGGCCAGTGCAAGATAACGGTGTCACCCAGTGCCACCTATGTTTAGGACAGACCCCACCTCAGTTTCCCCTCTTCCTTATCACTCTCCTACAGTGCGTAAGAGCCCCCCCAGCCTGTAGGACAAGAGGATTCAAGGCATCCAAGCTGGAAACACAACCCCGCGCAGCACCTCTGCTGTGCCCCGCAGAGAGCCGGGTGACCGCAGTGCCTCCCCCCCGCCGTCACTCCTACCTGGGGTCCTGGTGACACACAGCCCCCGACGTCCGCTTCTCGCCCCGGCCCATGGTTGGCGCGTTGGTGCCCGGCCACTTGATGAACGTCGCCAGCGTCTCCTGGGGAGGGTGAAGAGCTTGAGGATGCGGCAGTGAATGCACCGCTCTGATCCTGCACGCATCCTGCCCTGGTGCTGCGTGGGGCAGAGGTGGTTTCCGCCTTTTCTCCCCAGGGATCCCCAGCACTTCCCGGCGCCCGCGGCAGTGGCGGCACGCACCGAACAGTCCTGTGGCAGGGTCTGGATGCAGCCTGAATTGTCATTCTGGACGCAGCAGCCGGAGCTGCGCTCCCGGTCCCGCTCGCGCTGGATGAGCCGCTCCACCTGTCGATCCTTCCGGATGCAGGGGGAGAACTTGGCTCCCAGGTGGATCAGGTCGATCTGGGAAGGAGATGCCAGTTCAAAGGATGCTCCGTGCCCACCCCCCAGCACCTCTCCTCCATCCAGCCCCCCACGGGGAATGCTCAGCAGGGGCAGGGAGTCCCCACAAGCGACAGCCCTGAGTCTCTGTTATCCCAGCGGGAGGAAGGTGGGTGGGAAGGGGATGGGGTTTCTTCTGACCATCCCACCGTGATGCCGCAGATCTGGGAAGCGTTGCTGAGCCCCTAGTCCCCGCTGGACCAGGCAGCAGGTCCCAGAGGGATGGGGGCACCCCGGGCCTGGGGCAGCAGACTGGGACGAGGGGTCAAGCTCACCACCCCAGGACCCCACCTCGGCTCAGGGCAGGGGGAGCAGAGGCCGGTGGTCCGGCAGAGCCCTTACCGAGCTGGGCCCGATCCAGAAGTTTTCCTGCTGGATGTACTTGACGCTCTCGTAGACGCCCTTGTTCCTCAGCACCTGCCAAGCCAGGACAAAGTCAGCTCCCCCCAAAGGGGCTGGCGGTGTGGGGGTACAGCCCCCTCTCCCTCTGCTCCCGGGGGGCTGAGCAGCCCCCTTCATCCGAGGGGAAGGGCTGCCGGGTCCCACCAGCGCTGTATGAGGGAGAGGGAGAACAGCTCGGCTGTGAAGCCGGCACGCTCTGCACTGGCACGCATGCTGCTGCCACACAGCAGACATGGAACCCCTGCCCTGGCTATTTAATGCAGCCTCTCAAACAGCAGGAGCCAGCAGCACCCCAAGACGCTCCCAGCCCTAGCAGGGAGCACAACAGCACGGGACACTGGTGGCCATGGTCCCTGCAGGAAGATGGATGTCTGCTCTTCTCTCCAGCCTGGGCGCTGGGGGACCAACACAGACGGCTCCAGGTTCCCAGGATTAACCCTAGAGGGAGGATCACCCCTCCCAGGTTTTGAAGGCACCCCAAGACACCAGCCTTGCTTGCCTCAGCAGCCAGCTGGTTGCCATTTCAGAGCCAGACGTGTCACCAGAGAGCTGGGAGGGGACGGTAGCTCTTAAACTTACTAACTCTGTCGTCACGTGCTGGGCAAAGCCGATGGGGGCGATGCCGTAGGTGCCGATGACCAGCAAGGTGATGAGGATGTGGACAAAGGTGATCCAGTACGTGAAATACGGCCTGCGGAGGAAAGGACCCAAAATCTGAGCAGCTCAAGGAGGGCTGGGCAAAGGGATGCTGCTGTCCCCCAAGCATCGAGGGGGACACACAGCTGAGTTACAAGCTGGGGAGCCCTGAGTCCATCCCCTTCCCATCAGTGCCCCCTCACCGGTGGCTGTCGGTCATCTCCAGCTGCGACTGCACGATGCTGCTCAGGCTGCGGCGGTATGTCCTGTTCAGCCACTTCCCCACCACCCCCAGCCCGTAGTAACGTTTCTTGCGGTCGAAGGCGAAGTGCTTCACTTTGGAAGCGATTCGCCTGCCTCGCCGGGGAGCTGAGTCGGCGCCGACGGAGCCTGAAGTGAGCCGGACACCCTCCTGCCTGCAGAGAGAGGAGAAACCCATCATATCTGCTGAAAGCAGCCAGGTGAGAAGTACCCGGCGTGTAACCCCATGGCCACAGCCCAGAGCTGGGGAAAGGCAGATGATGCCTGGGATGAGGGGCACCTCTTGGCTTCATTCTCCTAGGAGCATGCCAAACGTGCTCAGTGCCCCACAGGACATTGTCCTGACTGCAGCAGGGAAACCGGTCCCCATGGAGAGCTGGTACTCACGGGACGGGCTGCTCCACCTCGGGGGACGTCCTGGCATCCTCCCCCACCGGGTGCATGCGTAAATACGTGGCCGATAGAGGCGGTGACTCAAAAACATCATCGGGCATGGAGTACGTCTCATCATGCATGTCCATCTGGGAGGAGGATGGAGATGTGTTCTTGGATGTGTGCAATCAGTGAGAAACACCTCCCGACCAAGCGTGCCCACCACCAGGCCAGCCTGGCTCCGGGGAGGAGGTGACCTCCATCAACATCCCATTAAGTGCACGTCACAGGGTGTGAAACACGCCCATGATGGCAGCATCGCTCCCTGCCACCCCCACGGAGCATCACTGGGATCAGGATTGTGCCATGCTGGGCACAGAAGCCACTGATGTCCTGTCGGAGCCCCATCCCATGCCCAGACCCCTCCCCGCCCCTGCAGCCAGCGTGGAACGGCGCTTGCCTTACTGAAGAAGGACGAGTCCAGCGTATCGCCAGCATCCACCACGTCCTCATCCATGAAGCTGGGGTACATGAAGGTCCTCTTGTTGATCCTTGGCTTGGGAGCCAGTGGCTCCAAGACAGAGCGGCCCTTTGGCAGGTGAAGCAGACGAGGGTGAGCAACCAGAAGGCTCCCAGTTTTCGCAGCACCGAGAGTTTCTTGTGGCTTCCCTCCCCAAAGCTGGGTGGCAAGGATTAAATCCCAAGCGGCTGCCTTTTCCCCCAGTGTGGGGCCAGCACTGGACCATGACCACATTAGTCAGCGTGACAAGTGAATTTGGAGTGCCTTGTTCGGTCTTGATCCCACAAACCCCACCTCGAGGCTTGCCCAGGGCTCCCCAAGGTAGAAAACCACCGGAGAAGCTTCTCCTGCAGCAAAAGGCCTCCTGGCTCCTCAGCAGGGAAACTTTGGTTGTGCAGTTTTCACCAAAACTTCTCTTTTTAAGCAGAGCTCAGGTTAAAAAAAAATAAAAAACAAAATCACCCTTCCCCTCAAACCTGGCCTGGAGAGACAGTGATTTTTGTACAAGGCAAAAAGCCAAGAAGCAAAGATGATGGGCAACGGATGGAGCTGAAACCCAAGTCAGGAAGAAGATGACCCCCCTGCCTCCAGCTCCCCAAAACTCACGCGGAGAAGGGCTGCAGCCGCCTTGAAGCTCATGTGAGCAACGGACTCCCTCTTCCTGCGCGGCAGGCGGCCGTAGCCGGAGCGGATGCTGTTGAAGGACGTCAAGGAGACGACACCAGGGGTGACTGGGGGCAGGACATGGTGGGGCGTGTGGGGACGATCCGTCTCATCGGGATGGCGGAAGGGACGGCCCCTGGCCAGCGGGTCCACGATCTGGAAGAGGGAAGAGGTGTCGGTGCTGGGAGGGCAAGGCTGGGAGCCAGATCCTGCATCCCAAACTCTACCTTGGGCATCTTGGTGGGCTTGGGCGACTCGGTGCCTTGGAAGGAGGGCACCTCCTGGCTGGGCAGCTCCATGTCGCGGTAGGCAGGTTTCAGCTTGCCATATCTCATGCTGCAGTGCTGCAAGCTCTTGCGTTGCCACTGCTGCCGCTTCCCCTCCCAGTCGCTGCTGACGCCGAACCATTGCGCCGTGCCCCTGGACACACGACGAGTGCACTTGTCACGCAGCTGGTCCCGCCACCCCAGGTTCTGCCATCCCACCCGGGAAACCCCTGGGGCAGGTGATTCAGGTTGGGGTGTCTCAGCTCAGCCAGCAGCAGGGCAAGTTTTGACCTGGCTATGGGTGAGGGAAGAGGAAGGGGTGCTGCAGAGCGGTCGCTGGCCTTGGGGTCTCTCTGGAGATGCAACTGCATCAAGACTTGCACCTTGCACGGAACAGTCCAGCAGCTCTGGGCTGCAGCAGACAAACAGCTCAAGGTGCTTGTGAAGGTCCTACATAAAACAGGACTGAGAAATTTCCCCAGCATACAAAGCGACGGTGTGAATTAGCACTAAATAATTCTGCCGCAGCATTATCCCCGGGCAGACACCAGCGAGTCAAAGCAGAGCTGTGCGAAACCCTCCAAGGCGTTCCCTTCTGAGCTGCGACTCTCCATCCCCATCCCAAACCCTCTGCTGGTACCCACAGCCACAACACCCCGATGGGGACTGAGGGAACCCTTCAGTGACCCAGCCACTGCCAGAGCCTGCCCGGCCCTCACTTGCGGATGCTCTGGGACAGGGAAGTCTGCCGACGGAAGCCAGGCCGGCGCTCCGAGCCATCGTATCCCTTTGAGCGGGGCTCCTGCAGGCTCTTGCTCTTTCGGTAGATGGGGACTTTGGAGGGCTGGAAGATAAATCAAGGCGTTAGGGACGGGATGGCATATGGGGGTCCCCCGGGGATGGCAGGTCACCAAGCCCAGCATGGGACGGACACAGCTCCCTGTCGCTCACCTCCTTGCGGGTACCATCCTCCTCTGCCTCCCGGGGCGGGATGACGATGGAGAGGTTGGGGGGTTTCTTGCTCTGCAGGCGGCTGCTGCTGGAGCGGCTGCCCCCGTTCTTGTCGCCAGATGACATCTCGGGTCGGCAGCGGTCGGCAGGCTGGGAGCGTGCAAGAAGTTAGTGAGGTGACAAGAAATATCCCCCCCAGGAGCTCGCGCACGGGGAGGAGCTGGGTCCCTGCAGGAGACGGGGCCTCACCAGTGGGATATCACCATCCTCAGCCCCGCCATACCACTGGCCATGCTGCTGACCTCATCATCACCAGCCCAGCCACAGCATCCCTGATGCCTGCACCCCCTCCCCAGGTTTGGGTGGACAGTGGATTCCACCTCCCACTCACTCTGGACCGCCGGCACTGTCCCTTCACCGGCTGGGAGCAGAGCGAGGGACAGCAGGAGAGACAGCGTCAGAGCATCCCCATCGCCCCGGCACGTACCTGTGGGACACCCAGACTGCACTCCCCACCCCGTCAGGATGCGTCTGACCCACTTGGTACGTGCATGGGAAATCTGGGAAGGGTCCCCTGGCTGGGCCCACAGAACAGAGAGCCGTGGTTTTCAGACACGGGGGGACCGGCCCCCAGGGTTGGGCGCAGCAAGGGAGCCAAGGGGGGATCACCGGTGCTCCTGGGGGTCTGCAAAGAGCTTGAGCTGCCCATGTAGGGGCGAGTGGTGGGAAGGGAGGCGACGCTGCCAGGCAGGGGACACACAAAGCCTGAAAACACCCCATGCTCAGAAAATTCTTCACATCCCCACCTGCGCCACAGCCCCCATGCGGAGGACGGCCCCTGCTGCAGTGAGAGGGTGTCCCATGGGAAGGGAGATGTGGGATGCTCCCCCTCCAGCACATGTGTGCGCACACCAGGCTGGGAGACTGAATCCTCCCTGGCACCACGTGCAAGGAGGGGGAAGCTTAACGGCCAAGAAGTGGGTAATTCCTCAAGTAATCCCCTCCCAAGGGTCCCTGTAGCCCGGCTCTGCCCGGCAGGACCTCGCAGAAAAGGTAATTCCATCCGAGTGCAAGGGAGTGAGTCCCAGATCCTATTAGGGGCTACAGGGGCTCTCGAAGGGAGGCACAGCCCCCTCTGGCCTCTCCACCTCCCCCGGCCACGTGCCGGCACCCAGGGCACACCCACATGTCTTGTGAGCACCCCTGGTCCTCCCAGCACAGCCGTGGCCACGGGGATGGTGCCACCTGCCGTGCTCACCCTGTGCAGCATGCACCGAGCCGGCCACGAGGACTGGGCATCGCCATGGGATCTGCTCCCAAGGGGAGACGGGAGCTGGCCCTCGCTGCTTGTGGGGAACAAGCTGCCGCTCACCACCACCAAGTCAAGTCCAGGGTCCACCTGGCTGCAAAACCCCAGCTTGATCCACAGGCCTGTCTCCTCTCTCTGCCCGGGATCCCAATAACCAGCCTCGTGTACGGCTCCACTCGCCGTAGCTAATGGCGCTTGGACAATCGGTTGAGCAACTGGGACCCCACCAGCCCCCTCTGCAACAGGGTCCCCCCTTGGCAGCGGGTTCCTGAAGCAGGAGTTGGGCACAGGGGTGCTTTTGTAGCTCCCCCAGCACTCCATGTCCCAAGCACAAGCAAAGCCTGGCTTTAGGAGCGTGGGATCCCCACGAGACCAGCTCCCTGGGGGTGCAGGACTCCAGGACCAGCTCCATGGGGACACGGGAGCCTGGAGCCCGTGTCACTAGAGGGCATCATTGCCCTCCATCGGCTCCTGGGTCAGGGGACAGCCTGCTGCTCCTGCATTAAACTGGGTGCTGGGCTGGGGTTCTGCAGGGCAGGAGAGATGCTGGAGACACGGCAGGGAGAACGCCAGACGCAACCCAAGCGGTGGCTTCGCTAAGATCCCTCCATGGATGGGCACCAGCAGGCCTGGCTGGCAGCAGGGCAAGGTCCTCATGCCCAAATTAACCCCGCTCCTCTCCAGCCTTGGCAATAAATCAGCTCACGGTGGGGATCCAGATGGGAAGATGCAAGGAAGCCATCGCACAAATGCCGCTAGGACCAGGCGAGATGCTACTGGAGGCAGCGCCTGCGATCGCAGGCAGCATCCCCTGCGTGCTGCCTGCCTCCCCTCCCCACCAGAGGCACCAAAGCAGCACCCTTGGGTGCTGCCTCACCCCTCGCTGCCATTAAGCACCAGAAGCTGGGAGCAATCAGCCCCCAAATTTCTCTCGGGGGCTCAGCCAGTGCCGGTCCTTGCCGGGGTTTCCCTACCTCATAAGAGTAGCAGGGATCCTGCGCAGCGTGTCTTGATGGCAAACACCCGCGGTGGCCTTCCTCTTCCTCCTCCGTCCTTCACGCACGGGAGCCCCGGGACACGGCCAAACTCCTCCTGCTTTGCCTGGCAGGGAGAGAGGCTGCAATGAAAAGCCACGCATGGAAAAGCAGGCGAGGGCCGCAGGAGCATCCCAGGCAGAGGGAGAGCTGAGCTCAATGGCTCCCCACGCCCTGGGGACAAGGCTGCTGGTGGCCGGACACCAGGGACACGGACCAGCCGCCAGCACAGGGTGGCAGGAGGAGGGAAAGCCACTGTTTGCAGCAACGCACCTTGCTCCGTGGCAGGGGAACCGTGTGGGGCAGGCAGGGATTTTTTGCCTGCTGCTGCCAGGGAAAGATCTTGGGAAGTGAGACATCTGCAAAGAGCGGGCACGGAACGCGAATGCCTAGCCGAGGTACTTAATAGCTGCTAAGCTGGGAGAACGCCAGCCGGCCCAGCCCCAGCAAGGAAAACTTTCCGTCCCGCTGCTGAGCTGGAGACGCTGTTTGTTTTCCTCCCAGGGCAGCCAGCGATGAGCTCGAGATGCCAGCTGCTCCGGAGAGCCGGGGGTGGGAATGTGCCAGGGTCAGAGCAAGCCTCGGGACACCCTCCTCCTCCTCCTCCAGCTCTGGGGAATGGGTCTCAGTGGCAGGAGCCAGCACAGCCAGGAGCACAGAAACTGGAGCCAAACTGCGTCAGTCAGAGGTGCGAGAAGACACTGTGCTTTTGCATGGCCCTGCTCTTACACCCCTATCCCAAAATCCCATCCCCAATCGCTCCCATCATGCCCTAAGTGGCCCTTGGCAAGGATCTCCATGCTTCCTGGCGAAGCAGGTCCACAGCAGGTTTAAAAGCCCGGTCCTGCTCCCCATGCAGCACGGGTGGAGGGACGGACATGGCCTCCCCCGAGCCGCAGGCAAGGTGACGCGGCTCCCGGGGGAGCTGGCACAACCCGGTGGGCACCTGCCGTCCCGGTCACGCGGCGCAGCCGGAGCAGTTTTCACGGCTCTGTGCATTAACGCAATATTTGGCATCAAGAGAAGGGGAGGAGGGGAGCAGCCACCGAGGGCTGAAGTCCCTTTGGCTACCTGGGCTGGCAGCAGCGGCCACCCCCCAGAACGGGATCCTGACCTACAAGAAGTTCCACTCCACACCAGCCGGAGAAATCCCCTGGGAATGGTGCTGGGAAGGCACTTTCCAGCTCCTCACATGCTTGGCGCTGGCACCCAACCCCTCCGGTGCTGGCACCGCTCTCGCCCAGCGTGCTCGGCGTGAGAACAGGAGAGCCGGTGCCTCCATCCAGAGCCTCGTCCACGATGAGCTCAGCCCTCCGCGTCCCCTGTGCCTTCCTGGTCCCGGGATGAGGGTTGCAACACCGGCAGCCCCGCTCTCTGCCCGGCAGCCCCATCTGCAGGGCACAGCCTGGCTGCCTCTCGGCACTGGCGGCTGTGGGTCCCCAGGGAGCTTCAGCCTGGTCTCCTTGGGGTGGCCGTGGTGGCTCTGCCCTGGGGACATGAAAGGGAAGTGAGAGGCGACATGCTGAGCTGGCACTGGGAGGGGGGGGACAGCTCTGCAAGTGCCCTGCTGTGGGGATAAGGTGGTAACAGCAGCCGGGGGGGTGATGGACACGGGACGCGGCGCCCACAAGCACATCCTGAGCTTGGTAGGAGCTGTGCTTCCAGCTGGGAGAGGGGTCCCTGGGCAGCACAGTGTCACTTCAGGCTGGAAAAAAGCCCCAGGGAGAAAGGAAAATGCAATGGGGACACTGCTGTCGTGCTTGGGGGAGTGATAAAAGGGCGGCAAGTGGAGGGGGGGTGGTAAGCTGGTCTGGCTGATAAGAAGAGGTTCCCCCACCACCACCATCTTCCCTCTAAAAGGTGTCGCGTTGACTGAAGCTTACAAAAGCCCAACATCCAGCAGAGAGGGACGCTGCCCTTGTCCCAGCAACAAGGGGGTGAAGCCCCCATCCCCTCCTCAGAGGGCAGGCCTGTCGGGGGGGCGGGGGGCCACTGGCGAGCAACTGGAATGAGGTTTTAGCCTTTATCCAGGCCAGGCACAGGGAGAGCCACCAGGGCTGGCTCCCAGCCCCAGGCTGAATCATGCCAGACGCTGACCCAAGGAAGCACGCCCAAGGAAGAAAGCGACGGAAAAAATGAGGTGGCTTGTACAAGGCATCACCGTGGGACACACCGGGATGCTCTGAGCAACGCAAAGGGAGCGTCGGCGAGGCCACGCTGCAACTTACAGAGTAGGGCTGGGGACAACTACGCACAACCATCATACGAGACGCCAGAGACAACCCTGCGGAGCAGCCCTGGTCAAAGGGGGATGTACGCAGCACACAGCGGGTGCCGAGAGGCTCCGAGAAGGATCGGGATCGCTCACTCCAAGACTGTTGGCGTGGGGGGAGGCAGCATCACCAGTACTGGAATAAAAGCCCGTCAAGCTGGTGCAATTAAGCCAGGAGGAGAAAGCAGCTCTGAGCCACCTGAGGGTGTAGGGCTGGGAGCAGGATCCCTGTGAGCACGACGAGCCCCTGCTCTTCCCTTTCCATCTCCATAGGGGAAGGAGAAAGAGGTCAGCAATGCTGCGGAGCCCCCGGAACACCCCCGCAGCCATCACTGCCGCTCGCACCCAAGGGTCCATTAGGCAGAGCCTGCCACTGCCGGCACTAACGGCTGCCCATAAATGATTCACGAGCCAGTTAAAGACCTCTCTCAAGGCTGGAGCCTCGTTAAAAAGCGCTCCCGGTTATTAAGAGCCCTGGATAGGAAAGTCGATCGCTCCAATCACTCCAAGCACCGAGCCCCCACGGACTCACACCCGAGCAGAGGACCCCGAGCAGGCGCCCAGCACCTTCCCCCCCAGCCTCTCCTGCTCCCGTTCTAAAAGCTTTTTACCGTTTTCCAGTCTCAAATATCAGATCTGAGAGAAGCAGCCCAAGACAAAGAGCTCTTGAAAATTAATTAAAAATAAATAAATAAATAAAAAGGTAAAAATTACTTCTGGAGTGGGAAACGAAGTATCTCACTATTTTTGGTTCTTCTTGTAAAGCTCAGACCTGTGTTTCCCTCGTAGACCCACTGAAACGGGGAGACCTGGAGAGCACCGAGCCCGCCAGCCTAGGAGCTGCCTCCCTCCTTTCAACGTCTGCTTATTTTTTGTGCTTTGAGTATTTAGGCTTTTTTTTTTTAAAAGCACAAAATACACTTTACGGCATCCCTGCAGGAACCCTCCTGTCCCTAAGGGACTTTATGTCCCTTTTGCAGCCCCAGGCCCGTGGCACAGAACCCCCCCAACCCACACATGGCCATTTCACTCTCCGGCGCCACAACATCACGCTGATTTTTTTTTTTTTTTTTTAATTATTTTTTTTTCCCTCCCCCCACCACAGAGAAGGCAACTCCACCTTTTCCCCCCCAACATGTGCCAACCCCACCACAATGGGACTGGATGGCAAACCTGCAAGATGCCAGGTTTTCTCCGAGTCCTGAGAGAGGACCGCTGTGTTTTGGGGGGGGGGGGGGGCGTGTATTTTTAAGCTGCCCCCTCCCTCTCCTGCATCACTGAGCCACGCGGTCAGCACTGACTCCCACAGGAGCTTTAATCCCTGTCTCCAGCGCGGCTGCCGGGGTAGCAAGACGGGGTACGGATGCCCGACGGGTGGCAAGAGCCCGGCCGCTCCCCAGGACGCGCAGGCAGCCGACAGGCACCTCGCCCGCGCTGCTGTTAGGAAATCCTCCCTCGTTTTCTGCGCCGGGCAGGACGTTGGGCAACCACAGCGGGTTTGTTCAGCCCGGGCGAGCTGGGAGCACGCGGCACGCCCTGGAAGGAAGCAAAACTACCAGGGGAGATAGAGCGCGCCGGCCAGGGAGCCGGAGGCGGAATGGGGGAACTGCGTAGGGTGTCGCTGATAAAGGCGCCGCCGGGAAAAGCAGCGAGGGCCGGGGAGGGCACGTGGCTGCGCGCAAGGCTGCCGTGTGCTGGGCTTCCCTGCTGCACGGGCTCCATCGCCGGCAGCCTGCGTGGCCCCCGTCTCTCTGCCAGCCCCGGCTGACGCCACCGGTAGCTGCACGGGAAGGGATGGCTCTGCCCCGCGGGATGTGGGAGCAGGTGGAAAAAGCCAGGCGGGAGGATTTCCCGCCTCCCAGCCACGGCCCATTTCCCCCACCCTTGTGAATTTTTAGCTGCGCAACCACCGCACCGCCCCCGGAGGAGCGACCGCCGGCACCCAAAGGGTTCCCAACCCGCTGGGAGCCCCAGTGAGCCGGGCTCCCTCTGCTCCACAGCCCACCCACCCCAGCACCTCCCCGCTCCCCCTTCCCGGGGAGTTCCAGGGGGTCCCCGCACCCTCAAAGCGCAAGAACCCCAAACAGGCGGCACCACACGAACCCACCCGGCTTCCCACCGTGGAGAAACCCTGGCCGGGGCGGTGGGTGCTGCTGGAGGGACCCCCCAGCCCTTTCCAAGCCCAAGGCGAGCAGGGGACACGCACATGGAGGCTTTCAGTCACCGCAACAGCTTTGGAAAGAGCAAAGGGCGAAAGTCTCCGCCGGCAGCGAGGGAAGCCGGGGCGACTCCACTGGTGAAAGCATGGAGGGGTCGGCTGCTTCCCAGCGGCACCGCAGCGCTCTCCGGACCCAATGAAAGCTCTTTTCCAGGCGCCTCACCGATTCCTCAGGCTACCAGGATTGATTTAACTCGGTTTTACCCAAGAGCCGTGTAATTACTCAGAGCTACTCCAATTCCTTGTTAGCTTGGCTTATACAGGGGGTGAATGGGCATGATGGTGTGAGTGCTCCTGCCCCGACTGCGCCTTCTGGAAGGGGCTGAGAGGTCCCAGGTCCTTATTCTCCTGAGGCAAGGGCAGGACAGCCTGCCCACAGGCCATCTGCCTGCCACCCCACGGGTCGTTACCGAGTTCATTCTCGCTTCCCTCTTCGAAGCAAAATTCTTGGTGTGAGAGCGCAATGAGGATGGAGGGGGGACACATTTCTTGCTCTGATTCGCCTGCAAAACACTCATTTTGACAGTAACTCTCGGCATGAGGGCTCAGGCTGCACATCCAGACTTCCTCAATCCTCCACTGCCCACCCGGAGCAGCACCGGGTTGGGAGAAGCGCGCCGTATTGGCAGAGGGTCCCCTCGCCTTGAGCTCCGAGCATCCCCGCGCCCTGTGGGATGCGGCAGCGGGAGGTGGTGCTCAGCCGCACGTGATGAGCCTTGGGCTGGCAGCAGGACGATCCCCCTCGGATAGAGCTCCCTATCTCCAGGAACAGGCTCCTTATCTCAACGCAGCCATTGCAAGGCTCACGCTACTCACCCTGCCGGTCCCCTGTGCAAAGGGAGAGGCCCCCCGATCCCCGTTTCGGACCAGCAGCTCCCTGAGAAGGGGCAGGAATGACAAGGACTTCACAGTGTCCCTTTGTGCTGTGGAGGAAGGTGGCATCTCTGCTGGCAGTGGGTTGGGGGCTGCCCCTTGGACACCCCAATTCACTGCCCTCCAAGCATCCCTGCAAAGGGGCCATGTGCCCTTTGGGGATATGAGGGATAGAAAAACCCCTGGGGCTAGGAAAACCAGAGGCTAACCCCCCCCTGAAAGCCTCAGTGCTCCCCTGGCCCCCCGTGCAACCCAGGGAGGCTGCTCCCATGCCCACTTCTCCCTCCTCCCAAGCACCAGCAGCCTAATGTGGGCCATTCCTTGCCATCGTTTCCTTCTCTCCCATGATTGCCAGGAGGCCAGAAGCACCCAGGTCTGCGCCCTGCAGAGAAAAGCCCGACCAGGAACGGCTCATCCCCAGCACAAGCCCAGCACGGGGGATCTTACACTCACCGGCGCCTACGGAAACCATGGGATGCTCTCCCCCCACCACAGCATCCCCCTGGACTTGTGCCACCAATGCACTTTGCAGCCTCCCAGCTGCCAAGAGCTGGTGGTGGGGCCTCCCCCACCCTCATCCTCCTCCTGCCAGCTATCCCACCCCAGGGATGCTGCACCCGCAGGGAAGCGGCACAGCTCACTGTGGGGGCTGGAGATGCTGACTTTTAAGAAGCCATCTTCACAGCTTCCCCAGGAGCGCTCCGAGTGGGTTAAGCCACCACGTGCATGAACCAACTTAGCCCTGGCTACGGCATCACCGCCGGAAAAGTCATGTGCCGACAGCGTGGTGCCGGTCCCGGCAAGGCTCTCTTACTGCCGAGGAGCCAGAAAAAGGGAAGAACACGCCAGTGCCGAGTGTCAGGGATTCACTCCGGCTGCCCGTGAGCACGGGGTGCAGCCTTTGGGCTTACACGTAACGGGAGGTCACTCCCAGCCCTGCCTCGGTGTTCCTGCAGGCCGGCAAATTACAGGGATAACCGCGTCAAATCCCCAGCACAAGCTGCTGCATGACGCGCAAGGAGCCCTGCAATGCCGGCGGCAGCCCCGCAGCGTGGGAGGGGGCACTGGCACATTGGGCATCGCGGGGGAAACCAGCCACATCTCCCCTGCCCTGAGCGGGTCTGTCAGACCAGCCAAATGAATCAGGAATTATTATCTTTAAAGAAAATGCCAATAAAAACCTCCAAGCATAACCCACAGACTGCTGGAAGGAGGGGACCATCGCCCTGGGAGCTGCAGCACCCCGAGAAAGACACCTGTGGATGGGAGGGGTGGTCCTGTGGGGTGGCCGGGCACACAGCATCCCCTGGGATGGGAGTGGAGGGCAGGAGCATCCCACTGAGCAGTCACCAGCCACGTGCCACCCAGCTGAGTAGGTCACCTCTGTGCTGGACATCCAGCACAGAGACCGTGTCCCTCCCACACTGGCTGACTTCTCCCTCCCACCACGGCAGCAGCCTGGGAAGAGACCGAGGAGCATAGCTGGGTACTTGCGCTGCTCCATCCCTGCCGCGGCCACCGGCACTGTGGGTGTCGAGCGAGTGGGTTTGCACCCGTGCTCCCCCCTCCCAGGGTACGGCCACCGTGGCAAGTCCTGCACCGCTGGCTGCTCAGACTCCCCCAGATGCAATACGCAGCGGGTTTCACCGGAGACCTTCACACTGGCTCATTTGTGGCATTTCACCGGTGGGGAAACCAAGGCACCACACTACAGCGTGACTCCCTGCCTTCCCACTGCCCCGCTGCTCCGGTGGGCACGGAGCTGGTCCCTTCCCTGGGTAGCTGGTGAGGACTTCAATAAAGTCCTTACAACTTCCCCAGATGTAAGTTACTGAACGACAAAGGAGGAGGGGGGAAGCCCTCGCGTACAAAATCCATAAGGGCTTGATTTCCACGAGGGGTGCAGGCTGCTCCCCTGCCCTCCCAAAACAGTTATTCAGGGGTTGCCTCCGCTCTGCGCTGAGCTAAGGTGACCTTCACCCACCCCATGATGCGAGCCCTCGGGGTGCAGGTCCCCAGGGCTGAGGGGGACGCAGGGGTTCTGCACGGTGGCCAAGCAGAGGGATCCCAGGGCCACCCGGCACGTGGACCTTCCCCACTGCATCGCCCCTGAGTCCATTCCCCACCCCAAATGTCTCTTTAAGAGAGAAACCACCAGCCAACTGATTTTTTGTTTTGTTTTTTTAAGAAACGGGAATTAAGTGAGAAAAATGGTGCCAGCGCCAAGGATTTCTTCCATACTCGCAAGCACATGCATTTCAGTGCTCACTTGGAGGCCGGGAAATGACCATAACTCAAAGCACTGCATGCTCCCAAACAATCGCAGCTCCTGGATCCATGTAATTAAAAGGCACTGTGTCCATCCCCACCGGGGGCTTGTCACATTCCCAGACATCTCCCAGCCTGGCAGGACAGCAGGGCCCAGCAGTCCATAGATAAAAAGCTCTTCAAGAAGAGAAGAATTTATGATCCCCATCACCTGTGGGCTCATATAGATTTAAATAATTAGTTTTTAGCCTTCACCAATTGACTCTTTTAATGCAGAACACCTGCCAGCACTAAGCCTGTGCTTGCTCCTCCAGGCTCCGGTCCCTGCAGGGCTCCCAGTGCCCATGGGAAACGTGGAAACACCTTGGGAGCTCCATGCCGATCCGGGCAGCTCCCACAGACCCAGCCTCCTCCTCGCAGAGCACAACACGCTGCCCTGGATGCTCTGGGATGTGGGACCAGGGCTCCCACCATCACCCGCCCTCGCAAACCCCCCACCAGCCGGTTCTGCATCACCTGCCTCTGCTTTCTTTGGTGACAAGCGCTATTTTGACCCCAAGATCATCCCAAGGATTGTTTTAGGATTGAGACCCACAACCAAGGGGAAGGAATAAGGATTTATTTGGGGGTTCCCTCAAGTTCGCTGCCAGAGTTAAACGGGAGCAGTTATCAAAGGCAAAAAGATCCGTAACCAGAAGAGCCACGTGCTCTTCTTTCATCCCGGCGCAGCCAAACAACGCTGACACCGCCTGAATCCCCCAGCGCATCCCAAGGAATACAGCTCCCCTGAGGAGAGATGACCCAGCCAGGCCCCTTCTCCACCACATTCACACCCCCGCGCCCCACATCCCCAGCCTCCGGGCTGCTCTCCCAGCACCCTCCGGCAGCTATTGTTCCTCCTGCTGGCAACCGCGGCCACGCGCCGGCAGCACCGCTCTCCCGGCAGGCACGAAACGCATTGAGCGCTCCCACATGCATCCGAGAGTGACACCAGCCTCGGCCCCAGCACGCAAAATTTGTACCAGGGCAGGTGTTTGGGTATCAAACCCTGCTCGCCCGCCCCCCCAACCCGCTGTGGTTTACCCATACTCGCCCCGGGGCTCGCAGCACCTCCAGGTGCAGTTTCCAGCGCAGCTGCAGTGCCAAAGAAAACCCTGAGCGGGGGAAGGCAGGAGGCCACCGAGGCTTGCTTCGGTCACCAGCAAACAGGAGCAAAACAAGCAGAAGGCACCCTCCAAACGAGCAAGCAGCAATAGGTGTCAATCGCCCCTGTTAATTGCAAATGAGCTCGGAATGGCAGAGCCCAGGGAGAGCGGCTGGGGAGCCCAGGGAGCCCCTTGCGGAGGCAGCCACCATGCAGAGCCGGTGGCACCTGGGGTACAACAGGCAGATGTGACCCAGGTTTTTCCAGGGCATGGCTGCAGTTGAACCCTCCAGCTCATTTTGGAGGTGGGATGTTTTCGAGCTATGGCATGTTTTCCACTTGGAAAACAGGCAGAAGCCAAAGGAGGCTCATTTGGTGGGCACGATGGAGTGAGCCGGGTGGCATTTCCGCGCTCAGGCCAGCCATGGGACGGTGGCGTGGTGCACCTCCAAACCCTTCAGCCGGGTCAACGTGTCGCAAGCCCAACCATGCGATGAGCACACCCTGGAAATCCCTGGGAGTGACCATCCAGGACCTGGGGCCCACGCAGGCAGGCCAACGTCCTGGCTGCCCGCAGCCTCGCGGTGGGAAGGATGACGCTGTGCTGGGGAAGAGGGCAGGCACTTCCTCTTGCTGCTGGGACCCAGCGGTGACAACGCAGCCACTCAGGTCCCCTTCCCCCTGCAGGGCACGGGGAGCTGAATGCTGCGTGAGAGCTGTGGGGTCTCGGGGCTGGGGGGAGGCAGTGCCCCACACTGGGGGCGAGCACGGAAGGATGGTCCTGCCTGATCCTGCTGGCCCAGGAGCGAGACAGGGCAGGACCGGGATAAAACCCAGCCTCACCCCTCTGCCCCAAAACCACCAAGGGTCAACTCCAAAAGAATACCTGGCTAAAAATCCCACCCCCAGCATCCCCCTGGGATGCACATATGGATGCAGGGTGGTCAGAGCCTTCTGATGCCGGAGGGTTTTGTTTGTCCGCAGAGGGCTGGCGGCAGCACCGGCGGCTTCGGGCAGCACGTGCGAGCGAGCCAGAGCCTTTCAACCCAACCTCAAACCAGCAGCAACAACAACAAAGCCCTGGCTTTGTCATCGGGGCAGGACGATGCTCCTGGGCAGAGCGGGAAGGGACGCGGATACCCTCGCCCGCCTGCCCGCCCTCACGTGTGGCTTCGAGGCTGCCGCCGCTTCCGAAGGGCGCTGCCAGCCCCGCTCGCCTGGGAAGGGAAAAACCCCACAAAACAAAAATAAAACCACACGCTCGCTTGTTTATCGGGCCATCACTTCCAGAAAGTAGGTTAGGGCTTTCCTTCCCAGCCGGGGCCGGGGAGCAGGCGGAGTCGTTCCCCCCCCACAGCCCCGCAGTTTCCCCTCCCGCACGGCCGGGTCACCCCGCCGGGACACGCTCCCACTTCCCCCCGTGATGAAGAGGAGGAAGAGGAGGGTGCTCCCCCCCAAATCCGCCCGGGCTGCCAGGGAGGGCGCTGGGCACGGTCGCAGCCCGGCCAGGGGGACCCGCGCCGCCCCCCCCGCCCCGACCCCTGCAAAGCCCCCCCCGGGGGTCCGGGGCAGGCGACCACCGCCGGCGGGGCCAGTAGTGCGGGCCGGGCCGGGCCGGGCGGGAGGCGCGGGGCGGAGGAGGAAGCTGGCGGGACGCGGCCGGTCACAAAGCGGCCACAAACCGGGCGGTCACGAAGCGAAGGGGCGCGGACGCACCGGGACCCCCCCAACGCCCGCGGCCCCGCTCACCTCGGCGCGGCCCCGCTCCCGGTTCTGGTTCTCGTCCCGGTCCCGGTCCCGGTCC
>VZSF01009351.1:0-34209 GCA_013398295.1 Chionis minor
GGGCGGGCGCTTCCCGGCGGCGGCGGAAGCGGCGGTGGCGGCCGGGCCGGGCCGGGTTCCTGCGTGCCGAGGCGTCCCGCCGCCCCCAGGGTCCCTCGGCGAGCAGCGGCGGCGGCGGCAGCGATGTCGGTGGCGGGGCTGAAGAAGCAGTTCTACAAGGCCAGCCAGGTGAGGCACCGGCGAACCGCCGCCGTTGGGGGGCGGCCGACCGACTCCCCCCTGCTCCTTATCAGCGCCGTTCTCCGTGACTCCCCTCCCCGCTGCCCGGTGGTGCCCTGACACCGGCCGTTATCCCCTCCCGGGCCGGTGCCCCTCCTCATCCTACCCCCTTCCCCCCCGCTATCCCTGCCCGGTGTCCCGTTGCCAGCGCACGGTGTCCCCTCGCCAGCGCCCGGTGTTCCAGCCCGGTATCCCCAGCCTCGTATGGCCCTGCCCGATTCTCCGGTTCTCCCCCCTTCCAGCACCCCCGGTTATCCCCTCCCGGTGGTTCCTTACCGTCCCGGGGCTCGGTGTCCCGCTCTCCCCCGCTGTGGTGGGGGCTGGCAGCGGAGCCGGGAGCCGCAGCGTCCCGGTGTGTCCCCCCTTGGGTGATCCCCAAACCCCTGGGGGAGCATTTGGGGGGGTCGGTCCCGGGGCCGGTCCCATACCCCTTGGACCGGGGAACCCAGCAGAGAAACAGTGGACCGGAGGGTGCCGGGGTTTGGGTACCAGCCGTCCCCAAGGTCCAGGTGAGTGTCACGGTCCCCAAAAACCGTCCGTGTCTGCAGCGTGGACGGGGGGACGGATCCAGCCCCCTCAGCCCCAGACCCCCGGTGGCTCCGTGGACGACGGCTGGGAAGCGCCTCGACAGCCGAGATGCCCTTAGACCGTCCCAAGCAGAGCCGAATTTTAGGAGAAAAGGCCTGGAAAGTGGTGTCCATGCCGGATTTGTGGTGGTCGTGGGGACATATCGGTCCCGGTAACCTCGGATGGCGGCTGCAGCCCAACCCCGGGAAGCTCCTGCTTCCTGGAAAGCTGCTGGCTCAGGATTTTGGGAGCGAGGGAGTCCGGAGCCCCAGCCCAGACGGGAAATGGCCAGGGGAACATCGGAAAAAACTTGTTAGAGGTGTGATATTTATTTTTGTTAGCCAAAAATTGGTCCCGTAATTGGTTGCTCCGGCGGTAAACAGTGAGTTTGTGTCGTCATAAGGCGAAGGTGGTGAAACGTGTCTCCTCGCGGCTCGGGGGGCTGCAGCTTCCCCCCTTCTCCAGACCTGGGAATGTACTTCTAACGGGATTTGGAAACACCTTCTCCCTCACTCTGTGCATGAGAGGTGGCCGTCCCCATCCCCCCGAGCAGAGTTATCCTGCCTTCAGCTTGTGAACGTCACCGCAATCAAGTCGGGATTTTTTTTTTTAATGTATTTTTAGAACGATTTGGGAATCACCAATACTCCTCTGCTTCCCCCCATCACTGCTTTTCTGCCCCTCTTTTAAATTTCAGCTGGATTTTCCACAGATCAACCGCCAACCCCTGTTTTCCAGGCAAAAAGTTTAAACCCCTTTAAGCTCAGCCTGAGCGTGTTTGCTCCCTGTGCTGCCTCCTTTCTTGGCCGTGTTTATGAAAAAGCATTTCGCTTAAAGAGTGAAGCAAAATAACAAATTCCTGAAGTCATTCCCCCACCCCCTTTCTCGCAAACCCCTGCGTCTGGGGTTTGGGGTTTTTAATGACTTCCATGGGGGAAGGTTGTGTTGGAAACTCGGTGTAGGAGGATTTTGCTGGTGTGGATGTGCCGTGGTGGTGTCGCAGGGCAATTAGGGGTGAAAGCTCGTCGATGAGTCGGGAGTAGCGTGTTTCTAAAGTCCGAAACCATCATTTTAAAGCACCCGATAAAGTCTTTCTTGGGGGATCATTGTAAAGTGAAATCATAGTGGTCTTTGGTGGGTTTTTTCCCTGTTACAGGTGTCTTTTTTTTTTTTTTTTNAGGGTTTTTTTTTTTTTTTTTTTTTTGTCTTAAAATGAACCATTTTGGCTGCATGTGGAAAATTTAAACCCGGCGCAGCTGTCCGGGGAGAAGTAACTTGCCCAGCGCACAGACTTGGTGGTCCGCTCGTCTTGTGCCTGTGTGCGCGGACTTCATTTGAGCGCTGAGACTGCGTTGGGTGGCATCATAAATTGGGAGATAAGGCGTGTTTGCAGTTGCGTCGGGTGTATTGGCAACAGCATCGTGAGTTCTTTGGCGGCTCTTGTTGCTGCTGGGTTTTGGGAGCTGATTTAATCCGAAGAAGCTGGGTTTGGTGTCAGGTTTTCCATCCGTATCCGTAAAGCGACTCGCTTTGCAACGACAAGAGGGATGCAGTCCTGTTTCAGGGGCGCTGCCACCCCCTTTGAAGCGCCCCGGTGATGAGGATACAGGTGTCTACGCTTTAGAGATGCTGTAACTGGAAACTGGGAGTGATTGGTTCCAGTTTGGTCATTTTTCTGCCTTCTCCTCCTCTTCCTTCTTCCCTTTCCACCCTCTCTCCCTTTCCCTCCACCGGTCCCACTCCTCAGCCGCCCCTTGGCTGAAGGAGAGGAGGATTAGTTATTTTTTGGCTCCCTTAAAGCTGTCGGACGCTGCCAAAACCAAACATGTGGAAGATCTTTCCTAAAATGTTAGGGTTTGTTCCATGTCTGTTGTTAATTGAAGGAAAGCGGAGCCAGGACCAAGGTCTGCAAGGACCTCAGCACCGCTGGAGCGGCAGGTTTGGGATCCCCTCCTGCTTCCCTGCACGACGAGGGGGCCAGTTCAGCTCCCGAAGGAGCAGGGCTCGGCTCGTGGGCTCCTGCTGTCTGATTCCTGCCGGCCCACGTCTCCCCTGGGTGAGGCAGCCGGGCGCCCACACGCAAGAGAGTGCCGGGATGGTATCCTGTGAAAAAACAGTCACGCTGGCAAATGCTGCAGATGGTGAGCGGTTCTGTGCGCGCACGTCCAGAACAGGTTTTGCTAGTTCACAGCAAAATGTTCTTTTTTTTTAATTTAAAAAAAAATGCTGGAGAAAACATTCTTGCAAAAGGTCGGAGGAGAAACAACAACAGCAGCAGCTTTGAGCTGCGGCATCGCGAGCTGGGAGCAGGATGGGAAGTCCCTGCCTGTAGGCACAAGACCATCCAGTCCCAGGTACCACCCAGCCTCGCTCCGTCAGCATCCGCTTGGGAATCTGCGGGAACCTTGTGGTGTAGAAACGGCTTCGTTTGCTTTATATACTTGATGCAAGTCCTAAAAAGGCCGCGAAACTTGCTGTTAACCGCTGGGTAGGGGCAGGCCGCGCAAAGCAGGGCCGTTCCCGGGGGGAATCTGATGGTGATTGAGGTTAAGTGGGTTTGTCGCTCTGTGCAGGTGGAGCAGCAGCCCTGCCTGGCACCGGCAGGTTTGTCAGCCGCCGGTTTGAAGGGACAAGCCCCAGGGTGGAGGCACTGCTGTTGTGGCGCGGTGGCGGTAAACACGTCCCCTCCCTCCCTCCCTCCGTGACAACAGGGATGCCCTAGCTGGGATGTGCACCGCCCAGTGCGGAGGCAGGAGGAGAAGCAGCACAGCCCGCTCCTGGGGGACGGGCCGAATCCGTGTGCGGTGCCCTTCTCCGTCGCCCACCTGGGTGCGGTGTCCCCGTGGCTCCCCGTGTGGCTCTTTGGGAGCTGCCCCATGGATGCGGGGAGCGTCCCGCTCTGCCGGGCAGGGCTGCTCTGCTCCGGGTGGTCGTGGCTCGGCGGGCGACCAAGGCACAGCAGGAATGAGTTTGCTGAATAGCGTCGTTTCGGGTGTAACAGAGCCCTTCTGGGGACGCAAGGCCTGTATTTTTTTCAGTTCGGCTCGGGGAGCAGCCTCGGCCCAAGGACGGGTGAGCGAGGGAAGACGGCATCGCTTTTTTCAACGGGGCTGGTGTGCAGCCCTGGGTGCCGCTGGCATCCCGAATAGGATTAACGTGCTCCCAAAGCCTGTGTGGTCCAAGCCTAAACCCTGCCGGGCCTGCCCGGGCTTAGGAAGCGGGCTAGCGACCGGCTGCTCGTGCCCTGGTGTGCCTGGCGAGTCCTGGCCCGAGACACAGACTGACACCTCCTCCTCCACACGCAAAGTACGGTTTTCCGAGAGGGGGAGAGGCGGGTGCTAATTAAAACTCTCAAGCCCTTGACATTCATGCTTTTTTCCTGAGTTTGATGACTGCTCTCAAGGCTTCTGAAGACATTTTTGAACGTGAATAAGCTACTGCTTTGCTTTCTGCCTGGCTCAAGAGCCCGGGATGTGCCTCCCACAGCCATTTCAGTCCAGAAGGACCGCGGAATTCCCAAGCTCCGTATGTCGGCAATGTACGCTTTCCGGCCAGTTGTTAAAGAGCCCTAAGAGCTTCCTTTCCCACAGCTTGGCATCCAGCTGCTGCCGTGCGATGGCATCTGTCCGGAAGGCTGAGGCAGAGGAACCTGCTCTTAGTCGCCCTGCACAGGGTCTGTTTGGTGACAAGGGACAGAGCACAGCCTGCGGGCAGGGATGGCATTTCTCCTTTTTTCTTTTTTTTCTTTTTTTGGTCCTTGTGGTCAGTTACTCTCACTCACGCTAGGTTGGGATTTCCTTCATTTCTCTTTGGGTGAGGTTCTTTCTGCGGTGGTTTTTTTTCCCCTCCCTTTTCCAGATGATGCCTTTTAACAGCTACCTTGGATGTTGGGAGGGTTTTTTTGAGGTTAAATCAGTCCTTCCAGCATCTGTCTCTCTGGAGCTTTGTTTTGTAGGCATGCGATGGCTTTCCGCTCGCTGCCTTCGCTCTGTGTGCTCAGGACACTGCGGATGTGCTGTGCAGTACAGGAACTCCTGCTGGAAGAGAGAAATGGGAAGTGCAGCGTGCAGGATAACCTTCCATGTGGAAAAACCAAACCCACGAGGCCACTTTCCCTGGTCAGAGCTTGTCTGTCGTCACCCTGACTTGCCGCAGATGGTTTGGATTGCACCTGCCCTCCAGCTCGCTCCTGCTCTGGTGGAGACCGACCCACCTCGAGTTCGTCTGCGCATTTTCGCTCCAACTCGCCGCTGCCGGAGTTTGTACCACAGCTGGCACGGGGGTTGGAGCGGAGCCGCGGAGCTGGGAGAGCAGAGGGTCGTGCTCCCCGCTGCCGACCATCCTGCAGGGCAGTTATTCCAGCAGCAGAGAAATCATAGATTCATGGAATGGTTTGGGTGGGAAGGGACCTTTAAAAACCGTCCAGTCATGAGCAGGGACATCTTCAACTCAATGAGGTTGCTCCAAGCCCCGTCCAACCTGACCTGGAATGTTTCCAGGGATGGGGCGTCCACCACCTCTCCGGGCAACATAGGCTGGGGTTTCACCACCCGCAGCATAAAAAATTTCTTCCTTATATCTAGGATCTTCTAGATCTATTAGATCCAGCCAGGGGTGGAATCCTGGGGAAGCCCGTATTGGTGCTGAAACTTTACCCAGGAGAGCACCCAGAGCTGCCAGGGGAGGAACCAGGCACCCGAGGCGGGGGTTGAGGTGCTAATTTGGGCTCACGTGTTCTTTTTGAGCCGTTCTGGTGAATTTTGCGCAGCCGTGCCCGGCCACCAGCAAGCGAGTCAGCAAGAGGGAGATGCTGGGAGCGGGTCGCTCCTTGGCTGCTCTGCGGTGGCGGTGGCTCCGCTTTGATGACGAAGGCAGGATGAGGACTGGGTGCTGCCACAGCACAGCGAGCAGGTAATTCCTGGGGGAGGTAGTTGGCAGTGTCAGCCTCCGAGTTCCTTATCTGTACATGGGAATTTGGACTGTGGAGTCTGGGGATTTTGCGGATTCCTGCCAGCCTGACCTTCCCTCCCACAGCACCTGATGTTTGCTCTATTAATATTAACCTGGGCTGGAGTCCCCAGCAGCCTCCCTACTTTATCTTTCATTATTAACCTGCTCGATAATGCTGGAGGATCGGATAGCACCGCGTTTGCTTGAGCACGGTGTGACGCCCCGTGCGCTCGGTTTGCCAGCCAGGGTCTGTCTGGGAGGGAGTTGGATTTGTCAGGCAGCCTCAGCATCCTCGCCTGACCCCCTGAAGCCCTGAGCAGTTTGGTGTTGCTGGAGGTGGGTGTTTTAGTGGCACCTGTGTTTGCAGATCCACGTTATGGCAGGTGAAAAAGCAGAGGATACACGTACTCTGCTTTCGGCAAACCTCCGAGCAAAGGGGACTGGACTTCACCCCTCTTCTAGCCTAGGTGACGATGGCCAACCCGCAGAGGTGCCCGCTGTCATGTCTACTAAAATGACTGCGTGCAGGGTATTTTCATATTCACTCCTCTCCTTTTCTCACATGATTTGTCATCAATGAAGCGGCCGGCATGGCGCCGTTGTTCGGCTGGTTAATCATTGTCGGAGCCGAGCTGGGCAGCCCCGTAATGGAGCAGTTTCCAGCTTTTCTCAGTATTGTTCAGCCTGTCTGGAGTCGCAGGCAGGGGATGGCTCGTGTCTCTGCACCGGTTATCTTAACTTGGCTTTTTTATTTCCTTTTAAGATTGCTTTTGCAGCCCTTGAGCTCTAATAGCAATGAGAATTCTTACGAGGCAAAGATGGGGAGCAGAGGTGGAAAACTCCAGCTCTCCGTACCCTGCTCCGTTTGCTCCCCTCCTCGTTTCTAGTGTCAAACAGGGAAAGTGTTATCCCGCGTCCGCAGCTGGGAGAATCTGGGCCGCAGGAAGGATACGTGACTCAAGGCTGGGAGGGGATTGTGCAGTATTAGGAGTGTTGATTCCGCGTCGTCATCTCGCCCTGCGTGGTGATGCCTGCCCGCCTGCCTCGGGGCTTTCTGTATAAAATTATCTATTTATCTAACTCTCTGTTTTCACAGGTTATGGGTGAACTATTGAAAGTGGCCGGTGCTGAGGGCGATGGTTTCTGGATGCGGTGGAAGGAAATCCTTCCTCCCCCTTCTCCCTGCCAATACTTCCCTCCTGGGAAAGAGCGAAATAGGGATGAGATCAGGCAGGATGGCTTGTAAAAGCTGATTCATTTCTTTAGCACATTTTGGTGGGTTTTTTGTGTTGGTTTTTTTCTTCCTCTTCTTCCTCCATCCCTACATATGCCAGTGCCTTTTGCCAGGGCTCACAGCCCCATCCAAGCCCTGGGTGGTAGACCCGGAGGGACGGCAGCCCGTGCTGGGAGCAGGGCAGCTCCCCCTGCCCCAGACTGCAGAAATACCAACGGAAAAATCAAAACTGCGGGCTGCCTCGGTGCCCCTCGGGGAGGCAATTTGTGTGCAGTGGGGTGTGAGGGGTTATTGCAAGCCCTGAGCCTGCTGCAGCCTGCGTCGATGTTGCCATCCCTTCCGGAGAAGGCTGCCGGTCTGCGCCGTTCCCAAGCGGGATGCTGAATTACCGAAAAGACCAGAAATGAAATAAATCCGTAAGGCAGAAGGTCTTGGGTTTGTGACGCCAGCTGAACTCATTCACGTGGAAACACAGGGACACAGCTAGATGCGGACGCTGTTTCGTAAGACTCCTGCGTCGCAGAGCGCTGCACTTACGGGCCTTTCCGTCATTTTTTCATTGTGCTGATTAAATCACCAGCCTGAGCTGTGAAATCAGGGACCCGGAGCTGGAGCTCCTGTCCGCGGGGGTGACTTTTCCTGCAGATTTGAGCTGTCCCCCCCCCAGCTCTGCCATGGCTGCGCCCCAGCCTTCCCTGCCAGGGAGCAGGTGAGTCTGTGCAGAGCCAAAGCGGATGGGGAAGGATCCAGGCTCGTCGGGCTGGGAAAGCCCCGCAACATCGCTCAGCTTCTCTTTTCATAAGTGACATGGCTTAGTGCGAGATTCTGCCCCTCTTGGCCTCTCCCTGTGATTATAAAAAGTGGTAATTAATTTTTCTTTTAAAAAGGTTTCCTCTTCCCCCCGGCCCCGCCGTCCCTTTAGTCGTCAATCCCGTGGCTTTCAGGAACGGTTCCTGTTGACGGGAAAGGGCTGTGTTTGGCCCAAGCTGGGGGGGCGGGATAAACAAGCTGCTCTTGGGATCCTCTCCAGCGGCCGCATGGTTTCCTTGCTGGCCCTGGGTTTGCCAATAGCGCCTGGGGGTGCCGGCGACATCTTCAACCTGCCGGAGCACAGGCAGGGCTGTCCCTGTCACACTGGGGCTGGTCCAGGGGGGCACACACGGTCCCCCTGAGGTCCTGGACCCGCTCCTTTTGCACCAGGTGGAGAATCCATCAGGAAAGAATCCAGGCTGCTCTTGCTTCCGAGAAAAGCCTTCCAGCCAATGGCGTGTATAATTAGCTTTGTTGCCGATACCTTATTAATAGAATGTCTCTTTTTTTTTTTTTCCTCTTTTGAAGCCACTGGGAATTTGAGAATCTTCCTATCTCATATTAACGGACTGTTAATAAAGTTCATGATACTGTCACTAATTAGATAGCTTTTCTGCTCAAGAGAAAAAAAAAAAAGTTAAACACGTCTCCATAATGAAATTCTGTCTTTCAGACCAAAGATAAAATTTGCATGATTAAAGCTTTAAAGGGCTTTTTCTAATTGAGAAAACGCTTCATAATTCATCCTAGAGCTTGAAAACCAGGCTGTATCTTCTTATTGGCCCAGACTTTATTCATCAGTGGCAATTTATTAACCGCTTTCTTGAACAAATTTGTTTTGGCTTTGCAGGACTAGCTATATTTAAACCTCATCTTGCCACCTTCATGACAAAAAGGGCAGGAAAACGGTGGACGATTATCTTCGTACAAAGCAAACCCACTGCGTAAGAAAGTGCTGTTCCTGCCGGAGGGGTTGTTCTCCCCCTGCCAATCTCCTTCGCTGCGTAGCTCTGTGCTAGAGCGTTGAGCAAAAGCCTTGTTTGTTGGTGACGCGTGTCCCTGGGCATATTTTTGGGTGGGCTTAGGGGGCATTGGGCAGGCACAAATCTGGAGCGCCAGATGTTGGCGGAGCTATTCCGGTAGTAAAGCTCCTCCTGATTATAGTGGGTGAATTTTACAGACAAGGGAGTCCGTACTTTTGTGCTTGACAGGGATAACATAACCTAAATATTATCTACCTGAATTTCTGCTATGCATTTTGCCCTGGCTGCAGGGCAGAAAGGCCATGGCGATGCGTCGATAGTCTCACCTGCAGAGTAAAAGCAAACTGCGAAGTGCCGGGAGGGTTTTGTTGCGTGGTTTGTTTTTTTCCCCCACGTTTAAACCCTTCTGCAGTGAGTATTAGCAAGTGGTCACGGTGTGCAGCAAGAAAAAATGGTGCAAAAAACGTGTGAAAAACTTGAGTGAGCTGGCAGCGTGGCAGAGCAGCCGGCTGTGGGTAAGGCTCCCATGGAGGAACTGATGCAGGAGCAGGAGTTTGACGGGGTCCGGGATGCCGTTGTCAGAATGCTCCCGACGGCCTTACAGAGGTCCGTTCGCTTGTTCCCACTCTTCTTTTCCTTAGGATGCTGTGCTCTGCTCTGATAGCCACCGAGCTTTTCCTAGTATTCAAATTAACGCGGAAAGCACGTGTTTATAGTATTCACAATTATTTCTCCCCCTCTTTGATGTTTGTGTACGCTGAGATATCGCTCGGTCTGTGCTGGGGTTTTCGTTTGGCCGACGCCGTCCGTGTTAAACGTGCTCTGCGTGGGGCTCCGTCTGCCCCCTCCGAGTCAGGAAGAGGGTTTTTGCCTTCCCTTTGATGGAGTTGAGCTCCTGCCTGAGTTTTTTGATCTCCCTTCTGTCTGTAAACCTGCCTGGGAACTCACCTTGGCTCTTCCTGAGCTCATTAACGCTCTCTGCCACCCAAAACTTGGCGGCAGCCGCGATTAAACTTTTTAGGTAATTGCTCTACCTGTCCCATCAGCCTGGTTTGGTCTTGTCACGCTGCAAATCCAGAGGTTCTTCTGCCTCCTTCCCAGTTCCTTGATAGTCTCCGGACTCTGTAGCTGGGGTTTTTTTCACTGGGTGATGCCAGTTTGTGTCATGTGCCCCGGGGAGGTGTTTTTTCATTTCTCTTGGTTTGCACAGGAACAGAAATCCAATCTGCTGCCATGGTGTTTTCCCCAGGGATGTACAGGTGTCGTAAGTCCTCCTGTTCCCTTTTTTTTCCTTCCCTTTGTTTTTTGTGAAATCCCTAGGAGCGCCGCGCAGGCAGACGGTTGGGGCCGATCCTCGGGACGCTGCCTGAAGGACAGGACTGCTGGGTGCTCAGTTTGTCATTGAAGCTTTGCAGCAGAGGAAACCAAGGATTGCAATTACTGGGAGGCACTTCCAGTGCTTTGTACTTTTATATCGCATCTAATGAGCAGCTCCGAGTCTCAAGCGCGTCTTTTTTCCCTGGGTCTGCAGAGGTCGGGTGGAGTTGTGCCGAGGAATGATGGCTCAGCAGCTTTGCAGAAGTCAGGCCGTGATTCACTAAAGCTCTTCCGAGATAGGACGGAGGGAGGTTGGGCAGGAAATCTGGAGGCAAGGCAAATATTCCACGTTTCCCCTCCGTTTGGTGGACTTCCTCTGAGTTGCTGCGGTCACTGCAAGTGGGCGAGGAGAAGGGCATTGCCGGGGAAGCGAGGAGAGCTGCTGCTTTTTTCCTTACGTATTTTTGTTTTCCCTGTTAACTTGACCCAATTATATTATTTTTTTTCCAGCCGAACAGAAAGGATGTCTCACTTGGTACAAAGCATGCGAGAAAGTAACTAATAATAGGAAAAAAATATTTATGATGCAAATGGCTGTTGCTGGCTGTTGGGAGGTGCCCCCTTCCCTGCAGCAAGAACATTTCAAGTGTCTCCATGGCGAGAGCTGCGTATTGAAACCTTTCTCCTTTGGGATGAGTCCACTTTTAAGGCAGCATCGTGCCTTTTCCACGGGCTGGCCCGTCCCTGGTTTGGTGTTGGCTAGGGCAAACTGAGCTGTCGGTGGCTGCTCGGGGAGGGAAGGGGGCAGCGTCTTTCTCCCGCTGGCAGAGTTAGCTCGGGGAGCACCGAGATGAGCACCGAGCCTCATAAACAGGGATCTCAACCAGGATTTTAAACACTGTCGTGCTACGGACAAGGAAAGGACGAATCCCCCAAGCGAACGGGGAGCGGCCACATTGCAGTGGATGTGCATGCCCTTCTCTGGCCTAAGCTCTGCCAGCGTGACCTGCTGGCTGCTGCTTAAGTTACTTTATTTTTTTTTTTAATTCAGGCTGTCCTCATTCCTCTGAGCCCATCTGCTGGATGGAGATGAGTCATTCGATAGTGCTTTGAGTAGGTGATTTGACAGGTGGCTCCCTAGAAAGCTGTCTTTGCATGCGGCAGCTCTTTCTGTGCGGTTTCTATATGATAAGATTACAACCTGAGGTCACTTTGAAGGCTTTCTGCCTTGTTGGGAGCCAAGGGAAGTTGTTCTGGGCTGACCTTCCTGCTCAAAATCGAGGCAATTCCTCCGGCGTTGGGTGGAGAGCGGCTAGATCCCCGTCTCAGATGGTGAGGGGGTGGAAAGCTGGGTTTGTTTCTAGACACGTTTTCCTGGTGCATGTGTTCTGGAGGCAGCAGAGCACCTCTACATGCCTTTTGCATGAGTGCTTCAGTGGTGCTTGGGTGGTGCATCTTTCGGATGGGGCTGGCCCTCTTCATGAAAGATGGGAATGGGCAGAATAAAGGCAAGGAAGTTCAGGAGAGGATCGAGGGCTGGCTAACGGCAAAAGAAGGCTGGCGGAGCGATCAGGTGCCCCAAGAAGGGTTAGGTCAATGGTAGGGTTGACGTTAGGGACCAGCAGCAGGGTCCTGCTCAGAGGGGCAGGAGGGCAAGAGCTTTGGCCGTTTCCTCTTTCTCGGCTTTGCCCAACGGGGACGTGAGAAACGGTGAGACGGCGTCTGCCGAGTCACATCCACCTTCTGTTTTTAGCCCAGCTGCTAACGTGCTCCTGACGGTAGGCAAATCGCTTCCTCTCACGCTCTCTCCTCTTCTAGCACTTTGTCAGCCCTCTTTCCCCGGCAAACTGACAACTTTTGGGCTGAGAAAGTCCAGTGGGCCCAACAGTGCTAAGGTCCTCACGAGGACCACGGAGCTGCTGAGTGTCTCCCGTCCCCCAGCTCTTCGGAGCATGGGGATCCGTGAGGCGACGTGCTTTGCTCTTCGTTACAAGGCCGGTGGTAATTGTTCGTCCCCTGTTCCGCACGATGAACACTTAGATCTGGTTCCTTCTGCTTAAAGTAGGTCAGAAGTTGCTCAGATTATCGTGCGCTTCACTGTGGGCGTGCCGGTCGCTCCTTAAACTGGGGTGTCCGCTGCCTCTCAGTGGCATCCTTCTTTAAGAAAGGATGCCTTCCAGTTTTAATTAAAAAAAAATAAAAAAGCCTAAAAGCCTCTACAGAGGCAGAAGACACTCAGATCTGCAAACAGAGCGGCTGGGGAGAAAGGGGGCGTCCGCAGCGTCAAAGCGCTCAGTGGGTTCGCACCAGCGGCCGCTGCTCCATGGGAACTGGCTCCATCCCTTCTTCCCAGTTCCCTGCCGCCGGCAGCCAGAGATGTCCCCAAAATGACGAAGCCTCCACGCGACGTATACGCTCTGGCTCCCAACTGGCGCCTGCTGTCGGACCAGCGCCTTCCAGCCTTGCCTCGTTTCCAAGGATTACGCCGGGAAGGTGACAATTAACTTTTAATGAGACACTTTGTGTTGGCGCGGACAGGCAGCACGTCGGAGCCCAGGCATCTGCGGGGGATTGCCGTCGGCAATCCCGCAAGGAGTCTCAGCAACGGCGGAGAGGTGCGGGGCGCTCGGGAAGGACCCCGTGTGTTTTCCAGGTGCTGCAGCGGGATTCCAGCATCGCTGGGCTCCTGCCTCTCCCGGGGACACGCAGCGTGTGTCTCCAGGAGGGGTTTTTGGGGGCTCTGCAGCCCCGCCGTTGCCAAACCCCACTGGCTGCGCCCAAGTGACTAAACCCATTTACTACCCATCTGTTTTGAAGCTTAAATACACACGCGGCAACAGGGTAAATTCTCACGTTGGCTCCACGGAGCTGCAGCCGCCCCGCTGCCTCTTACTCTGTGACCATAAAGCTACCGGTGAAGATGACCAAAAATTACACTTAATGCCAGGGAGTCACGCCTTGCTGAGCTGGAGCAGTGGCCGTGGCTTTATTTAGCTTTTATGGAGCCAGCCCATAGCTCTTTGCCACCGGGCACAGCTGAAACTGGGCACTATCAATCCCAGTTAGCACTGGTTTTCCTTAACTGCTCCTTCTACAGCTCCCAGGCTGTCATGCTGTATGCAAGCCGGCTTCGTCTGGGGTTCAAAACACTTAAAGCACCTCTTTAAAATCTTTCGTGGGCTGGCTTTTTCCACTGGACTTGCTCTTTCCTGGGAAAGGGAGCCATGCTAGAGCTGTTTGTCTTTTTCCTCATCTGTGGGGTTTTTTATTTCTTGAAGGGAACATTTCTGTTGAGAGGTGGATGGTGGCGGGGAAGAAGAGGAAGGCTTTGATACGCCAGCGTCTGGAGGGATAAGGTTTTCATTCTGCTGCAGGCAACTGTTTTGCCTGCGAGGATGGCGTATGTTTGATGTGTTATAAATAGGGCTGACTGTTTGCTATGGAAAAAGAAAGCAAAGTTTAAAAAAAAAATAAATCATTTTTGTGTTTGTCTTGGTGCATTTTGCTTGTTTGAGGCTGAGGGAGTTAGAGATAATTTTCCATTTTAAAGAATCTAAAGGCTGAAGAGCAGAATATCAAGATCAGGTACGAAAAGTCCTGCAGGAAAGCTGCTTATTAGCAGAAAACGAGACCGAGCCACGGCTTCCATGTCCGCAGGTTGGGCAGATGAGGACCTGTGGAGGGGATGTGCTGCAAACCTGCCCTCCTCCAGGTTTCCAGGTGCCTTCCAGGTGTTCCTTGGCTGGGGGGAGTTTGGCTGATGGCATCTTCCCTCTTGGTTTGTCATGAATTTTGCTGCTGATGCTGTACAAAAATCTTATTATTTTTTTTCCTACCCATTTTTCATGCCTCTGCCAAGAGCAGCCCCTGGGAGTGACGCAGCGAGGTCACGGTGCGGAACAGCCCATCCCATTGCTCCGAGCTGGGACTGCACGTCTCTCCTCAGGGAACAGCCTCATCTGCTGCTCACGAAACCTCTCCTGGTCTTCTGTGCTCCTGAATATATCCAGGCACATCCTGGCCCAGCACAACTGCCGTGTGGCGAAACGTGCTGGGCATGGCCCTGTGCTCCTGGCAGGAATATTACTGGGGGTGAAGCTGCAGCCAGCAATGAGGGAAATGTGGCTTTGGGGTGGGAGCGGGTGTGTCGGGGTCCTTCTCCAGCCCTTTGTGATCTGTTTGGGTTTCAGTGATGGCATGGGCAGCACCGATTCATGGAAGGGTTTGGGTTGGAAGGAACCTTAAAGATCACCTAATTCCAACCCCCCCTGCCCTGAGCAGGGACACCTCCCACCCCCCACACCAGGTTGCTCCAAGCCCCGTCCAACCTGGCCTTGAGCAGCTCCAGGGATGGGGCAGCCACAGCTTCTCTGGGCAACCCCGACCAGGGGCTCCCCACCCTCACAGCCAGGAATTTCTTCCCAATATCTCATCTAAATCTCCCCTCTTCCAGTTTAAAACTGTCACCTCTCATTCTATGGCTCCCTTCCTTGATCCAGAGTCGCTCCCCAGCTTTCCTGGAGCCCCTTTAGAGACTGGAAGGGTCTCTAAGGTCTGGAGCCTTCTCTTCTCCAGGCTGGACACCCCCAGATCTCCCAGCCTGATCCCAGCCGATACGTGTCTGTCTGATCCATCTGGTTCGTGTAAGGGTGCCCGGTGCAGTATAACAAGGGATGGACACTCAGATTTCTTTATTTGCTCCAAGTTGTCCTGGAGCTGAGCCGATGAGGTGAAGGGATGGTGGGTTTTGAGGAAGGGCGTGTGGATTTTCTGCCGTAAGTTGGGACTGGCTGCACAGCTGTCCCTTGTCCTCAAGTTGGGTTCCTCTCCCACTCCCAGCTGTAAAAGAGAAGCCCTCTCCATCGCGCCTTTCTTCCCCCTCTGTGTACACATACCATTCCTGCCTCTCCCCATAGCCACCCTCCTGCCGCAGTAGTTAATCTAAACAATAGGTCTTTCATTTCCGAAGATCCTCCACCACGCGCAGCCCTTCAGTGGGTTTTGAACAGCGCGGGGAAGAAGTCAGGATTGTTCACGTTCCCACGCCCCTGCGAAGGAAACCGATGGGAAACCACCCCCCCTCCCCCCCCGTGAGTCGAGGCTCTTTCAAATGAGGCTGCAGAAACTGCAGAGCGCGGTCGGGAGCAGCCCCTCGGTGGCAAGAAGTGGCCGTAGCCCATCCCTGTGGATTAGCTCTCCTGCAGATGCAGCAAGCTGGATGCTCCTGGAGATGCTCGCTGGGGTGGCAGCCGCTGCATCCCGGCATGGCGCAGGCGCCCCGCACCAGCCTTGAATTAAATCCACCTCCCTACTCTCTGATCTCAGGTCGGAGCTATCTAGGGCATATTTTAGCTGCCCGTGTGCTTTTAATTAAACATGGATGGGAAGCGAGGGATTGATTCCTGGCTTCTCTGTTGGAGTTTGCGTGCAGCTTTGGCCCTTCTTCCCCTGCCCTGCGGCGTGGTTTGGTTGGGATGCCAGGTAAAACAGCCGTCCTGGTTTGGAGCGGTTTTTATCTCGCTGGGCTGTGGTGCCTGAGGAAATCGCCTTGCGCTAATATTTGCCGTCAGAAGCGTTTGGCTTCGGCTGCTGGGGCAGTGGAGCTGAGGGCTTCTGCTCTGCGCTGTGGCAGGGCTTGCTTCGCGTTTAACCTTTTAATAGGTGTCTCATCCCGGCAGGGCTGGGAGATGAAGGTAACCAGAGAGTAGAGACTGGTTCTCACCTTTCATGCCGAGCCAGCTGATGCGCTTCGGCGTGAGCCCGCAAGGGCATATTTGGGCCACTGAATTTGGTTAAGGATTTGCATGTCTTGCCTTGCGCCGTCCCTTCCCTGCGTTCGCATCCGTCTGGCTTGCAGCGTTCGCGAGAGGTTGGGTTCCCCAACCAGGGGAAGACAGACATATCCCGAGTCCCCTCGTGGGTGCTGAGGAAATAAAAGCACAGAAATATTGTCACCACATCCTCAAAAAAAGCCCCCGGAGCGCTCCCCGGAGGAAGCTGTGCTGCCGCGTGCACCGGCAGCGTTTCCCTGACCAAGTTCACTTACGGCAAGCTACGGGCAGCGCGTGGATGCTTCCTTCCTCTCCCATCCCGCAAGCAAAGGGCGAGCTTCCTGGTGAGCTTCGCGCTCCCCTGGGAATGTCGGCTGCCGACTTGCCAGCCTTCGCCGGCTTTTTGCAGGCAGGGTGAGGAGATGCACCATGCGGCGCTTGGAATCTTGGCTCCCGGTGGCACGGGGAAGCTCGAGGTTAAACAAGGAGCCGGCGAGGGCTTCTCCTGGCTCGTGTCTCGGCTAGCGCCGGCGGGGGGAATCTGCATCACTTTGTCTCCCCTGACAGATTTGGGAGCGTGGGGATAGGGGATGGAACCGCTGCGGATGACACACAGTCCCTCCTTCTTTCCTCCCGTGATGAAGCCTCCCGGTTTAATTAGAGCCAGCAGGGAGAGAACCTCAATCTTATTATTCCTTCGCAGCAGGGCACCAGTAGCATTTCTTGGACGTCAAAAGGAGGATTAAATTAGTCTGCGAGCGAGGAGTTGGTTTGGGTTTGGTTTTTTTTTGTTGGTTTTTTCCTCCTTCACATCTCTCAGCTCCCTGGGAGGGTGTTAAGCCTCCAAAATCACTGTGGTGATCAATGCCTTTGACATGGCATGCAGTCCCTGATTACAGCAGAGCTCCCTGCCAGAGGGGTTATTTGCAGCTTTCTGGGCTGCAAATCCGTGGGTGGAGAAGAGTGGGAATGGAATAGCTTGGGATAATTGTACCCTTCCCAGGTGTATTAACAAATAAAGGAGGTTTCCGGAGGTGTGACCTTTGCGAAAGCGATCTGGGCCACGCTGGGGCGGGTGGCAGCCCCTTCTTTCCACAGGATTTTTGGCAGGGGACAGGCGACGGTGGCTGGGAGCAAGTTTTGCTCTGCTGAGCTTGCCCTGGCGGGCAGAGCAACTGCTTCGTGGGGTTTGGTTGTTTGGGGTTTGTTTTGTTTTGGATTTTTTTTTCCCTAGACTCGCTGTGTCTCAAGAGGAACGCGCACCTTGCCAGCTCGGAGCCGGTTTGCCAGGGTGCGTGCTGGCACTCCAAGCGCAGAACAGGCATCCAAAAAAACCCCAAGCAAGCAATCAAGCTCAGATGGGTTACCCATCTGCGAGCAGCTATGGGGTGATAATACCCTTTCTAGGCTCCTCCGTGCGCGGAGCTGCGCCGTCCTGGCACGCTCTTGCTGGGTCCTGTGGACCTGTGAAGACTTTATCTGGGGGTTGAGCAGGAGAATAAAATCCACAGCTCAACCTGAGCCAACCAGGAGAGCGTCAACCCTTTCCTTTTCCCCCAGTGTCTAAATGTCAGGGGTGAACTACAGCAATCCCTCTTTGTCTGACGTCTCGGCTCCTCTGCTGAACTGTGCTTCCTCCGAAAAAGGGAGGAAAAAAGGCTTCCCTTGGTGCGGCGAGGCCCCGAGAGGCTCTCGCCTCGATTGTCAGCCTCCTCGAACCACCCTTTGGGCCCTTGGGGTGATTGATGGTGGCGCCATGCAGGTCGAAGGGCTCTCGGTGCTCCCCAGATGCTTCTCCGCACCGTCTGAGCTGCCTCGGCCACACTGAGCGGTTGCTGGTGTCTCCCCAACGAGACACAAGAAGTTTTTCGGCTGCGGCTGCGCTCCGAGCGACGACGATGTTTGTGCTTAGCGCCAGAGCCTGGCTCTTGGCATACCCAGGGTCTTTGAATATGCACCTTTTTTCCTCCCCTCCTGCTCTCCTCCTCCCTGTTTTGGGGTCTGGAAATGGGATTTTGCTGAACCGCTGAAGAACTGGTTCTTCTTCCTAATAACAAGTGGTTCTTCTTCCTAATAACAAGCGATTCTTCTGCACGTCCTGCATGGTGACTTCATTTCGGGGGCCCGAGCGCGGCGTGGTGGGCACAAGCACCCGGGGCAGAGCGGCTGGCGTGGCGTTCCCCGGTGCTTCTGAAATGGGATAATTACCCCCTTCTTCCTCAAAAAAGTAAGGAACCATTTTGAATCCCCGTGGGAGCAGGAGGGTTCCAGAGGAAGAAGGGCTTGATAAAAATCAAGTATTTGATGTTGAAGTAAACAAACGTGTATTGTTCATGCAGAAATGGAGTTTTGACTACAAACAGGAGAAATCCTGGCAATGCCCTGCGGCAGGCGTCAAGTGTTTGGGAGTCAGCGCCAGTTTCCTAGACCGCTTTTGATGTCCATGTAGGTAATTTTCTGTCCATTTGGACCAGTCTGGGGCAAGATAATGGCTAATTTTGGCTCATCAGCATGACCTGCATCCCCAGGCGCTGCCTTGCCATGCCAGCGCAGGGCTGGGAAGGAAATTTTCCTCCCTGTTTGGGCTGCAGGGAAGGACACTTTCAGGTGGATTTAGTAAGGCGCTCATTATCTTTCAGCTCGGGCAGTGGCACTGGGGTCTTTTCTTAGACCAAGCGATATTTAGAAGAAAGCTGATGAGCCCTCCACACAAATAGCCAAAAGCAGCCCTGTCTTTACAGCTCGTCAAACGTCTCACCTTTTCGCTAGTTTTAGAACAGGCGTCAGAGACGCTTTGATAAATGGATTTGAAAATTTCACCGCAGCTTCCGCAGGTTTCTCTCTCCTCCGCTTACAAAGAATTCAAACCCTCCATGCCCCAGATCCTGAGCTCCTCCAGCCCTCGCGGTGGTTTAGGTCTCTGCTCTCCCGCTGGCTGCTGTGAGCAGAGCGTGTTCGTTCCCTGTTTACTTGCATTTTGCCATGTGTGAAACTGAAGCCTTGGCTCAAAATGGAACCGAGAGACGATTCTGCTGCTTGCTTTTTCCAGCAAGCATCGGAGTTGGAGCCGTGTGGTGTGATTTAAGGAGCTGTTGGGTGAGGAATATCCTGGCTGAGCCATGTGTTGGGAAGGGTGGGAGACACTTGGATTTTTAGCGGGGCGGTGTTAGCAAAGAGCCACGTCTTAACGTGCTGAAGGCTGTTCCTGCCACCTCCTTTTTCTTGCGGATGCTGCCTGGACCACCCCTGTCCCCTTTCTGTCCCAGGAACTTACGGCATGAGCTATAAGGAGCTTTAAGGAGTTACCACTGTCCCTGATTCCTCCTCCCTTGTTCTTTTTCCACAGCTGGTCAGTGAGAAGGTTGGAGGGGCTGAAGGGACCAAGCTAGACGATGATTTCAAGGAAATGGAAAAGGTGAGTAGGGAACAAGAGGAATCTCTAAAATCGCCCATATAACTCCGCTGTGATGTTGCCGAAGCCCTGAGCTGATCTTCACTGCTGCTGGGTCACCTTGTCTTTCCTACAGAAAGTGGACCTGACCAGCAAGGCTGTTACAGAAGTGTTGACCAGAACAATAGAGTACCTCCAGCCAAACCCAGGTGAGTGCTTGGAGCTTTCCTGTCCCCTTCCCTCTGCCTCCCAGTTTTCCAGGGGAAGAGGCAGAGCGGGGCAGAGAGACATCAGAGAGAAGCTTTTTGGCCCTGAGATCTTGGTCATATTCGAGATCAGGCGACTCGGGTAAAGATCCAGCACTACTCCCCTTGCCCGGTGCCGTGTTCCTGGGCTGTAAGAAGCTGCTCTTGCTGTTGAACAGCGAAAGAACAGACGCATATTTCGCCTTGGACCTAGAGAGGCCCTGAAGGGGACCTGTTTTTCTTGGGATGTCCAGAAAAAGTGGCATTTCTGGGTTGGGAAGAGGTGGCTGGCTTTGTAGGCATCACCTCCAGAGCCTGCTGTCCTGCATACTTCGAGCCAGCTCGTTCGGAGAGCACTCCAGGGACCATGGGAGAGCTGGGGAAACTCCTTTGGCCTTCACTGGCAAGCTGTGGGGAACTATTTTTGCCTGCTTTCTTGGAAAAGAAACTTCTCTTTTCGTAGTGAATGATATTTCTGGTAGATGAAGACAATAGGGCTTCTTGGCTTTGGGTGTAGCTTAAAAAAAAAAAAAAAAAAAAAAAAAAAATAATAAAAACAAAAGAATTTGGCAGTGGCCAGCAGCTGCTGGCAGGTCCGAGTAATTGCAAACACGGCTGTGGCTGTTTCTGTGCCAGCTTCCAGAGCCAAGCTAACCATGCTCAACACGATGTCGAAGATCCGCGGGCAGGTGAAGAACCCCGGCTACCCGCAGTCAGAAGGGCTGCTGGGGGAGAGCATGATCCGATACGGCAAGGAGCTGGGCGAGGACTCCAACTTCGGTGAGTGTCCCTTGGGGCCAGCTCCCCCTAGGAGCGTGCGGATGAGGTGGCAAAGGCGGCTGCCAAATTTCCCAGCTGTTCTGAATTCTGGAAGGGCTGCGTGACCCTTCGCTTCACCTAACGGTACTGGGAGGGGGCTCTTAAAAGAGGTTTGAAGGCTTCCACCCCGGGCGGCGGTGAAGGGGCGAGCAGAGCCCGAGTGTCCTGCATCCCAATCCGTGGCATCGCATGCAAAACCACCTCGTAATGTTTTCTTATTAACCGCTGAGATCAATTTGCGTGTAGGAAAAAAAAACGCTTCCTCGCTTCTAAACTGAACAACGGTGACGTGGAAACTCGGTTGAGCGCGATGCGGAGATTTACGGCGCCGTTTCCAGCCAGAGCTTCGCTACAGGGAGGCTGTAGCCAAGAAAGCTTTTTGCGTGGCAGTTTCTCATAACCACGTGTGACGTGCAGGGAGGAGGGGGGCGAAGCCTTTCGGTGACATCGATTTTTAATCCGCTAAAACATCAGCCTGCGCACGTGACGGACCTGGGACGGTGCACAGCTGTCTGATGGCTTCCAGCACGGGGAGGAGCCTTCTTGCCTCAGCAAAATTAAAAAGCTCTGGCTATTTTGTGGGAGTGACAAAGGAGTCTCGAGAGGGTCTCTGGCCAGCTCAGAGCCCTGCGTCTCTCTTGGCTTGCAGGAACTGGAGAGCAAGGGGGAAGGAAGTTTTTAGAAGAACACACCAAACCTGATTTCCTTTAATAGCCTCTCTTTAAAGGAATGCTTAACTTGATAAATTTGTGTGTTAGGACTGCTTCCCTCCCTCATACAGGTTATCTAGAGTTATCGCAATTGAAATAACTCTTCTTGTATATTTATTTTTTCCAGCTGGACAGTAGAGCGGTGTTTTCGCTTTACCCTCTGCTTCACTTGTGTGTTCTCCTGTGCTAATGTAGTGCTGAAATGGTTGGGTTGCCAAAGCTGCACAGGAATAATTTAATCTATAAATGGCTTCCTCTGGAATGAAAAGCCAAGACTAAAAATGCTTTGCTGCAAGTCCGTCTGGCTTAGCTGTCGTTGTGGCAGGAGCCGTAGAAAAGCGTGAAAGGAAATAGGTTTCAATAAGCAACCGTGAGCCCTCTAATTCAGAGGGGAGGAGAAGGGATAAGGTTGGCCGGGTGGAGGTTAGTATCTAAAATGAATAAAAGGCTGCAAGTTTGCTGCCAGCATCTGGGGAAACTTGAAAAGTTGGTCGGAGCACTCTGGGCTTAAAATTGTCTGAACAAAAAAGGATGGCCGGGCTGGCTCAGCCCGAACGTGCCTCTGCCCTGGGCTTCTCTCATGCCAGCAGCGGCCAAGGAGCAGAGCAAGGTCAAAGCGCTGCACGGCCAATTAGCAGCTGGGCAGCTCCCTGAGCTAACAGGGACTTTAAAAATACTGCTTTTTAAAAAATATCTTTACCTTTTCCTGCCTCTGTGTAGCTGGTAGAGATCGTTCCTGTTTTTCTGAGGCCAAAAATGAAGCGCGTCGGTGAAGCGTCTCGTGTGGCGTCGGTACCGAGAGGCGATTGCCTGCTCTCACGCTGGGCAGCGCTCGCTCCGTGCCAGGCTCCAGATTTGCTCCAGATAGGAACGCGGGGGCGTTGGACGGGGGCCGGAGCTTGCACACGCTGGGTGTCTTGGCAGAATGGCCCTGCATGCAGCCGCCACAGACTTCGGCTGTTTAACTGGCTGGCCCCTTCTCCCTTTCTCTTCCCTTCCTTTTCTCACTCGAAGGCGATGCGCTTCTTGATGCTGGCGAATCTATGAAGCGGTTGGCTGAAGTGAAGGACTCGCTGGATATTGAAGTCAAACAAAATTTTATTGATCCCCTCCAGAACCTGTGTGACAAAGACCTGAAAGAGATCCAGGTAAAACACCCCGATGTTTCTCTCTCCTCCTCATCTCTCGTTTCTGGCCTCTCCTGGCTATTAATGCATGTAATTGCTTGCTCTGTCATAGTGGGAACCAAGGACTTGCGTAGGTATTGGGTCTCTTCCCCTGTACTCTGTGTGCTTTCCCTCCCCACGTTCCCTGGAATTTCCTCCCTGCTCAGCACCGCTGCTGCTACTGCTCCTGAGCAGCTCGTAAGGCTGGACGCAGGTTTGAATGGTTCTTCCTTTACCATGGTTTTATGGAGGACGCTTTGGGAGCGCATCCCAAAGCTGAATTTGGTTCTGTGTGCGGTGAGCTCCCAGCCGCGTTACGTTCGGGCTGCCTGGCGTTAAACTTCACGCTGTCTTTACAGCTGTTGGCTGCGTTCTGTTCGTAGCCCGGATTTACAACATACTTCCAAGCTGTGAGCAAGCTACCCTCTAGGTCTCTTCTGCAGCGCCTCGAGATGCGTCTCCCCTTCGGTGTCTGGCTGGGGAGACACGCAGCTTGGTAGCTCCCGTGTGGTACCACAGAGACAAGCCTGTGCCCAGCACAGCCGGGCTTTGTAACAGGATCCGTCCCGACCTGCAGCTCACAAAGCAGCTCTCTCGAGCAAATTTTCACTTGCAGTCGTGTCCCAGATAAAATAACCACCAACTGCTCTTTCAGGACTTACCTGCACTCCAATTCTGCGGGCTGCTGTAGAGCTAATGTAAACAGCCTTGCCCTAAGCAGTCAAGGGATGCAATGCCCAGAACCTGCATCCCAATCAATCTCCAGAGGTCCCCATCCCTCCTGGGGAGTTGAAAGAAGCGGATCAACTCTTCATTTTCCCAAAAGGCTTGTATGGGGAACAGACCCGGGCTGCTCCCTGCAGTGTTTTCCTCCGGCAGGTGAAATCGTATTGCTGTGCCGATTTGTTGAGGGTTGTTTCTTAGCAAAAAGCCTCTGCAGCCCCAGCTGCCAAATCCTCTGCCAAATTGAATTTGGAGGGTCCGCTCCCCCCTGTCACCTCCCAGCAGCCCTACCTTGCAGCTCCCCATCATGTCCCAGAGCTTCTCCGGAGTCTGAGGAAGGGTGGGAGCCACAGAAGTGTGTGCTCCAAGATCAGGTTTCTGAGCCGAATGAACTCGGCCTGTAACTGGAGCTGCCTTCCCAGCAGGAGAGCTTGGCTGCTCCCACTCTGGCTTTTCCTTCTTTTCCTTTACTCTTCATAACCATCCTCTTCCCCAGCACCATCTCAAGAAGCTGGAAGGCAGACGCTTGGACTTTGACTACAAGAAGAAGCGACAGGGCAAAATCCCCGATGAGGAACTCCGACAGGCCATGGAGAAATTTGAAGAGTCCAAGGAAGTCGCGGAGACCAGCATGCACAACCTCCTAGAAACCGATGTGAGTGCGTGGGGGCAGCGCCCGCTCCTCTGCCCCGGGTGGGTGCCGTGTTTCTGTGTGCCCAAGGGTGGGATCTCTCAAGGGACACGGAAATTTCCGTGCTTTGTTTTTGCAAGTGTGTTTTTGCTCTCTGAAAAGGCCGGTCTGAGTGACAGCATGTGGCTTGGTGAGCCTCCTCTCCCTCCTTTAGCTCCTCTTCCTAAATCCAGCTCTTGGCCAGAGGAGAAGCTGTGGCTTGTACCAAACTAGGTCTCTTCTCAGTGTGCTGGTGGGGGTGGGTTTGGGCAGGTAACACAGCTTTCTCAGGAAGGATTTGAGGAGCTGGCGAAGGCCAGGGGGTGGCAGGAGGCGTCCTCTGTGCTGCTGAGTCTCTGCCAGTGCCTGATCTCTGGTGTCTGAAATCCCAGACCTTCTCCTCATCTCCCCGGGGAAGTTGCCTTTCATAGACGTTCGTTCCCCAGAATGGTCCCCATGGGTACAACGGGGGGAATCTCCTGTCAGCTGGGCAGAACTATTCATCCCACCTCGGTGTGATTCTCGCAGATCGAGCAGGTGAGCCAGCTCTCGGCCTTGGTGGACGCCCAGCTGGACTACCACAGGCAGGCGGTGCAGATCCTGGACGAGCTTGCGGAAAAACTCAAACGCAGGTGAGTCCTGGGGGGCTGTAGGCACGCGCCGTCATCACAGCCACAGGCTCTCCCTGTGGTACTTGTCTGTAAACACCTGAGCGTCCCTCTAAATCTGTCTCCTGGCATTAAAGCTGCTTCTTGCAATCACTACGCCATCGATCCAGACCTTCTTCAGGTTGGAGGGAGCGGTGCCGGCTGCGCAACCTGCTTTCAATGAGGGGCACGTTCTGACCGCTGACGCCAAACCTCTGTGCTTGCACCGTGGGCAGCTGGTCTCTTCCAGGCTGAATCCTGCTGGAATCGGGGGATGCTGCACCCAGGGAGGCTGGAGATGAATTCGGCAGGGGTGGAGGAGGAGGAGGAGGAGGAGGAGGGTGAAATCCCCATTCCCTTCATGCCAGGGCTCACGGCTCCTTGCTTTGTGGGCATTGAGCGTGGGAGTGTCCCCCATGATGTGCCTTTTGGCCAGACCCAGGATTGAGGCAGAAGTTGCGTCAGGCTGGTGGAGCAGATGGCTCAGATGTCACGAGCTGGACGTGCCTGGCACTCTGTGTCACCTGGAGCCACCTAGGCTAGAGCCTTCATGCCATTAGCTTCAGATGTGGTTACGGTTACCTGGCCACTGGCCATGGTTGTGGCCCAGAAAAGTCCGTGTCAAGGGCTCCCAGTTGCTCTGAAGACCAGAAGGTGAATGCGATGTGGTGGGGATGATGTGGTGGCCGCAGGCCAGTGGAAGAGCACTTGGATCACCTCCTTAAAGGCCAGGCATCTGTGAGCCCTCCACCAGGACCCTCCTTTTCCAGCAAGCCCTACTCTCCTGGCTCTCTGCGTGGCGGTCTCCTGGTAGACCCTGCTGCAGATGCGGCGCTGCTGCATGTGCTCTGGAGTTTTGAGCCGCGTGAGCCTCTTGGTGAGAGGCAGATAGGTGTCTGGCAGGCAGGAGCAGGGAGAGCCGTGGAGCCGCCTGGTCTTGCTGCTCTCCCTGCCCCTCCTTGAGCACTTGACCTCCGCAGCGGCCCCGGGGAACGTGCGGTTTTGGCCCAGGTGCCAAGAAACACAGAGGTGCTGTTGAAATACCGAGCGAGCTGGTTCACGCGACTGCCGGGACTTGCACAGTCATTTTTCCTGCTGCTCTGCCTCACCTGAGCAAGCATCTCCCCAGACCCTGGCGAAATAAGGAGAGGTGGCTTCGTTGCCTCTGGGGGCTTCCCTGCAGAGCTGGGGACGTGCCTTTGTCAGCCTGGCACGGGGTGGCTCGGGCAGAGCCCGGGCAGCCTCTCCGCTTCTCGGGGCGATTTGGCAATGCTGCCCCGCTGCTCCTGCCTGGTAGAAGAAGCTGCTGAGTGGCTGCTGTGTCTGGTTTGAATTAAGAAGAGCTGGGAGGATCCTGCCAAGCGTGAGCTTTCCAACTGCAGCACGAGTGTCCTCTGCTGGTTGAATTGCCTGAGACACCTCCGTAGCAAAGCCTGGGGCGTGTGGCCCCCTCTAAGGGTCAGGACCCAAACCCTGGGCAAGATCCACCTTCAGAACGCCCCAGCCCAGAGGGTTGCGCAGATTCTTGGCTACAAACCATTCTGCTCCCCTGCGTAGCCACCAAGGAGAAGAAATATCTTGATCTCACCATATTTTGTTTCGTATTTCAATTCATCCATGTTTGTTTTCCTTCTTCCAGAATGAGGGAGGCCTCCTCGCGTCCCAAGCGGGAATACAAGCCCAAACCCAGGGAGACATACGACTTCGGAGAGACTGACCAGTCTAACGGGGGCTTCTCTTGCAATCCTACCCCCAAAGTCTCAGGTAAAGTTGTCCCCCATGTGTGCACACGCAGGTGCCTCTGGAGCAGCCTCCTGGGGATGGAGGGGAACTACTCTGCCTGGAAATGATGTTTCTGGTGTGCTGGATGTGCCTGCACGAGCCGGTGGCTCCGAAAAACGTCAGAAATGCCTCTAGACTCAGGCTGTTTTCTCTTGGGGCCCAGCAGCCTTCGTGCTATCGGCTTTGGGGACATCCCAGCGGGGTCTCCAGCCTGGACCACTCGCCCGTGGTGCCCAGTCAGTGCCAGCAGTGGCAGACAGGAAAAACAAAGCATCTCTCACTCCCTCCCCATCTTCCATTACGCTGCATTCCTCCCTCCCTGTTCCCAGCGAGGCAGGCGGGTTTCTAACACGGCATGCGGGCCACCCTGTTTCTCCTAACAGATCCTCCCTTCGGGCCCTGCCTTTCCCTCTCTCCAGTTCACGTTGTTTTAAGCATGTCTCTTTTTGTTTGGAAGCAGCTTCCTCCTCTTTCCGATCCGACAAGCCGTCCCGGGCCTCCGTCAGGAGTATCCGTGAGTTTCCTCCCTCCGCACTGCATGATGTGTGACCATCTCTTCCCCACCCCTCCTCGCTTTTCCTTCCGTGTTGCTGCCGCTTGGAGCTGCGCTAACGCCTCCGTCCTGAGCCTGGCCGGCAGAACAGCCCAGCCAAGCCTCCAGCTAAGCCCCAAATTAAAACAGCCGTGCTAGATTGGTATTTACCACCCCAAAACTGGGGCCTCTGCTCACCCGGAGGAGTTGTAGCAGCTACCATCCTGCAGGCATGCCCTGCGCCAGGCCACAGGGATCCGATGCTGTTCCGTGAGGCATCGGACATCTGGAGGGATTACCCCCTTCTCCTTCCAAGCACCCAGCCCGGATCTCTCCCGCTCCTGCTGCCCCACCGCACCCCACTGCTGGGGTTTTGTGGTCCCAGCCGGAGAGCGAGGAGCCTCCGATGGGTTGTGGGGTGACGTGGGGTCCGTGGGTCAGCATTCCTGCTGAGGGATCCCATTGGGCTCCCGTTGGGGTCCCGTTGGGCTCCCGAGGCCAGGCTGGGTCCGTGGCTTGGAGCTGTCGTGGTGGGGAATGCTAACGGTGGCGCAGCAAAGGGGCAGGGGGACTCGAGGATTCCGGTGTGGGGGAAGCGCTGCGGTGATGGGACCAGCCTGGTGTTTTTGCGGGGAAGTCGTCTCAAAAACATGAACCCGCTCGGCTGCCGCTTTTGGTGTTTTCCCCAATTGTCTTCTAACGCTGGGTCCGTCCTCGCCGGGGCTGTTCAGCAGAGCGGACGCTCCGGCTGCCCTTCCTCCCGTTCCCACTGCCCTGGTTGGAAGAGCTCCAGCACCGCAGAGGGAAGGGAACCGGGGGGCCCTGCAGACCCTGGTGGTCTGTGTTAGCTCCGTCCCTTTTCAGCAGGATCCCTCCGGCCGCAAAGCTGAGCCCATCCCCAATCCACAGAGCAAGTGGCAGCTTTCCCTGCTCCACAAAAACCCCACCGTTTGCAGTCAAAAGGTCTGATGGAGCTGAGATGGGGGGAAAGAGACTTTCGTTTTCTCCCCATTTTTGGAGGGGGGTGGCCCTCGCACGCAACACCGAGCTGCTAATTTGCTAATTTAATTTGAAGTCCTCTCCCTCCCATCGCCCTCAGGCTGGGGGTCACCCCTCTGAAGTGACCCCCGGGGTCCTTCTCCACCACGTGCTGATGTCTGACCCCGTCCTGGATGAACTGCCTGGCAGCTTCTCTCGCCTCTGGAGGAACAATGTGGCTTTTCGCTGCCTAGTCTCCGGTGTGGTGGTCTGATTTAGGTCGGAATTTAGCTGAGAGTGGGGGAAGTCCAGGCAGGACCAGGCAGCAGGGGGTTGCCGGAGGTGGGAATCTGCTTTGGGAGAAGCTCCTGAAAGACGTGGTTGCGGCAAGGTGGCAGAGGAACTAGGGAGCTAAAGGCCAGTGAGGAGTTTAAATGGAATTAATGCTTTACCATCCTGGGGGCAAAGGGAAGGGGCAGCTTATCCTGGGCAGGGCAGAGCCGGGTTGTCAAACCAGCTGTGTAAGCCCCGGCTGTGGCGGAGCCGATGATCCCGCGTGGTGTCCGGATCCAGTGGCCGCCAGCGCAAGCGGCAGGGATCCCCGGCATCGGCAGAGCTGGGAGAGGGGGTTTAAGGAAGGGGGTGTGAGGGGATCCGGCTCACCTCTCCCCCTTCTCCGCTTCTCCCCGCAGCCCCCCTGGACCAGCCCTGCTGCAAGGCTCTCTACGACTTCGAACCGGAAAACGACGGCGAGCTGGGCTTCAAGGAAGGCGACATCATCACCCTGACCAACCAGATCGATGAAAACTGGTACGAGGGCATGATCAACGGCCAGTCGGGCTTCTTCCCCCTCAACTACGTGGAAGTGCTGGTTCCACTACCTCAGTGAAACGGCATCGCTCCCGTCCCCGCTCCGCTCCCGCGGGGCCGAGCCTCCATTCCACCTCCATCCTGACACCGGCCCTCTCCGGCGGCGGCGGCGGCGGCGNTTTGTTTGTTTGTTTTTTGGTGTCCTTCTGGTGCTTGAACTTCGGTACTTTGCGCGCCCTGCCAGGTCCCCGTGTCCCGTCCCGTGTCCCCCCCCTACCTGTTCGATTGTCACAGGTCTCTCTCCCTGCCCGATTTTTTTTTTAATTTCTTTCGGGTCAAGCAGCCGGATGAGCCAGGTGGGAAAGCCGGGATGCATCCTTCGCCCTGAGCATCACCGTGGGGAGACGTGCGGCCCGGTGGCGGGGACGGGGGGGAGGCAAAGCAACCCCCAGCCTCCCTAAGGGGGCAAGCCCTTGGCCCCCCACCCCGTTGAACACTACCCTTCTCCCTGCGGGTGCCCAGCCTTCCTGGCAGCCCCACGCGGGACCCCCCGGCTCTCCCCGCTCCCGGGGGGGGCGCTCAGGGGAGGGATGTTGTGGCGCAGCAACACTACGACACCCCCAAACACTAAACCAGCCCTGCCCGGGGCTCCGTGTCCCTCCCCATCCTGCAGGGACAGAGCAGGGATGTCCCCTGCCTGCCGCCAGCTCCCCCCTTGCCACTCCAAAGGGGGTGGCTGCGCCTTTTTCCCCTCTTTTAAGCCAAGTTGCTTCTGGACCTTGGGTTTTTCCTCCTACAAACTCGACCGAGTCCGTCAGAGCTGGGGGATAATTTAATGGCGGGGGCAGTGTGGGGAAATTGGGCCACAATCCAGGGTCTACCCAGCCGCGGGTCGTGGCTCCTCTCCCCGGGGAGCCACGGCCACCCCCATGCCGCAGGACCGGGGCTGGAGCTCGGCTGATCCTCACGTGCCTTTTCCTGCGCCCCCCACACCTCTGCCCCACAGCCCGGCCCTCCGTGGGGAGGGGGGGGGGCATTTAGCAATGAGCCCCCCTCTGCCGTGGGGTTGGTGGGAAAAGGTATCGTCCATCTCGGCGCCGCTTCTGCCACCCTTTAGCCCCGAACCTCCCGGCGCATTCCTTATCTCGGGGGTCAGGATGGGGCCCGGCAGCGCTCGCCCCATCTCTCCCTCCACTCCGGGGTTTTCCTTGCTAGAAAAATGGTCTTTTTTTGGGTTTTTTTTTTTCCCCTCTTAACCCCAAATCGTGGGTCTTGGCTGGGCTCTGGCACCTCTCCTCCTCAGCTAGCACTGTCCCCAGCTCCGAGCCCACGCTGCAGCACGTCCCCGTCCCTGCTGCTCCCGGCCCGTTAGGGTCACGCAGCCCCTTTTTAATGATTTTAACCGTGCATGTCGACGTATGTCCGATCCCCTCCCGCGCCACGCTCCGGGCGGGCTGACCCGTCACCCCCGTCCCAGACGCGGGGGGGGCGCAGGGCAGCTCCCCCCCCCACTCCCAGCAGCACAGGGAGCCCAAGGCACTGGTGTCCTCGGCGTCCCCACCTCTGTCCCCTCCCTGGTGGGGACCGGGGTGACATCCCGGGAACGCTGGCTCCCACTCAGGTGGATTGAAATGTGTTTTATCAGCTGGGGGCAACTTGCTAGACCTTTTTTTTTGTTTGTTTTGGGGTTTGTTTTTTTTTGGTAATGGTTTCTCCTGGTTTTTAGGGGAAAAAAAAAGAGACCCACGAATCTCGACTTGTATCTCTGAATAAAAGTATTAAATGTTTTCTTCTTTCTAATGGCTGCGTCCTCTCTGTGAGCGCCGCACTGGGCACCGGGGGTGGGAGAACCACGGTGGGATGGAGGAGCAGCTTGGGATAAACATCCCGGATTCAGCCCCCCCCACCCCCAAAAAAAACCTCCAGGCAGCTGGATGGTGGCTCAGCCCGTGAGGCCACCAGCACCGTCCCTCACCGCAGCGCCACATTGTCCCCAAGCCAGCGGAGCCGCACGCCGGCCGCCCTCTCGGAAACTGCTCTTTAATCAACTACCGCTTCCACAAACGACTCGCAGCCCCGTGTCCCGCCACCGTCACCGTCACCGCCACCGCCCTCCCCGCCGCCGCGTGGCCATGGGACACCCGGGCGGCCGCTCCGGGGCAGGACAGGAGCCGGTGGGATCCCGGGGACCCTTCAGACGAGCTCCCTGGAGCAACGGGCGATGCGGTGTCCCCGCGCCGGGGCCGGATGAGCCCCTCGGGCTGGGAAAGGGGGTGCCGAGCCCAGCCGAGCCCCGGCTGCCGGGATGGCAGCCTGGTCCGAGTCGAAGCCGGGGGCTCCCGGCCCCTCAGCTGCTGAGCTTGAGGAGGCTGTAGATCTGCTCCAGGACGTGGGCGAAGCTCTGGTCTTTGGGGGTGCGAGAGGCCAGGGAGCCCTGAGACGGAGACGCAGCCCCGTTAATTAAAACATTGCCGGGGGCTGGAGCTCATGTCCCAGCTAAAGCCCCCTCCCCACCCAGCCCAGGGGAGGAATTCCCCCTCCTCACCTTCAGTTTGTCCAGGTAGGTCTGATCCTGACTCCACAGCTCCTGAAACTTCACCAGGTCGGGGGCTCCCTTGTAAAACTCCACCAGCAGCGTCTTGGGCGGGGGACACACAGAGAGAGGGGCTACAGGCACCGGGGACACCCCGGCACAGGGCGCATGGCCCCCCCCTCGCCGCCCCTGCGGCACCGAGACCACGGTAGCACGGCAGGGATGGAGAATGTCACCATCACCGGAGCAGGATGGGGATGAATGAAAAAGGGGGGGTCAGGGATGGGGTCGGGGAGTTGTCTTATCTGGGGTGGACGGGGTTTTTAGGGTGTCCCCCCCTCCACGCTCACCATCTCCTGCAGGACGTCGTTGGTGAGGAAGCCGTCCTGGATGTGGGCCACCTCCACGTCCATGGGGATGCCGTAGTCGTTGGGCCGTTGCTGGAGGACGGGGCAGCTGGGGGGGTCACCCCACGGCACCGGGGCCACCCCCATCCCCAATTCACCCCCCTCGCCCCCACAAAAGGCACGGCGACCGCTTACCTCCGGCGGCGGCATCACCCAGAAAGGCGCGATTTTGGACTCCACGCCGGGGTTGCCGTGATAGTAGGGTCCTGGGTGGGATCAAGGAGGGGGGACACAGGGACAGATGTGGACACGGGAGGGGTGACGGCCACCCTGGCACCCCCGGGACGGGGTTCTTACCGCAGATGAGGGCCAGGCAGGGCTGGAAGCCGTTGCCGCTGCCCTGCAGCTTGAGCTGATAATCCATCTGCGCGTCGATGTCGTGCAGGGAGGGCAGCGCGGGGCCGAAGGGGTGGCTGTGGTACCAGCCCACCAGCGACAGCCCCCGCAGGAACAGGCTCTGGCAGATCTGGGATGGGCAGATTCCATAGGTCCGGATCCCTCGGGATCCCCCAGGACTCCCCCTCCCTCCCCAGCGCCAACCCCGGAGCTGGGTCACCTCCTCCTCCACGGCACCGGCGGCTTCGGCATCACCCAGGCGGGTCCGGCACGGGAAGGCTCGCAGCACCGTCAGCACTGCAGGGGGGTTTTTNCCCAGGTAGCCCACCACTTCGCTCCGCGTCAGGTGGCTGTGGAAATCCTACAGGAAAAAGTTCAAATCAACACTTCGGCCCTCAAAAATGACATCGGGGACACCCACCCCCCCACCTCCCTGCGGGTGTCCCCAGCACCATCAGGGGTGTCCCAACCTGTCCAGTTCCGTCCCCCCCCTGCCCCGGGAAAGGGACACACCAGGAGGAGGAGGACGTTGCTGGAAATGGCCACGTTGAAAGGCTGGAACTTGTTGATGGCGGCGAAGGACATCACCTCCACCAGGGTCTGGGGGTTCCTGGAAGAGCCGTAGCCCTGCTGCCACCACCGCCACTGCCACCCTGGGCCCTCCTGCACCCGCGGGGCCGATGGGGGTGCCCATGGGGTGGGGGTCCCCGTCCCCATCGCCCCCTACCTGGCCGAGTCGCGGGTGCCCAGGGTGCAGTAGCGGACGGGCACCCGGGGTTTGCTCTCCAGCCTTTTCCCCGGGGGAACGAGATCTGCGAAGCACAACACCCCCGTCACCACTGCCGGGCTGCCCCGTGTCCCCGGGGACCCCCATCCCCATGTCACCTTACCCGTCCCCGCCGGCTCCGCCAGGCTCTTGCACTGCTGCTTCTTGTTCCTCTCCTCCGGTTTTTTGGCCGCTGCCGGCTCCGGCGCGGGAGCCCGACCTTCCCTCGCCGCCTCCTCCTCTTCCTCCTCGGGCATCTCCTCCTCCTCGCCCTCGCTGGGCAGGCTCTGCGGGCGGCACAGGGCTGGCACCCACCACCCCACCACCCCTCCGCCCCATGCTGGGGGGCTCCCGGGGGTCCCGACCCACCTCCTCGGCAGGCGGCGCGTTGGGCTGGTGCTTGCGTAGCCAAGCGGCTTTGTACTGGTCCAGCTTCTGGCCCTTGTAGCGGACGGACGCCCAGCCGCACCCCGACTTCTTGGCAGGGTTCACCAGGCGCTTGCAGTGGGTGGCCCAGGCGCTGGGCGAGTTGAAGACCTGCCCCGTCTCCTGCCAGGTGATGGTCCCGTCCGCCCCCAGGTCCCCCACAAACTTCTTGCCCTGGGGAGCGTGGGGTGAGGTGGGGAGACACCCGCCGGTCCCTTGTCCCCCCATCCCCGTGACCCATCCTCCATGCCCATGTCACGTTCCCCATCCTCATGTCCTGTCCCCATCCCCATGTCCCGTACCCCGTTCCCATGTCCCATCCCCATGTCATGTCTCCCATCCTCGTGCCCCGTTCCCCATCGCTGTGCCGTACCCATCCCCGTGTCCTGTCCCCGTCCCTGTGTCCCGTACCCCATCCCCGTGTCCGATACTCCATCCTCATGTCATGTCCCCCATCCCTGTGTCCCATCCCCATCCCTGTGTCACGTCCCCCATCCCCATGTCCTGTACCCCATCCCTATGTCCCCGTTCCCCATCCTCATGTCCTGTTCCCTATCCTCGTGTCATGTCCCCCATCCCTGTGTTGTGTCCCCCATCCTCATGTCATGTCACCCATCCCTGTGTCCCATCCCCTGTCCCAGTGTCCTGTCCCCCATCCCCATGTTGTGTCCCCCATCCTCGTGTCCCGTCCCTTATCCCAGTGTCCTGTCCCCCATCCCCGTGTCATGTCCCCCATCCTCATGTCCTGTCCCCCATCCCCATGTTGTGTCCCCAATCCTCGTGTCATGTTCCCTATCCCCGTGCCTTGTCCCCCATCCCCGTGTCCTGTCTCCCATCCCTGTATTGTGTCCCCCATCCCCGTGCCCCATCCTTCATCCCTGTGTCCTGTACCCCATCCCTGTGCCACGTCCCCCATCCCCATGGCATGTTCCCTATCCCCGTGCCATGTCCCCCATCCCCCTGTCCCGTCCCCCCTCCCCGGGTCCTGTCCCCCCTCCCCCTGGCCCCTNATCCCCCATTCCCGTGCCGTGTCCCCCATCCCCGTGTCCCGTCCCCTATCCCGGTGTCCTGTACCCCATCCCCATGTCTCATCCCCCATTCCCATGTCGTGTCCCCCATCCCCATGTCCCATCCCCCATTCCCGTGCCGTGTCCCCCATCCCCGTGTCCCGTCCCCTATCCCGGTGTCCTGTACCCCATCCCCATGTCTCATCCCCCATTCCCATGTCGTGTCCCCCATCCCCATGTCCCATCCCCCATTCCCGTGCCGTGTCCCCCATCCCCGTGTCCCGTCCCCTATCCCGGTGTCCTGTACCCCATCCCCATGTCTCATCCCCCATTCCCATGTCGTGTCCCCCATCCCCATGTCCCATCCCCCATTCCCGTGCCGTGTCCCCCATCCCCGTGTCCCGTCCCCT